>JABVXW010000001.1:0-378971 GCA_013365375.1 Litomosoides brasiliensis | reverse complement strand
TTTCAGACACATCTAAGTTGGCTTACTGATGTTCAGAAAGATGAAATCAGAAAAATGAAAGAAGAAGGAAAACCAAAAGCGGATATCCAACAGAAAATTTTTGATTATTATGAAAGTATGACCGGCGATGCAAAGAAAGAAGCCGGTGAGAAACTTCGTGGAGGATGTCGTCAATTGTTGAGGCAAATCGTTGGTGAAGAAAAGATGTCTGAGTTGAAAGAGATGAAAGATTCTGGAGCTGACATAAAACGGCTTCTAATGAAGGTCGACGAAATGTTCGAGCAAGTCACTGACGAAGCAAAGAGGAAAATAATTGATGAATATGGCTCTTCGTGTCGTAAAATCTATGAAGAGCGACACAAAAGGGATCATCAGGAACATAAATTGGAGGAGTATTTTCAGACACATCTAAGTTGGCTTACTGATGTTCAGAAAGATGAAATCAGAAAAATGAAAGAAGAAGGAAAACCAAAAGCGGATATCCAACAGAAAATTTTTGATTATTATGAAAGTATGACCGGCGATGCAAAGAAAGAAGCCGGTGAGAAACTTCGTGGAGGATGTCGTCAATTGTTGAGGCAAATCGTTGGTGAAGAAAAGATGTCTGAGTTGAAAGAGATGAAAGATTCTGGAGCTGACATAAAACGGCTTCTAATGAAGGTCGACGAAATGTTCGAGCAAGTCACTGACGAAGCAAAGAGGAAAATAATTGATGAATATGGCTCTTCGTGTCGTAAAATCTATGAAGTGCTTGTGAGGGATAAGCAGGATCATGTGTATGCTGTTTTAAAGCATCGCAGCAATCCTTATTTGCAATGGCTTACTGACGAAGAGAAGGATGAAATTCAAAAAATTGCGGGAGAAAACAAGTCGAGAATAGATTTACTGAAGGCGATCTTTTTTTACTATCAGAATCTAAGTACGGAAGAGAAAGCAAAGTCTGGGGAGCGCTTAAAATTGGGCTGCGAAGAGATTGGCAGAAGTTTGGTAGACGAAAATCGATTATATGAATTACAAGCGTTGGAAGATGATGGCTCTTCAATGAGTGAAATGATGAAAATGTTGTCAGCTACCACTAATAAATCGCGGTTTGTACAAATTAAAACATATCAGGCTGTCTGTCACGGAATCTTCAATTCAAAACAGTTTATAAAAAAACGCGAATACAGAAATCATTCTTTGGATAATTATCTTCAAAATCATTTAAAGTGGCTTTCAGTGCGGCAGAAAGAAGAACTGGTGGAAATGAAGGAAAATGGCAAATCAAGAGCTGAAATGGTTGCTAAAGTGTTTCATTACTATGATGAATTGCCTGCAGAAGCAAAGCAGAACGCCGCTGAATTGTTGTATGATGGCTGTCGACAAATTTTGAAAGAAGTCATTGGTGAGGAGCAATACAACGAACTGGCAGAGATGAAGAAGTCGGGCGCAAATGTGAATGATTTAAAAGCGAAAGCTGATGTAATGCTGAGGGGAATAGTAGATGAGGAGAAAGAAAAAAATGCTAAAATTTATGGATCGGGATGTACAGAAATATTTGCAATGGTAAGTCATATAAACTCATTGGAGGAGCACTTCAAGACAGATCTGAAATGGCTTACGAAAGAACAGAAGGATGAGGTGCTAAAGATGAAGCAGGAAGGCAAGTCAAGAGCAGACATTCGAAGAAAAGTATTGCATTTCTACGAAGATTTAAACGAGGAAGCAAAAAAAGAAGTAGCTGAACTCCTCGGCGGTGCTTGTAACGATATATTTGTAAACGTTTTTGGTTATCAGAAGGCAGCAGAACTGAAGAAGGCGAGAGATTCGGCTGGTTTTACTGATGAAATTGGCCACAAAATAGATGTAATGATTGATGAAATTGTCGATGAGAACAGGAAAGCAGAAGCACGAAAATATAGCTCAATTTGCCAAAAGATCTTTGATTATCAACAGAAACATCATGAAAATTCACTGGCAAATTATTTTGCTACGCATTTGAAATGGCTTTCCGAAACGCAAAAGGATGAAATCAAGAAAATGAAAACTGACGGTTAGTTTCTGTTTCATTCAATTTTTATTTTTTTCTGATTTAAAATAAATTTGATTTCATGAACAATTAGTACATTAGACGAAGTTTTCAAGAGACATGAATACACGAAGCTGAGTTTCTTTCTTGCGTTTAGAATTATTTTTATTCTTTTTTCATCACAAGTGGACTTCTTTCAATCGCTCAGTTATAACTCTACGAAATTTCAAGTTAATATTTCTCACACTTGTGTTACTCATACTCGGTTGCAGGGGAAAGTCGTGAAGCAATTCAGTCTAAAATTTTCGAATTTTTTGAAAGTGCAAACGGAGAAACGAAAGAATATGCAACAGATTCATTACTAGAAGGTTGCCGCGAATTATTCAAAATGATTGGCGGTGAAAACAAAGCAGACGAGTTGCACGTTATGGCACAAAGTAATTTGCCCACTAAGAAGATCGAAGAGAAAATCACTTCGATAATCGATTCTATAAATGATCAGTCCGAAAAAGCTCGTGCTCAAACTCACGTAGCACCCTGCATACATTTCTACAAAATCCGCATGAATGAGCAAAAGCGAGCTTCTGACGAGTTATTTCGTACTTATTAACCGACGCTTACTAATGTCAGATGTAACATATTTATAAATGGCTTCCCTAAATAATAAAAAAACAACAGCTTATTAGGTTTATTCAAATTTATTGTCACACATTTATCTCACACCATTTTTTCAGAGTTCCCAATCCTTTCGAAGATATTCTGCGAGACATTTTCAAACATAAAAACATTGTATTTGGATAAATTTATCTTAAAATATGGCATTCTAAAAGAAAATTTTTTCGATATAATTGAATTTTCAGAATTTTTCTTTTTTTCATTTTAATAAGAATTTCCTTTTGCAAAGATTGTTGTTGCAACAGCAAAATGATAATCGAATAAACAGATTTAACGTAATCTTCAAACGTTTACTTATGGAACACTTCTACATCCTTTTACTCTAAACTTCATACGTAACTTTATTACTACCTATTTCGTTTCTTAATTGAATAAAAAAATTTCGATTGGGTGTTTTTTTGCTTCGCTTTTTGAGGAATCTTAGCGTTACACATCATATTATACACTTTAAATACTTTTTCTTCACAACTGAAGTCCTTTTTAGGTATGTTGTTTTTGCAATTGTTGAAAGGCCTGTTGAGTAATTTCTGCATCCAAATTCTTAATTTTTAAAACAAAGTACTCGGCCATTTTTGTAAAATTTAATGCATTTTTCATTGAAATTCGAAGGTTGAAATCGGGATTTTAAGTCAATTTGCATTGCTGTTCAGTTTCATTCATAACGTATATGCTCAGTAAAATGGAGTAATAAACATCGGATATAACAAATATTCATATGGATAGAAGATTTTTCTAGGATTCAGCTGTAATAAGTAAGTTGCATTAGTCTGCTAAAAGACTATTTGCACCAATTTTAATAACGGTGACTTCAACTCTGAGTTACTCATATTATACACTTTGCGATGAGGGAAGAAGAACAAAATTTATGAGTGAGAAGAAAGTTTGGAAATGAGTTTCCTTTTCATTAGTGCGATAAGTGAGAGTCAGTTGTTCCACTTCAAAAGTTGCTTACAAATGTTATCTGATAAATATATGCTTTCCCGCAGAAACCCTAAGGCTTGAAGGAAGGAGGAGACGGTAATGCAACAGATGATCTCGAGCTCTTTCTACTCCTTTGCAAAAATATTCCCTTTCTCCACAAATAAATAACATTCATTCAAGACGTATCATCGGCTGCAACTACAATCATGCGGCTTTTCCTTTTAAAATTCAGCTTTCTGTGCTTTTTGCCTATGTTTATTACGGTTGGTTTTTTTTTTGAACACTTGTCGAATATCCAAATTTGAAATTGAAAGAGTTAGAACAATTTTTAAATTTAATTTACTGAATGCTAAGCATCATCATGAAAAGGGGTCAGAATGTCAATTTTTGAAGTATTACTTTATGAAAACAATATAATCAAAGATTGTGTCATATATCTGATTTAAGAACAATTACGAAGTTTCGATTTAATATCTCTAGGCTGAATACGTAAAATTATCGCTCTCATTTAAATGAACTATTTTACCCAGCAAGAGTTTGTCAGCTTTCATCCATCAAAAATTTTTTTTTGCTTCCGCAGGTTCTACTCCTTATCATTTTCTCTTTCCCATTTGATTCTATAAACTTCTTAAAATGTGATGGCAACCGAAGTTCTTGTAATGTTTTCAGAAGCAAGGGCCAAAATATGTCGTAACAAAGTTCTCAAAACATGTTGCAAGATTTGAATTCTGAAGGTTTAATTTTCAAACTCTGAAATAGTTTAGATCACTTTAGCAAGAAACAAAGTTTCAAAATTGTGCATAGACTCTGAATACTCTTAGGATCTTTCTTAATTTTTTACTTTTGTTGACAAAATAATCATCAAATTTCAGCTGAGAAATTTTAATTGTGGCATAGGAAAAAAACCGAGGTGAGATCAAAGCGGTATTTTTTTTAAAGTTTCTTCTGAAACGAAATCAAAAAATTACATTTTCATGGAAAATTATGCATTGACATAATCAACAAATGCTTGGCGTATGTAATATAAGTTCATCACGTTTCAAGTAACGTACAGCTCAAGTTGAAATGTTGTGTCGATGTGGCAAAATGGCTTTATCTAAGAGTTCTTTTTATAAAAAAAGCGTGAACGTAAAAAACAAGCTATTGTCAACTCAAAAAATAAAATGTTTCCGTTGAGAGCTCACGACGAAAATTTATATTTTTTGACCGAATGTAGGAAACAATCATATTTCAAGATTCCAAGAGTTAAGTGTTCTAAAATTTATGAAGTAAAATGTTCATTTCTTTCTTTGCATGTTAGCAAGAATGCAAATTCAAGAAAAAAATATTACTTAGTTGCTAACTGTCATCAATTTTCAACGAGTACAGCTAATAATGGATGAACAAGTTAGCACCTAGAAGTATTCAGTAAAATTTGTAAATTTTAAAAGCCTTGTAGGACTAATAAGTGTTTTAGATCAGTACAGATGTAGGTTTTTTAACTCATCTAACCTTTTCTTCTTTCATCTATTGCTTTGCAATGTCTAATTTGTTAGAATTATCATTACTCAAAAATCAGAGTGTTCCTTTCTATCAAATCTTTACATTGACCTTCGATGATGCTCCGCCATTGGCTACTTTTGTGTTCATCGATCGTTGTTGTTAAAGGGATAAATGACGCAAGTTAAATGGAATATAATAATAAAAGTTAATGCAAATCTCTTTTTTTAATTTTCCAATGGATAAAGTTAATTTTGACTAAGAAAATAAGAGCATATATTTGAATAAAATGCATTCGCTGAAAATCTCCATTACAGCTTCGAAATGAACTTGGAAGAGTATCACTGGTGGGTCAAGGTGACAATGTTGTCAAATTCCTCACAGCACTTGGGCGACCAATGCCTTGGAAATCAACAACAATTATCAGACAGTTGAAGACGCCTCAGAATTTCGAATCAGACGAAAGTTAATTCTTCTTCATTACTTTCTTCTTACGTGGTAACTATTCGTGAAGAAGGAGATACTGAATGCTACGGTTCCACTTATCTAATAACAATCCTACTACAATACTTAGGAGAAGATGTGGTGCTGATTTTTCCGATTGAGAGGAATACGGAAGAAGGAACAAGCGTAGAATGGGCACAAATCGGCAATTTAAATATGTGGAAATGGTTAACCACGGAAGACGTTTACACGTTGAACAATCTGTATAAAACTACGGGTGATTTAGCATTGCTGTTAGAAAAAACATACGCTCAGCTACTCGTCACTGACGGTGCTTTACGAGAAATGGTAAGTAGTGAAATGAAATTTCAAATTTCAAGATTTTTGGTCATCCCGAATTTTCACCGCATCAATTAAAATATAATACTTTTTTTTAATGAACAAGATAGATTTTGGATGACACTTCCCAATACTCTCGTCTAGAAACAATGACGTAATAAATATGTAAATTTAACTGACAAATAAAGGAAGAATTTGTTTATAAGAAATATTTTTCATCTCTTCATCACTTCGATTACTAATTTTGACATTTATTTCGTAGTTTTAAAATTACTTTCATAACTGCCCATTCAGTTTACTTGGTACCTTAATCTCTGCAGTTAATATCAATTTCTACTTGTTTTGGCTATACTTCTATTATCAGAATCAAACAACAATCATACCGGAAGCACCGGAAGCAAACTACCATTTCTCTATCCTTTCTTTCTCTTCGCTCCTCATATATTCTGTGGAAATTAAGCACAAAATTATAAATTTAAACTTTTTCTCACCAAATTTGTTTTAAATTCTCTGTTCGATAAAAAAATTCATTTTTAGTTTAATCGACGAAAAGTAAGAAAAAATTTGCAGCAACTCAGGTGTGATTAATTAATTTAGGCAATCAAATTTCAACTTATAATTTAAGGCAATACGAAGCTTTCGGGAAACATGCAGAGAGTTATTGCGAGTAATATTGGCCGATGAAAATTATGAATTAGTTGCTAATTTATACAAATCTGGTCAAAGAGGAAAGGAAATTACGGAAAGATTAAATGAATTTTATGTTCAGTTGAGTGATACGAGTAAAAAGTATGCTGACATGGTAAACATTTTAATTAAAAACAAAAATTTTGCTATAAAAATTCAATCATTCAGAATAAAATGTCCAAGTCACAAGCAAACTTTTCGGGAGTTCAACAAAAATTGATGCAAAGATCCCTTATCTATCGAAAGAAAAAAAATTCAATCTCAAAGTTCAAAGAAAAATTTTTCAGATTGCTCCAACTTGTATGTTAGTCTATGATATTTATCAGTTACCATCAACGCGATATCGAAGAAGCATCGTTGAAGACAATTTCGTTATCAAACAAATTCATTGGTTAACCAAAGAACAAGTAAAGTTTAAAAATGGAAATTACTCAATTCGACTACTTCAAGTTCGAACATTATGTGTTGTTAGAAAAAAAACGGCATGAATTTCAGGAAACCGAAATTGAAACAATGTTAGCAGAAGGAGCAAAAAACGAAAGCCTTCTGGCAAAAATTTTAGAATACTATGAAAACCTAGATTCGTTAAGTCAAGAAAAAGTATCCGAGTAAATTTTTCTTTTTTTTGAATAAGAAATTAATGAGTATTATAAATGTGCATCTTCCACAGAAAATAATACCAACCAAAGGTTAAAATAAGTGCACGTTGAAATCATTTTCATATTGAAATCATAATTGCCATGACAAACGCTCAGTAGTCATCACTGATCACTGATTGCACTGATCGAATAGTCGAACTTCTTAATTAGAGAACACGGTCTCAACCCATTTCAATTTGAAAACCTTGATGGTAATTTATTTGTTCAATTTTGAAATTTTCAGCGAGTTAAAACAGCTCTGCCGAAATCAAGTGAAACAACTTTTCGGGAGTGATGTTCTTGAAATACTTAGGTCCGCGCACAAAGAGTTAACTTCCGCGGAACTACTAGTGAACACATTCACTGAACTGGCAGGAAATTTAACAAATGAAAATCAACGTATCGAAGCAGATCAACTGCGCATTTTTTGTCAGAAGATATATGCTACTGAAAGTTTCGATCTTAGTGAATTAACATCATGGCTATCTCCTGATCAGGTTTGGATTTGTTAACATAGAGACGAAATTTAAACTTGAATGCGAAGTTGATTTCTAAGAAGGTTTAGAAAGTAAAACTTCTAGTTATTACCTTAATTGGATTATCTCTTTCGAACTTTACAAAATGAAATATGAAAAGAAGATCCAGCTAATATCCAGCGATCCAGCTTTTAGTGACTTCATCTCACTCTTTTTCAGAAGGTCGAACTTGGTCATTTGATTCGTGATCATGATATAAGTGATGATGCTGTTTACGCACGCATTTTTGAATTTTATGAAGCAGCTGAACATGAGAAGAAAATGGATGCACAAAGAATTATCGAATCCGGATGTAAACGATTTGTTGGCCGGATGTTTGGCACTGAAATTGCCAATGTAAAATTTTAAAGAAATGCAAAATTTACAGTTACAACGAATTGAAAAGGAATTTTTGAGATCATCCTAACTCTTTTTTACTTCTTTATATGCGATTTTCAGCAATTTTTAAATTTTTGACAGAAATTGGAAGAGCACCGATTGGACGGGAATTTCACAGCTCAAATGCTCAGTGCTGAGTTGGCAACATATGCTGCTGAAATAAAGGATGCAAAAAACCGAATGAAAGCTGAGTAGGTCTTATTTGAATTTAAATTCTGTTAAATCACTTTGAGGAATCTGATTTCATTTCATTCATTGATTTTTCAGAAAATCTATTCCAATTTGCAATCGTATCTATCTTGGCTACAAAGGCGATTGTTTTTGTAATGGTCATGCGTCCACCTGCGGTCCATTCACGCACGAATGCTTGGATTGCGCTGATAATACGTTTGGTGTGCAATGCGAAAAGTAAGCTGAGGAAGACATCAATTATAGGAGATGTTTTCATGACATTTTTTTTTCATGATAAATCTATTGAAGCAATAATTTCATTATTTGGTTGAAAGCCTAATTTACAGCAAATTCGATCCCTCTAAAATAGTAAATAAAATTGAAATCAGGCAATCCCTTATCTGAGAAATCATAAACACTTGCCATAAACATTAGGAGATCGAATTTCATTGTTGCCATTACAGTTAGCATACGCCATGCTATTGTTTGCTCCACACGATCACATGTCCTTTCAGATGTTTGGATGGATTCGACGGTAGCGCTTTAATGGGTGGGATAGGTTGTATGCCAGTCCGGAAAAGCAGTGAATTCACAGGATGCATGTGCAACAAACATTCCACAGAGTGCAATGAAAACGGCGAATGCTTTGTAATAAACGTTTTATAACACTGAATTTCTCTGAGTTATGTCAATTGATTGTTGAACATTACAGGCAGTGCAATCGATTGGCATTTTAATTATTTTTAAATAATGAAAGAACCGATGAAATTCCATTTCATTACAGTCCTGCTTACATAACACAACTGGAAATCATTGTGAGAAATGCGCAGAAGGTTTTTACGGTGATGCGACACATGGCACTGTAGACGATTGTATTCCATGTCCATGTCCGTAAGTTTCTTCATTTCTTATTACCACGATTGAGAGGGATTGGGAAGAAACACTTAACAAATATCCAGGAATTGCTAAGTTAGTATATCAGCAGGGGGATAGTTTATTTAGTCTTCCTGAAAATCTTGAGTTCGACCTGATTGATGACATATGATTGGTCCATTGTATGATTCCATAATCGTTTGGCATGCTATGAACATTTATTTATTCATACACATACGAATTAAGGTTTTGATAATTCAAATAGCTCGATCATAATAGGAAGTTCTTTTAAGCTTCTATTATATGCCTCCATAGTACTAATTAATGAATAAAAGTTAGAGATTTTGTGTCGTTATCTCGTCATAAATAGTTTACTACTAATTGCAATATACTGTGCCGTACATATCGTAGGAAAATATTTTATTTTGGCCTTTTTTCTAAGAGGTGTTTTCCACTTTTATTTCAAAAATTGAATTATGCTTTTTTGTTGAACAAAAGATTTGAAGAAATGGCGGAGATTGCTTTATAAACGGCGATGCACTGGTAGAATGTCGCACTTGCGCCAATGGAACGTATGGTAGCACATGCGAATTACAGTCGCAACCGGAAACAACAACGAGAATTACTGAAACTGTCACATAAAGATTATAATTTGATACTGTTCTATAATGAATTTTATTTTTTAGATTTCAATTTTTTTCGTTTACTTGTTGCATTTAATCGCTGTACCTCATTTTCAATAAAAGTTTTTTTTTTGATAGCAACGACAACACTTAGGCGTATTTGGTTGGAACAAATTGAAGTCTTCATAGAGATAAGTGATGAGTAAAATGGTTACAGGTAAGATTTCGCCTTCAGTAATTGAAACAGGTTCAATCATTGTAAAGAAAAGAACCGACTTATTCAATACATGATTATCTTTGCGTTCCAAGAAGCGGTCTGCCATGAATCACTTTTTTCAATATCATATATATAAAATGATCATCAATACTCAACAAAGAAACATTTACTGAGCATAAATATTAATTAAATTTTCAAGGATTAAAATAATTTAGGTAATAAAACTTTGAATTAGTAGCGCAATCATAATCCTCACCAAAAAGCATCAAGTAGACCGCACAAACAAATAAGTGAAATCAATTAATTAATTAATTTACTTGTTTTACAAACATAGTTCACTGAATGAAATAATTATTTTGCAAAAACAGACAAAAGGAAGCAGAGGTTTAGAAAGCGATAGATGGACATTCGCAATCTTCCGTAACATTCGTGGTATCGATGTAAATGAATTGATTAACAGTGGGAATATCACGCATTTTGTAACAACCACCTTCCTCACCTTTGCTTGGATTCTTGTAGGAGCACTGTGTCCATTCAGTTATTGAACTGAGATTCACTGGACATCTGTGATTCATTAATGAAATGTTTAAGTTTTTGAAATATGTCAATTCTGAGAGAAAAGAATTTGAAAAAAATGTGCAACTACCGATAAATATTGCAAGGCATCCTTTCAACCATTGTTATTAAATTTTTAGGACATGGCGGAAATCTGCCGCGAGATCGAATAATGCTTTTTTTAAGTACATGACGTGATCGGATAGGCATTTTTGACGTGCTCATGCATGTTTCTGAACACGCATTCCACTCACTCCATCGATACATACATGGCAATTCGTCCATCGAAATTTTTGCTATCTTCAATGTTCCATTTTAAGTAAAAATGACTAACTATGCATGGAATATTGCATTACTCCTTCGTGTTTACAACTTACTCTAATAAAATGTGCAACTGCCGGTAAATAATTATCGTTCACCAAAATTCGCTTTACGATCGTTTTACTGATTATTTGTGATTGGTACTTACTCTCAATTTTTAGCAGGTGAGATAAGATTAAATTGAGTTAAATTTAAATTTCAAATCAATTTAATCTTATCTCACCTGATGAAAGTTCAGAGTAAGTAACAAACTTGTTTCACTCTGTTAAAAGTGGAGTTAGTTAGTAAAAATAAATTGCCACACATACCACATTATTGATATTAAGTGCCTTAATTAGGAAGACTATTACACTTATGAATAAACATAAGCATAATAAAATTATCATAAAATTTAACGCAGTTAGCATTTGCACGTTTACGTCATGCATCACACGCTGCAAATAATGAAAAAAATTTCCAAAATATTAAAATTTTGCTGAAAAGAAAAAAGAATTTAAGAATGAATTAATCAACTGTTGCAAATTACAGCCTTAAGGAAAATAATTAGAATTGTTGAGCAAGGTTAATAAAGACGAAAATTGAGGAATCGATTAATGAAGATATTAATTACCTTATACAGGTAGGATAAAAAAGATGAGGAATGAAAGGCAACATCTTCCCCGATTTCAGTTATATCAGATAACTGAAAAGTTCTGTTTACTAATTCGTAATCTTTAAATTCTCAAATTATTATTGTGCGTGAAAATAATCCACGCGAAAATTTTTTCGATACTGCTGTTTGACGTTGTGTATTTAGTCAATTTCAAAGTTACCTCCTGCGTTAAGCATCCGTCTTTCACTTCAGAATCTTCGTCAACGGTCTTTTGTTCGGTTTCTTCCAGAGAAGGAAGTATTGCTTTTTCATTGGATAGCGCTGATCTTTGTGCATATCCATGCGCGATCTTTGCACTAAGTAATTCGTTTTCATCTGAAAATCACCGCCAAAGTGTGAGTCATACCTTTATTGTCTTCTGCAATTATGGCATTCAACTCTTACTAATTAGTTTTTAGCCTTTTATTTTTTTATAAGAAATCGATGTATGGTCAATGTGCGATGACGTCAGTAATATATTTCTTATTGTGATATTCTCAATGTTTGTATTTACTTTTGACAATTATTCAACTTCCAGTGCTAAAATTTTTTCATTCTTTTTAAATGAAGCAAGAAATAATCAATAAATACTACTTTCCCAGTCGATTGAATTCATTTTAGGTTCAGTTGCCATTTCTCTTCAACGATTGCTCGAAGGTTAATGCTCTAATTTGTTTTTCATTTGGCTTTATATTACTCAATCAAAACAATTGACGATGCATTGCGTTATGAATTTGCATAGAAGTTATATTGAGTTATGGATTAAAATGTGGAGAAAAAAGCTAACAATATATACTTACAGCGTCTAAAAATATTTGTTTTTCACGTCAGGTAAATTTGGCTGAAAACTAATTCATAAGTGGTTTTGAGTAAATAAAAAAGGCAAAATTTGGCAAGTAGACAAAATGGTCCATTATTTTTGTTCAAAAATTTGTCAACTTTTCTATTTCACTTTAAATGTGAAGATATCTTTTCCATAACTGTGCTTTCCGTTGCGGTTTGCGTTAGCAAATAGCTCTATGGTTGTTTGAAATAAATGTAATGTGAAGGACTAGAATTTTACAATTGCGATTTCTAAGAATTTCAGATTACATTTGTAATTTTCTTTCCTTTTCAGAGTAAAATTCCGTTTCACTTGTAGACTTATTTGATCCTCCAATATTGTAGAGGCGATGAAATGAATGTGACGAAAAGATTTTTATGCAAAGTTTTGATTTGTGACAGTTCAAAATTAAATCAGTTTCTTTCCTGTAAGTTTGCTTAAATACGAAAACTATTTTTAACAATTTTTTCCAATAGAAACAATGTAATGTGTAATTTCTTTCTTCTTAATAGTACCATACATTTGTAAAAGAAGGCGTAGAAAAATAAAGTATTTAGACAACGTGATCGGGACAGTCACAATCAGTAACAATGTCATCAGTGTCAATTTGGATAAGTTGATTGGTGGTGGGAAGATCGCGCATTCTGTAACAACCGCCTGCTTCGCCAATGTTAGGATCTTTGTAGGAACATTGAGTCCAATTAGTAAATGAGCTCAGAGTTACTGGACATCTAAATTATATTTACTAAATTATTTTTGAGCTAATTTGGTTTATTTGAAATGTTTGTTTTACAGCGAATGCCATGATCTCGTATGGCACTGAAAACCTTACAAAGACCGTTTACAAAGGTATGAAAATTGCTTAAATAAGTATTTTTTAAATATTGAAGTGTAGAAAGTCATTGATACCGATAGACGTTGCATGGCATATGTTCGGTCATTGCTGCCAAATTACTGGGACAGCTTGGAAAGTGGCCACGAGCTTGGAGAATGGTTTTATTGAGGACATGACGTGATCGAGAGGGAGGGCGTGAAGAGGACAAGCACGTTTCCGAGCATGGACCCCATTCGCTCCACTGATATAAACACGGCTGTTCACGGTTGGAGATTTGCGCTATCTGTGAAATCTTTCCCTTTCTCTTGCAGCTCTTTATGATAACATTAATTAAAACAGAATGTTAATTGATCATTGACATTTTCAGACTTTAAACGCTAACAATTTCGCGATAATAAATTATGTACGATGGGAAGTAATACCATTTTATTGACGTGGGATATTTTGATAAGAGAAATGGTCGTAATGATAATTATGCCAATAGATATTAGTGCTATCAGCAAGTTCAATGCAGTAAATGGCCAAATGCGTGGGTCGTTTAAAAGTTTAATGATTAGCTGTAAGTAATGACTAAAACGAATATGACAGAATGAAAAAATTACAAAATAATTACATTCAGCTTAATTATGTAAATGATTAATCGACTGTGCTATAAATAATTTTACAGTATTAGTGGGTATTAAATATCGTTTCATTGATTAATACAGTAAAGCCAGGTAATTAACGTAATTAAATAATCAGGTAGTTAATAATGGGGCAAAAGTCAGGTAACTGACATAAATAATATTTAAGGTAATCAAGAACACCTTCGTGGAAAGCGATCTCGCATGAGCCTGAGCGTAATCATCTGCATCGGTCATATCAGAAAGCTGAAGGCAATTATAGTTTTTATCTATTCACTCATTTACTCTAATCGTTTTTGAAAATGTACCTTTTAAATATTTGTGTGGTATTTCAAATGAAATTAGCTTCATGATTGTTTTTAGTACAAGCAGCATTTCAATTTCAGATTTCATTAGCAGTGATAGCCTAGTACTGACAACATATTGATGTGATATCGATAAAATTAGAATACGTTTTAAATTTAACAAGCCGGGCGGTTTTTTCTCATTAATCTCTTCCACCAATCGCTTCAGTTATATTTGAGCTAAAAAATTTTGTCGAAAATTTTCCTATATTAAGGAATGGAAAGGAATAGACCCCATTAGTAAGTTCGTCGTCTTGCGTTTGAGAACATTCTTGAAGCGTATCATCGTCCACTGTTCCATCAGGCGGCTCTACTGCTTTTGGTTCAAACAATGCTGACCTTCTCGCATACGCTCGTGTGATTGGTTTTTTGTACAGACCTTGCTCGTTGTCTATTCCAACGACAGAAGTTATTAAAAGAATAAGTAAAATGAAAGGCTGGAACAGTTCAGTGCTTAAAGCAAATCAACAAAAAGAAGTTGCTCTATTCACAAGTTTCTTTTACTTATTTGAAGAGAGTTATTTTAATTACTTATTTAGTGTTTTCAGGCTTTCAATTAGGGAAATTAGAAAAATTCGATTTTATTTGGCCTAATACTAATGATAAGGTAAAAAAAGTATAGTCACTAGAAATATGAAGCAAAAAGAAAATGATGGATATTATCACCTTGAGTTTTCACTTCTCCTGAAATGGCATTAGGAGCGGTTTGCATCTTTTCCGAAAACAGCCTGATGAAAACAAGGCAAGTGCATCGATTTAAGTAATGATAACTTGGCTTAAATTTGCATGATAAAGAAAAGCATTCAAATAAGCTGCTAACAAGGCAAAATGGACAAAGCCGCTAACAGTTCATTTTTTCTTTCGGTCTTTGTTTAATGCCTCATCTTTTTCTTCATTTCGTTACCTTACAGCTTTCCAATGCCTTCTTAATTTCGTCATAATACCTCTCAGCTCCTCATTCTGTCCTTCCTCCTATTTAAATCCCACAGGGCCATTTTATGCATAATACCCTTCTCCTACTTAAAATGGCAAGACTGGTAATTGCAGTTCTACGAGGTAACATACCGCCAATTATCAGGAAATATCTCATTTTGGTTCAAATTGCTACTCAAATTTCTTCGCTCTACTGCATAATGACGTCTTTCAATTCATATATTGCACTTCTTTAGAAATCTTACAACAATTAATGTGGGCATACTGCAATGACATTTATATAAAGATTTTTTAGCTGTGCGGCAGAGTAAAACATTTCCGTTATTTATATAGCACAGGGAGAAGTATTTATAATTTCGAAATCATTTTTTTAGTAATCTTCAGCATCAATATATTTTCTCGAAAGCAATGGGATCGATTTTAAAAACAAAAAAAAAAGATTTAGAGGGATGTGAATGATATGAGTGGTATGAAAAGAGAATGTATGTCACTAATACCGGATATGATCGAATCTGTCAAACAGATTTCTAATAACCATTGTTGTTAACCTTTCAACTCTCTATAGAAAGGAATTCTCAACGAATATTTTAATGACTCCTTTAAATTTTGCTGCTTGCGAAATGAGAGATCATAATCTTAGAATACATTTCTTTCTTACTTTATTTTGCTTAGTCCGAGAAAGCTATTCGTCACTTCTTTCCAAAAATAATTTTAAATATAGGAAAATTTGTAAAACGCTGCAGTTTAAAAAACTTTAAACCAATCGTTTAATTTCTTTTTTGATTCTGTTGCAAATGATATTAAACGAGGTCCATTTGCTAGGTCATTTTCCGTAAAACTTATGATTTATTTTTTGAAAAAGGAAAAAGTGCCTCGAAATGTTATCAGAAAAATGTTTGATTTATAATTAATATTTCATATTTCAAAAATCAGATGTTCAGTGCTAAGTTCAAATGTTTCTGTCGTGAAATGCCTTTGAACTATTCTTCCACCATAAAAAATATAACTTTTCTGAGTTTATTCTGATTTTTGTTTATGTGGAATGAATTAGAAAAATATAGAGAATATGCAGATGCAACAGATTCAGTGCAATAATGTGGCGCAATATTCATCAGTGCTTTCAACGAAGTATGAAAATTTGTCTCAAGCATATGAAACTATTATCCGACACTGCGGAGATGATTGCAACCGTCAAGGATTAATTAAAACACCTGAGCGAGCTGCCAAAGCAATGCTTTTCTTCACCAAAGGCTATGAAGACAACTTGGACGGTAAATTTCATATAATTTTTAACTTCTTCAGCAAGAAATATGACTTACGGACAAAGGTATTCCAGTAGTAAGACAATTCTAAAGATCAAATAGAATATAACTGATAAGCTATTTCGTGGATTTCTTTAGTAATAGCAACATTGTGCTATCAAATCAATCCAGGGAAAACTGGAGCTAACTCGCTGTGGTTTAGATATGGACGGCAAAGTCTGTTGATTTTAAGGCTAATTAATTTTACTGATCGGTATAACTTAGAAGTGGTCATTTTATTAGCTCTTTTTAACTTAGATTTGATTAATGGAGCAGTATTTAACGAAGATCACGATGATATGGTGATCGTCAAGGATATCGAGATTTTTTCTTTATGCGAACATCACCTGGTGCCTTTCATTGGTAAGGCACATATCGGTTATATACCGAACAAGAAAGTTTTAGGTCTCAGCAAGATTGCACGTATCGTTGAAATGTTCAGTCGACGTTTACAAGGCATAGTTTGATTCTAATAAATTTTAATTTATACGAAATATTAATGGATTTTCAACTATTTGGACTAAAATGATAACTCATTTTGTTCAGTCGGTCCCATCATATGAGTGAGTCCCTCTCTATAGCAAACTTCATTCAAATCATTTATTAAAATAATAAGTTTAGTGCAAGAACGATTAACGAAGCAAATAGCAGTAGCGTTAACCAAAGCTATACAACCATTTGGTGTTGGCGTTGTTTTAGAAGCTAGGTCTGTTTGTCTTTTCATATTTACGGTAATCAATTTTATCTTTATCTTCTTTAACAAGAAATAACATTTTAACAATTTAGACATTAATTTTAAAATCAGAGATGCTTTTCGTCTACATTTTATCATGTGTACTTGCTAGATTACAAATTATGTAAGTAAGCGTAGTTTGAAATAAGAGAAATTAACTGAAATATTTTAGTCACATGTGTATGGTTATGCGTGGTATCCAGAAAATCAACGCAGTTACTATTACCAGCTGTATGATGGATGCCTTCCGGGAAGATGAAAAAACGAGGGAAGAATTTTGGAAATTAATTAAGAGTTAATATTGTCGTTCCCATACACATATATGAATTTAATAAAAAAAAACATATACAGGTGGATAAAAATTTACGAATGATGAATTGTGAAGAGAAAATTACTTTAATTCAATGCTACTGTTAGAAAAATTAACTTCTACTGTAATTCTTTCGGGATATCAAAGAAGTAAACATTAAAGAATATCTAATCAATTTCATATGAAAATCAAATCAAACAAATATATTAAAAAAAGTAGCCACAACGTTATTTTCCCCTCTGCTCGTATCCCTAATTCTTTCGTCTTATTCTCCTTCTGTTTCTCTTTCTCTTTGTTAAATTATTAAAATTTAAAGGCAAAAATCGCCTATTTCGACTACTATCAAAAAAGAAGCTTCTTTCCAATGAAGAGCATTATGAATTCTATTCAAAGACTTTTATTTTACATAACTTTACTCATTTTCATTTTATTCACTTCTTTCATCTAATACTCTTGGAAAACCCGAAATAATCTTAATGAACTACTCATCTCATTCCTACCCTTCTACCGATTGCTATGCATATGTCAAATCATAGCATGCCAATTGACATGGATATTTTCTTGGTCTGAAAATTAATTTTATATTCACTGATGGTGCTGTAACCTATTCACTGATGGTGCTGTAACCTGCCTTCCCCTCCCACAGCTATTTATTCATGTATCCGATAAGACTTTCTCACATTGCATTTGTTGCAAACCATTAAATTTCTCACATTCATTGAATCCATGAAATCCAAATTTATGCGGATTGATGATGAAAAAAGTTCCAAGCTTCCAAGTTGCATTTTTAAAAAGAAAAATAAATGATGTTACCAAAAAACAAAAAATGCGAGATTTATGTTATATTATCAGCTAGAATCTAATTTCCTCTCATGAAACTAAAATTTTTAATGTCAATATAATTAAATTAGCTTAATTGTTGCATAAAGTTCCCTCTTGGAACTAAGTGTGAAAGCAAAAGTCCTCATTTTTAACAACATATAAACAAAGAGAGAAAATGACATTCTCCTTCCATATTTTCTGTTACTACCTCTTTATAAAAATACTTGAAAAAATGTCATTTTCACGAAATATGAATAGAAATTTGAAGAACCGTTCCCTAAAACATGGTAATAAAAAATACAGAGAAAATCCTTCATCTAGCAAAGTTTTCAAGAACTGCAACTGTTCATTATCATTTCTTGCACAGCATGTATGTTAAGCCGCCAAAACCAATGATACAACCGATAAGCAAAGCTATTTGAAGTTTTCCTTTGCGTGAAATGTCCTTCCTGGTAACTCCACATTCTGCCTGTGATAATACGTAATTATCTACTTGAAAATATAATAACCGAAGGGTGTTTAGAACAAATGTTGTTTTCGTAGAAATTTTAGATTGAAATGTGCTACCTGCATTGACTATCTAAATTTCAATTGAATAAATCCCAACTGAATAACTAAATCTCAATTGAATATCTCAGTCTGACAAAATCCATATAATGATCACGGACTTGGATTGCTATGTTCAGCTGATGATAATGTCCATACAAATAAACAAAAAATAAATTTCAATATAATCAGAAGGTAATACTGTAAAAATATTATATAAAGTAAACAATATTTGTAGCTTGAAAAAAGGAAGTGTAACTTTACCCGAACAGGGGCAAAATAATTTGACTCTGTAACACAGGAAATAATTTTGCCATTTACATCGACCTCCGGTACGAGCGGCGACATTACAGACTCCGTTTCTACCTCGCTTTCAGATTCCGATGATTTACAATCTTTCTCTGCTGCCGATATTAACATCTGAAAATGCATCATCAAGTTTCATTCATTCTCACGTATATAAAAAATCGCTGAATTATAGGCATCAAAATCAATAACTTGAAATGATAAATTTTGGAAAGACAAAATATAGATACTCAAAGTTTACTGAAAAAACCTATCTAAACTTATCAACTGAAAAGATGCTTATTAAACTGATAAAGGATGAAACCAACCTGAATGGATTTATCCGAATTGATTTCATCATTGTTCTGCTGTGAGGTAACTACTTGCAACTTAATTATTTCTTCTGCTAATATTTTACATGGAATTATGATATCAGTGGCAGAACTCGAGGGCTGAGCGGTTAACGAGCAATCGGATGTCACTGATACAGTAGACACTTTTGGCTGCTCTTTAAAGATTGAATCTAAATACTGTCACTTAATTAGAAAAATTCCGGACATCTAGGAATCAAGTTCAAATCATCTATCAATTATCCTACCACGAATTTTCAATCCAATGAAATGCAGTGACAAGTGTGACTAGTAGTTGTATCGAAGCAAACATATGGATTGGAAGAGAGAAATTATGGAGTACAGTAAAGAATGAAGCGTTAATATATTACTTCGGTATTAAAATCAACATTTTTTGTAAATACCTGCGTTCTGAAATGCTCTCAGTAAAATGCAAAAAGATCAACAAAGACAAAAGAAAAAAAATAAGATTTAACCACCTAAACTTTTCATCCTGCCGAAGGAATCATCAACATTAATACAGTTATTGATGTCACTTTGTGATATGATATCATCAACGGATCTTCCATGAAATGTAGGTTCATTTGGATGTGGACATTCATTAATTACATTGGCAACTTCCTCCTTAAACATAGAATCACACCTTAAATATAATAATTTGAGTCTCATCCGGTGATAGTTTGTACGTATAGTTCGTTTCTGCATTTTTTGAAATAATTCGGTATCATTTTATACAAATGAATAATTATTTCCAAACATCTGAAAAAATTACTGCCAAATTTAAAAAAAAGAGAAGAAATACCTGGTTCATCACATCTGAGCTGAAGACAACTTCTACTTTCTGACAATCTGTCAAATCCCTAATCTGCTCATCCACCTGTATTTTCACTTTATCTGGTAATGCCATTACTTCTAAAACTTTTCCTTTTTCCATTGCTCTTTCAATTGTCAACTTTAGAACATCAATAGAATCACATCCACGAAGAGCAATGCGTTTAAAACATTCCCTTCCATCCACAACGCTGAAAATGTACGAACTGGTAAAAACCTTTCCCATCACATCAGCCACGTAGTGTTATTCTCATAAAAAGTTTACAGTGGAAATTTTACAAATAAATGAGTATGCAAGAGTACAACCAAAGAAAACTTTTCAAAAAAGAAAAAAAATAAAACAAAGAGAACCTCGTTCGGACAAGAAGAAAACGAGTGTTACGCAAGGAATCAAGCTTTTCGTAAGAATGTATTTCATGACTGAACGGAGTATCTGTAAGTATGATTCAAATCTAAAGAAAAGTCAAACAGCAGAAGAAAACTAAATGCTACTAGCATTAATATAAAGAGTGAAGAGTCATAAATTGTGTGTTAATGAAGTTATATAATTGCAAACTATCAGTTTAGCTTGTGATTTTTAGCCTCTCTACTTCATTTCTACAACACTGTTTGCGAATTTAGCAGTGAAATGAAGCTGTCCCAACAAAACAAAAAACGTACCTTCTTGATTTGTTTCAATATTTATAGATTGCATAAGAATTTCCTTCACTGCCTTGTTAGTTGCTAAATCTAAAGGCGTTTTCCCATTTTTCGCAGGCAATTTTGGATCAAAACCGACTTGGAGGAGAAGTTCAACAATCTCCTGATGATTGCGTCGGGCTGCCCAATGAAGAGCGGTCCTAAAATAAAAATTATGTCCTTGTTAAAAAAATTTAAAGAACAACCACAAGTGTCAAAAATTAATCGCAAAGAAAAAATAATATTTGTATGTTCAAGTTAAACTTGTTCCAAATTTTTAACACTATAAAGGTCATGCTCATGTGAAACTCTTCGAAATAAATGAGCGTGACGTGATAATTAAATGGAATTCAAATATCAGCAAAAAATATTAATATAAAGCAAGCATTAGGAAACATCTATTTTCTTTCCTCCAATGTTTTTCGCTGGGAAAACATTTTTCTGCTCTAAAATTACACGTGATTTCCATTAATTACTGAAAGAATTCAAGCAGTTATTGAAATCAATTGCAGAAGCGAAGGTCACTTATTATCAAGACCTGAATTGAAAAGAATAGCGCAAAAATGTCTAATGACACATGCATAATTAGTGCATTACATAACATGCACATCATTAGTTAATGAAACAAATATGGGCATATGATTCCATTCCACTGTAATTAACCCTGCGGTAATATCAAAAAACAACTGCCTTTTTGAAATTCAGAACTGTTGAATAAATAAACAAACAGATGATTACATACCTGCAGTCCGTATCAAATTTTCACCATACCACACAAACGTTAGCCGCTGAGCTTTAGAACACAGAAAAAAATATGATAAACAGTTCCTTACAAGAACAATAAATATTATCTATTTCCAATCCTGACAAATCCTTTAGCATTACATTATTCGTAAGTTTCGTCCATGTTAGATGCAAAAAATGTTAGGATATGATCTCACGAATTTCATGCGTTTTACAAAAAACGTATTTTGCAGTGACAGTCCAAAATAAAAACAAGTTATAGTAACCTAGTAAATATTTTAGACAATTAGGCCTAAATCAATGCTTGAAGATTAATATGATGTTCATAACTTTCTTCTGTTTTCACAAAAATGTTCACTAAAAACTGCCAAAAATAAGTAGATATAAGGTTAAGTTAGTCTTCGGAAATAAGAGATAAGAACAGTAGCAACAACAGTGACAAAATCTGATAATATAACTAAAGCATTACAATATTACTTTCACCGAGTCTAGGCTTTCTAAAAAATGCAGAAAAATAACAAATATGGATGGTGTAAGTAGATATATAGATAAAGATATCCATAAAATTGGGAATTACTTCTGAGTTTTAAGTTATTACAATATGAACAAAAACATACCATCCGTTGCCATGATGCTTAAAGCTTTTATTGATTTTCCCATTTTTTAACATTGCCTTTGCTTGTTCCAAATCACCGAAACTACAAACTTCCAAAAAATCCATCTGAATGCGATTATTTTCAACCTCAGCCATTCCTAACACCTATTTTCGTCTTACGTGAATAAGTTGGTCGACTGAAAAACAAGCAAGAATGGTTGATGTAAAATTTTAGTGATATCAAGGACATCATTACTGTACATTTCATTTAATAGAGGCTAATACAGTGTGGCTGTACACTTCGGCGTATAAAATATGTACAGTCATTAAATGCTTTTTAAACAACCTAATGCGTGCACAAGTGTCAATCTTAACTGTGACGTAAAGAATTATTTCATAAGAACTGATTTATTTGAAATGAATTTTTAGTAATCAGGATTATGAACAGGACGTTCAATAGTAAACTAAATTAAAAGATGGAAATATGGAATATGTGAAGTATAAAAAGTAGCTCCTCATAACTAGGTAATTATCGGAGATCTAATACCACAAACAAACTGGATAGATAAAATAGCAAACAACGTTATTGGAATAAAAACCTATTTACTTATACTATAAAAGCAAAAGAGCAAATGAAACAATTGCTTTTATCGATTTTTACTTATGCAACATTACTAACACGTATAAAAAGGTCTTCAATATTTTTTGTATGGCAAAATCTGTCTCAAATTTGCATAAGAAGAAAGAGCGTTATTACCTCGATGCAGATGTTGGGAGATCAGAAATGCGTTTCAAGCCATTCTTCTTTCCCGAACACTCATCATCTCCGATCATAGATTATCAATAAGACATTTAACCTGAATTCGAAATATTCAGTTCCAGCCGCTGTGAGGATGTAAGACCGTGTCGAATCAGTCGTTTCTTTATGCGATATTCACATTTTCAATCTTAATACATCTTACTCTAAAAAATCAAAGAATCACAGATCTGTTACCATTATTACCATTTAAAAATGGACAAACATAAATCTGCAGTGGAATATCTAAAAGAATCGTAATTGCTCTGTTCATCACATTCAAAACAGTAATAATTGGCAGTCATCAACCGTGATATTGTTACCAACAACTTCCCTAACAATCAGAAATAAACTGTCAACTTAAGTAATGTAATATAAGCAGAGGATCACTTTCCTCAACGAACAGTGCGAGTTTCATTTAACTGTTAACATAGCAAAGTGACAAACTAAATACAAAAAAGAGTGAAAGAACACTGCATTTCCTGTCTACTGTCACCATTAAGAATATAAACTTTCACTTTCAATTTTCATTCAAAGGCTGAGTTTTAAGTCTCTCTTCATATTTAAAATCCATTTTCAACTTATCTGCCAAAATGAAAAAAAAGGGAGGAAGTTTGAGATGTCACCAACATTCCCAAATATCTGTTGGGGGAATTGCACAGATCGTAACACATCAAAATACTTTCAAAAAAAGTCTCTCAACTAATGTTCCAGCACGCATGCATGCACAACATATTTTAAGTGAAAAAAGAACGTATTTGCGTTAACTGAGAATCGACGTCAATAATACCGCCCATGACGTTCCGTTGGTTTGAGAAACTGGCAAAGAGCCAGGGAGCGCTAGCTTGATAATAAAACATGGCATGACCGAATGTTTTTCTTGATTGGGATACTTGAGGGAGGTTCCGTATCTCGGAGTGGCACCTGAGATATCGCGGTGAATGAATGTGGCAGTGTGGAGACAAGAAAGAGAAAAAAAACAACGGAAGTTTAACTATTCTGTCAAATGCAGTAATATGATTGTGCCACTAAGTGGTTCTGTTAGTCGCGAATATGCGGAAAAGTAACTGATTCCTATCAGACAACAATTTGCGCCCATTAATAATGTATTTACAAATTTGTTACATTAATATGTGAACACAAAAGACTTATTTTGTTGAAAATACTGCCAGATCATACAAAATATAATCTCATCTGACACATAATCTCCTTTCCGCTTACTCTTTCTTCTACACTTATAAATAAGTTTCATGCATATTCGTAGGGCGTACCTAAGGACACCATTGCTCAGAGAAGTCAACATAAACACGAGAAGTTTGACGAATATTGAAATTACTGGTTACACACCGTCATAATTAGTATTTGTCTAAGGATGATTTGAGAGAGGCGATAATGGTAAATTTCTTGATGCATAGTGATTCTTCAGGAAACAATGAAAAGCAAATGACACACAGCATGTCGATTTAATAAAGTTGCAAATAACGAAATCTGTTCCGGAAATGATCATTGAACTTTTTTAAATTCAAATATAAGTGTAAATCAACTATTTACTATCAAAAATTAAAATGTCGTCATTTGAAAGTACTGCTAACTTTTGTAACTAAGCAATCAATCGAGCTGATCAGCCCCTTCGCTGAAAGTTTATATAAAATGTAAATTAAACCATGATGATATCAGGTTTATAAGAGCAGTCATCGTATATGTTGCTTATTCTCTTTCCCTCATACTTTCTGTCCTATGTTTGTGTAACTTCATTGTCGCTCATTTAAGAATTCAGTACTTATTGGTTAAATAGTAATAATGAAGGTGATGTGGACGCGGCCATGGCTCGACCTACTTCTACTGGTTGCTCTGTTTCATTCCTCATACTCATCCGATTCTGATAATAGGATAAATCTCTTCAATGAAGATGATTCAAGGTAATCTATTTGCTTTACTGTAATATAATATAACATTGAAATGGTATACCAGTTGAAATTTCGCATTGGAAAATGAAAACGGTAAATTGAAAATGAACGTCCACTTGCATGGAATTATTTCCAGATCCCGTCTTGTGATGCTTGATGGCAATATGTATTTTCATGCTGCACGTGAGAAAAACATATCTTTTGTAGCGGGTACTGGCGGTTCGATTTATTTTGGAGATAAAAATCTTAATTTACTACCAGAATTGGTATGTTCCTTTTTTAACAAATCATTTCTTACATTTTCTTTAGGTCAGATTTCAATTTTATTCAGACAAATCGAGTCACTTGAATATAAAAATTAGTGGTGAAAATTGGGAGTTCCAATCTCTAGTTGATGAGTTTCATTTCAGACCGAATTTGAAGCCGTGAAGGAGGAAGTGGACAAAACTAAGGTTTATTGTTTTTACTAATGTCTCATCCAAAAGCAGTATGTTGTTCCATGTTCATCAGCAATTATTTTGGATTACTTTATTCGTTTAGGGTCACGTTAATCAGCTTGTACGGATGGCTAACTTATTCAAACAACAAATTAAATTAAAAAGTGGCGATGTTGCAGCTTTGAACAGGAAAGTTAGTTAATGCTTTGAACTTTAAATCCTAGATTTACAACACTTTATTATTATTTCATAGAATTTGAGAATCTCTAACTGGATAGTAAATAACCATTTAAATATGCACATCTCATTTACTATTCAAGAGATAATGCGAATCACTTGTGTATACAAATTAATATTAACAATTATTAATATTCCAATACATTACCAGCCTTTTGCCATAATACAACAAAATGTCCAGATTACTTAACAAAATGTTTGCAACAACACAAATTCTGTTTCAGTTTGAGGGGGGAGAGAGAAACCGGCATGGTAAAAGGTGAGAGCACAACTGAAAAAAATTGAGTGAAAAAAGTACGAATGAATAATCTCAAAAGGGAATGTTTTTTCGCCACTACATGGAAGTTTCGTGTTAAGTAAGAGATATTAAGGTGAATCACATGAATAAAATTTTGAACTACATTAGAAATCATACCAATATATAATAGACTACACGTTACCACACGTAACAACACATTTGTTTGTTGAATATGCAGGATAATTAATAATAAAATCATATAGCAGAGTTCTTGAGTTTACTTTATCACAAAATTTTCATTTCATTTATGCTACTTGTATTAGTAGTGAAATGAAAACTTTCAAAATTTAAGTAAATATTTTCGAGACCACTTATTCTTCTAAATTTCTGAACGCAGTCTGCATCTGTTCCAGTAAGTCATCATAATCTTTCTTAATTTTTTGTTCGCCGTCTTTGACTGGATCTTTGAACTTCATAGATGATAGCTCGTACATGATATCACCCATATGGTCACGGATTATCGCCCAGGTAATCTTATTTTCAGCTTGCGCTGTTGATTCTACAGCGTGCTTTGCCAGATCATAGAAAGCAATCATGTTTTTTAGCATTCCCACAGTTTTATAGAATGGACAGAATCGATCGTAGGGTGTATAACCGTTCTGTTGCAAGAAGTCATCCTTGATCAGCTTAGCTACTTCTAAGGTGATCTTATCCGACTCAGCTAGTGAAGCTTTACCCACTAACTGCACAATTTCAGACAAATCTTCTTCTTCCTGAAGAATTTCCTTGCATGTTGTACGCAAGGCAACAAATTCTGGGAAATTTTTGTCATAATATTCATCCAACGCTCTCATATATTTGCTATACGATATTAGCCAATTAATTGACGGAAAATGTTTACGTTGTGCCAACTTTTTATCTAGACCCCAGAACACCTGAACAATACTAAGAGTAGCTGAAGTGACCGGATCAGCAAAATCACCACCAGGTGGTGAAACAGCACCCACGATAGTGACTGACCCTTCACGTTCTGGACTTCCGAGACATTTTACTTTACCTGCTCGCTCATAGAACGATGCCAAACGAGCAGCGAGATATGCTGGGTAACCAGAATCGGCAGGCATTTCACCCAAACGGCCAGAAATTTCACGAAGGGCTTCGGCCCATCGTGATGTAGAATCAGCCATCATTGAGACATTCAGACCCATATCACGGAAATATTCCGCTAGTGTAATGCCGGTATAAATTGATGCTTCACGTGCAGCTACAGGCATGTTTGATGTATTAGCGACCAAAGTTGTACGCTTCATGATTGATGTAGTAACACCGTTGACTTCCATGGTCAGTTCTGGAAAGTCACGCAGTACTTCAGACATTTCATTGCCTCGTTCACCGCATCCCACATAAACGATGGCATCGGAATTGGAGAATTTGGATAGTGATTGTGAAATAACAGTCTTACCACAACCGAATGCTCCCGGAACAGCAGTGGTACCACCTTGAACACAAGGGAACAATGCATCTAAAACGCGCTGGCCACACAGTAGGGGGAAGTTAGCTGCTAATTTTTCAGCACATGGACGTGGTTGACGCACAGGCCAGACTTGAAGCATTGTGAATTTTGATTTTTCCCCAGCAAATTCAGTTTCCAATACTGTGTCGGTAACGTGATATTCACCGGTTGCTGCTATATACGTAATTGTGCCACATGCTGTTGGCGGGAGCATTATTCGATGGTTGATTAGAATGTTTTCCCGCACAAAACCAATAGTATCGCCACCCGTAATGTGATCACCAACAGTGAGCTTACTGTTCGGTTCAAACTCCCAAACTGCATCACGTGAAAGGATGCTAACGTTAACACCTTTGGGAATGTAAATGGACTGCGTCAGGTCCAAAATGTCTTTCAAGGGTCTTTGTATACCGTCGAAAATGGAACCCATAATACCGGGACCTAATTCTACTGACAGCGGTTTACCGGTTCGAAGTACTGGGTCACCTATTGCCACTGCTGATGTATCTTCATAAACTTGAATCGTAGCATAGTCGCTTTCCAATCGGATAATTTCACCGACCAGTTCGGAATGTCCAACGCGTACCAACTCGTACATTGCTGAGCCGGCCATTTTCTCAGCTGTTACAACAGGTCCAGAAACGCCATAAACAAAGCCATAGGAACTCTCTTTAGCATCCTCCATCAAGTTAATAGTCGGCGGCATTTTACCTCTTACACTGATTTTCTGGAATATGAAAACAGTTCAAACTGAAACTCATTTTATATCTAAAATAAAACGCATTTGATAAGGTGCAGAGGTCTATATTTTTTTGAAGTCGCACAACATATCATACATGTGCGTAGCTGATAGGGAATGGATTAGTCTTGTTTAAGAACTCAGAACTGTCCAAGTTTTTAACGCAAGTACGAATAATTCCATAACGAGTAATATTTCAAACATTAATTACCCTACGAGAGAAATTTTTTGATTGAATGAAGTAAGAGCAGGTTAGTGATGAGAATCCATAAACAGAAAGAGCACATTCAACTCAACGATAAGCAGTCAGTCACTCGCCTCCCCTCGCAATATGCTAAATTACAGCAGACTGACTGATGTTTATAGAGTTATGTTCCTATCACAGTAACTATCCAAACAATCATTACTGTTCACTTCACAAACTGCAAATTTTGTCTCGCTAGGTTACTGTACAGATTTTCACCGATATATGCACGTGAAGAGGCACAATATATCAATAATCAAAAAAATCACGCAGTAATTTAGAGAGAAGAGAGTTGAACTTTCCAACTATAAGACAATTTCAGTGCTACGGGTGATCCAATTTAAAAATAATTCCCATCCCAATCCTATCCTATAACTACTCTTATTCGCAGAAAAAAACAAAACACTAAAAAAGGAACACTTCAATAATAGGTAAGAGGAGAGATTAAATAGCAAACGAGACAGTATGTTGCTGTGAAAAGTGTCGTCAAACCAGTGGTGACAACATATGCCAACCACACGACTGATTGCTCTATGCTCTTTTGACAATCGTTTCAGGACTCACCTTCAAATGTTATAGCTGTAAATTGAAATGTTTTTGAAAATTTTGAGATAAGCGATAATATTTTTGCTCTAAATGTGCAGCAGAGATTGATATTATAGCGATCAAAAGTTTGAAGGGAAAATTACTAATTATTAAAGGACTCAATGGAACTAGATTATATCAATTAGCACATTTTCATGATGCATTCAAAGCAGAACAACTAAAAGAAAGAATATTTCATATCTGAAAAAGTGATCAAGCAAAGTGAGAGGAAGTATTGGAGGTGAAATAAATCCAAATTAAATTGGTAAAACAAGTAGCGACATACTTATTAAAAGATTGGTTTGGGAAATAGAATTGGATATATTACTTCCTGATAATACAAAAAATGGAATTTGATTGATTGCATTCCAACAGTTTTTAATATTTAGATCGCAGATATCATAAAGCGCCTGGAACAGGTGGAATCAAAAAAGAAAGAGGGAAGCGGACGAAAATTTCGAAATCTGTTAAACTCCTTAAAGTCTCATATAACGATGTTGGATAATAGTCTGAAAACGGACGAGTGTGCTGACAATCCGTGCATGAATGGCGCAACATGCATCGATTTGTACGACAAGTTTATGTGTATCTGTCCACCGCATTTTGAGGTATTTCTATAATTCTGGCCTGATAATGAATCGTACATTCGTTCGCTAAGTAATATATTCGTAATTTACGACTTACTGTCCTCTACAAAATACTGGCGCTTGAGGATAGAAAAAAATATTTACTTTAAAAATGTAGTGGATATTATCCAAATTCGAAATCTAAAAAATCTCTAAAATTGAATGTAAACTGTTCGGCAGTAGTAAGATATTCAGGGTGAAACATGCAAAAACCGTATAGACGAGTGCAGTCTTTACCAAGGAACACCGATCGGATGTCAGAATAACGCATCTTGCATCCTGAAAAAGGATGGATTTCAGTGAGTCTTTCAACAAATTGCGGAATTATAGGCTGAAATGCACCTTATCGACTTGACCTTTTTATTAATTTTGCAAGAAGTTTCTGCGAAAGTATATGTCTGCAAATTCTGTAAGACAATATTGTGGATGTAAGTTCTACTGCTGCTGAAAATTTCAGCTCGTATACCTGGCGAGAACGATTGTGCCAATCATCAAAGACAAATTTTTGATTTTAATTTATTTACTTCACAATTGGGCTTTTATTTTGATACGATTTTTTAAGCTGTCTATGTAAGCAAGGCTTCCATGGAACTTTGTGTCAATTGCGAGCAACAGCATGTGAATTTTCATTGGATTTATGTGGTTCCGCAGGACATTGCATACCAACTCAGCCGGATCCGGAATCCAGTGAAGTGGGTACCAAGTAATTTATACATTTTAGTTTTTGGGACAAAATTAGATGATTGGCACAATTTTTGTTAATTGAAGCAAAAATGAAACAAAAATGGAAATAAAAATACAAATGGTATTAGAAATTTACGGGATCTTAAAAATTTTATTTTTTATCTCAAAAAAGACGTATTTTATGTCTGCTTTCAGCCTGGTTATCGTTGTCTTTGTGAGTGGGGTTATCGTTCTTCCGCTGACAAGAAGAATCCGGTTTGTGAGGATGTAGATGAGTGTGAGTCGAATCCATGTTATCCTGGAACAGCTTGTATCAATTTGCCTGGTTCTTTTAAGTGTGCTGGTTGTCCACCGGGAATGACCGGTAATGAATTTATCAGTCATAAATAATTACATCCAAGAATAAGTGTTCATGGTTCTCTCTTATATTTTCATCCAATTACTTATGTCAATTACAAAATGAAACAATATCCTTCAAGGCCTTTGGCGGAACATAGTGGGTATGGAATCCATCGATTGTAATAAAGTTGCGTGAGAAAAAAGTTACCGTAAGTTCGAAACAGTGACTGTAATGCAATGAGCAATGTAGATAAAGTAATAATAAGGAATTATACCGTTTACTTGTATCATCATTACAAGTCAATCTAGAGTGCTGTTTATAAGAAAAATTATTGAGCAAAATTTAAAATTATTATTGTTGAATAAACTATAATCGAAAATTAATAATAATTAGGGAATGGAATGATTTGTTTGGATATTGATGAATGCGCAAATGAGAATCTGAAAACTTGTTCTAAGAATCCGCCAGTGAAATGTATCAATACTATTGGCTCTTACGAATGTGCGCCGTGTCCTCCCGGTTGGTTATTTCTAATTTTCTTATAAACTTTTTTTAATGAACTATTGGTAGTGGTGGTTCAGTGATAAGGTTAAATGAAAATTGTATCATTATATGTCGACAACGCTGTGTTATTGTTTAGGCTATAAGGGAAATGGTCACATTTGTAAGAAGCAGAGCGCATGTGAGCTGTCTCCATGTTATCCGAAGGCCAAATGCTACGATATGGGCATGAGCTCACTGAACGAGGAAGGTTTTCGATGTGAGTGTCCGACCGGAATGATCGGTGATGGAATTGGTTCTGAAGGCTGTTATCATTCGAATGTAACACTTTGTCGTGCGGATACATGCTATAATCAAGGAACATGTCAGGTTGAAATATTCAGAATCCTAAAATTAAGCTAAATTATAAAAAAATGTGCTCATTTATTTCAAAACTGTTTCCAATATTTTGCAAAGATGCAAGTAATGAAAATTTTAAAAGCTTCCTTATTAATCGGAAATATTTCAAATAAACTACACCTTAAATATAAAATTTGGCAAATTGGCCAAGCATCATATAGACGAAGTTTCATTTAAGATAATCTCGGACGAAGAATACAAATGTCATTGTAAATGGGGTTACGTTGGTAAACGTTGTGAAGTTGCCAGTGCTTGTCTCAGAAATGTGTGTCGCGGTCGTGGTGAATGTATAATCAAGCAGGATGGCTCATCAGAATGCATATGCTTGAGGGGTTATTATGGTCCAACATGCGAATATGAGGAAGATCGTTCGTTTCTTAGCATTGTTCAATTTATTCTTTTTAGAGGTTCGCTTATCTTTTCAGATTTAATGTTCCAGGTTGTGGTGGTCACATAACAAATGCGACAGGTGTAATCAAATATCCGGACTGGACATGGTATCATTTTGGTCGCAATAAAACATGTGAATGGATCATTACGGTTGATCAACCCAATAGAGTATGTTTTTTATAGAAAGCAATATTTTGCATCCGATAGATTAAAACTTTTATTTTTGAAAAATTATGTGTTTAGCAATTCATGTCATTGTTCGAAATTTAGACAATGATTAAGATTGTTGTCTGTTTAAATGGCTTTACGCGAAAAATACGAAAATAAAGCAAATAAATTCTTGAAGGTGATCGAGATAAACTTTACGAGTTTTCACTTACCAACTAGACTAGCAACATGTGCCATGGCTGACGCAAATGTTACCTTACGTGATGGCGAACATGCAAATAGTCCATTAGTAGGCGTTTTTTGTGGTCCAAGAGGATCTACCATGGTGAGTTGTCTGCTGTTTATCTTTTCATACTTGAATTTAAATTGAATTTAAGTTTTTCTTGTTCTGTTTTATTTTTCATCTTTTTTATACTATTTGTTGCTTTTTAAGGTTCCAGTTTCTCGTCCAATTTATTTTTCATCAAACAAGGCGTACATTGCGTTTGTTTCTGGTAAAAGCAGTATTGGAATTGGTAACTTTGCACTGCAATGGAGGACTGTTGAAAAAAGTTAATTCATTTGCATTACTGTATTATAGCAAGTGCATTTTATTTCTTAGACTTCAGTTTTGTGAGATTTTATTTACAAAAATTTTAAAGAATGTGGTGAGCGCATCTATAGCGATGTTGGACAAATATCACTGTATGGTTATGAGAGAAACGAAGTTTGTCAGTGGCATGTTTCTGTTGATCCAAAAATGCATGTTGAAATTACTGTGGAACCGTTGAAACTTGCTTCAGATAACACTCGAAATTGTTCAGTCAACTCGCTAGAGGTAACTTACCGTTTATCCTACTACTTTCTCCATTTTACAATTTGCTAAAATTTCCATCATCAGCAAATTTTAAACTGGTTGAAATTTAGCTCTTTGATGGCCTGGAAATTGACGAAACGGAACGTATACTACATCTATGCAATAGTGAGTCTACGCGAACTTTGGTGCGTACGACACTACCATACTTCACGGTTTACTTCAAGAGCAATTATCCTACTGATTTTCCTGAACATTGTGAGCCTTTAAGCATTATGTTAATCATTATCCACTCCTTAGAAAATTAATTTATTTTTGAAAGTAATTTACAGCATCAATTTCTTTTTCAGGTGGTGATGATTCTCTGTGCAATCGTGGTTTTACTATTCGTTTCAAAACTATTAAACGTGTGTCCATCTATCAGATAATTTGTTCCATTTCTCACCCAAATGTCTTTTTTAAGATGAAAAAAGTCAAAAGATAGAAAAATTCTTTCAGTTGATAAAGATTGTGGAGGTACAATTTTACCAGATGCTGACGGCTCGTTTGAAGGTTATATTCAATCACCGAATTATGGTTTCAATTATTTCCCAAATTTGGATTGCTTATGGCTACTTGACGCTTCTTCTGTTACTAATGTAAGTCCGATGAATATCTTCTGTCAGTATAATTCGATTGAGGAAAATGTTTAGAAGTGCTAAGCAAATGCTAATTTTTTTAGGGCTACGATGAGAGAGTGATAAAAGCAGAAATCATTGATTTGGATGTACCTTCAGCTCCTCCAAGATTTATAAAAGGTAAATTCAAGTTGACATTATATATATATATATATATATATAATGCGAGTGTATTTTGGCAAATTGCAACATGAATCAACGAATTACAGAAACGTCTCGTTTTCGCTTTTCGCTTCTGGAAACAAACGGTCCATCCCAGCGCTTGCTAAATCTCATAAGACCGTGTCGCTTTGATTACATTACGGTAAGCGTTCAAAGCTGCCCTCAATGATTCATTCCGTCTTTATCATTTAACAGCAATTTGACTTTTAGTAAATGTCAGTCTACCCTCTAATGAAATGTCTCCCCTCTACATTTCTTCCGAGAGTAGCATGCATTAGCAGAAGTTAAAGTGTTAATGCAAAATTAACTGTGCCGATCGCAGTTTGAAGCCCAAAGTCAGTAAATAAAGCATCCATGCCTTAATTGTAATGGAATAATTCTGCCTAGGTTTATTAATAGCAGAAATTTATTGCGCCCTTCTCATTTACAGTTCAGAAATGGTGAAGATGCATCGCATCCTATACTGGGACGTTACTGCAACAGCAAACTACCGGAAGGTCCCATCGTATCATCAGGGCCAAAAATGGTTGTACAGTTCCATTCGAATCAATCCATTAACGGAAAAGGATTTAAAATTTATTATTCTGCCGGTACGATTTAAGTTTAATCCATAAAATCCATAACTTTGGTAAGAGTTGCAATTAGTTAACATCATTTATTCCATCATTACTAACATGACTTGTCCCTGAATTTAGTGTTCCATCTAATTCATTTTGTGAGGTTTTGACTACAGCTCTCTTAGCTACCTGAAGCTCAAATTATAAGAAACTACTTTTAAGGAAGACAGGAAGATTAATCTATGTAAATTTAAAAATTGATTTTTTTTCAGCATGCGAAAAGCATTTTACATCAATAAATGGAACCATTCAAAGTTCCAATTACCCGAATGGTAGTACGCAACCATTTAAATGTACATATGTTATTGATGCTGAGAAAACGAAAGCAATACGACTGAAATTCAATTTCATAGGATTGAACACAGATATTAAGACATGCTTTTATGATGTCACTAAGCATGATCTATTGGAGGATTATGTTGAAGTCAGTTTTTTCCAAGTCCTATGAGCCCATTTCAATACGAATGTTATGACAGCGATTTCAATACAAAAATTAAAAAGAAAATCGGATTAAGAGATTCTTACAAAGATGCTAAGGAATGAAAATAAGTTTATCATATGAGTGACCCATATGTGTCGTATAAGCACAAAGATGTGTTTGGTTTTAACCAATGCTTTTCTCCTTCGTGGTTTCATCCTTAATTTTAATCGTTAATTCCGGGTGTTTGAGTAGATCACGCATTGATAGTAAAAGATAAGAAAGAAAATGCGTTTTTGCTGCTGCGTTAAAAACTGATTGAGTGTATGACATTGTTAGTTCAAATTATTTATTTAAAGTATTTCAATTACCTAAAAATTTACCTGTTAAAATTTTAACAGCGTTTTATTTAAAATTGTATTATATCCCTCAATTATTCATAAATTTTTAAAAACATTTAGTTCTCTGGTGGCCATGAATCACATGATCAGATCAACAAACGATATGTTTGTGCTCGATATCCTTTCGTTGCACCTGACGGAGAAATGGTACATATATTTTTTTTCCAAGTATTTTCTTGCAACTTTTATAGTATTCATAACTGTCAATTTTTTAGGTAACAAGTGCTTCAAGGCCGCTAACTATCACATTGAGTTCAAGCGGTATTGCTAATAAGGGCATATTTTTCCTATACGAACAGTTTGATGTAGGTAAGCTATATGTACCTCAAATCGGTAAAGTTCATTTGCAAATGTACCACATCGTCATCATTCTCTCACTTTGTCAATTATTTCTTCTTAACTTAGAACAATGAATCTTCCTTACTGTAGGTTGCGGTGGAGTCTTTGAAGGAGAATCAGGCCAAATAACAAGTCCAAACTATCCAGAAAAGTATCTGACGCATATGTATTGCATATATGTGATTAACGCACTGGTATTCTTGCTTAATTCAACTTTTGAATTGTGATTGAATGTTTCAGATAAATCTCGAAAGATTTTTATAATTTAGTATCGTTTAAAGGGTAAACGAATTCGGCTAACATTTGGAGTATTCGAATTAGAGGTTGTACCAAACCGAGAAGATTGCTCCTTCGATAGTGTCGAAATTTATGATAACTATGTAAATGATAATGACCACAGCAAATTACATGGAAGGTATACAAAATTTTGCAGAAACATAAAAGTGGTTGGAAACTAACTTAACTAACTTAAAAATATAAGCGGTTTAACCCAACCAAATTTTCTTTTGGATAAGTCGATAGATTTTCTATTATTCTATCTCCACTTAGTAAACAGCTCTCTTGAGATTCTGTGGCACGCTACTTCCGCCTCCAATTTTATCTACTGGAAGTCGTTTAACCGTTGTGTTCAAAAGCGATCGTTCAGTAAATGGAGTTGGTTTTATGGCCAAATGGCAAATTGTTGATGATAAGGTAAGGTAATTTCGTGTTTTTCATTCTCTTACTAATTTATTTTTTAAAGACTTTTCGTATAATTTTTTTGAATTTCTGCTTCTTAATAATATAATAGAAGTGCGAAGTCATTGTGTAAAGTCAGTTCCATTTTATACAGTGACTTCGTAGATTGTGCAAATGTTTTATTTGCAGACCGATTGCCACAGGACATATACAGCCACAAGCGGTAGGATTATAATTCACGCTGAGACGGAGATGAAATTTGTTCAGTGTGACTATCAGATTGCGGTAGGTTAATTGTCCAAACTGTTTTTGCATTTCATTTCAACAAATATCATTATAATAAATTTATTTCTTTTTTATAGTATGTATCTTTGTAATTACAGTTACAATCCCCGAAAAGAATTCTTCTTCGGTTTGAAAATATCTCGGCCCCTTGTGACGAAGGAACATTAATGTTGAGGTAATAAAATAATTCAGATAAATTTTTATCATTCGTGAATTTAGTATTGCAAGTTGTGTTTTGAAAGTTAATATTATAAATCTGTACTTTTTTGTTTAAGAATTTATTCTAAATCTGAAAAAAATTAAATATCATGGGATCTTTCCCTGTATTTATTTAAGAAATGGAGTAAATGAGCAATCACCTGGTTTTGGTGGACTTTTTCGCGATTCCGAAATATGTGATGATCATTTCGTTAGAGAATTACGCTCTCAAGGCAATCGCGTTTTTATGCGCCTAACGACTACAAATGCGCGTTTAGTGATGTTCACTATTTACTACCAGCAAATTGATTCTGGCTAGTTGATTATTTTTTTAATATTTCTGAAACAGTTTGTGAATGGGAATTTTCATGGACTTCTTTGAATTTTGGCAGTTGAAGTATTCTTCTCCTCAAAAATAATATGAAAAGGAAAACATTATAGATTGTGGCGGACGTTTGGATGGTTTTAATGGTGCTTTATCGGCTCCACAATATCCACTGAAAGATTCGCGGTCTCTGAACTGTGATTGGCACATTCATGTTGCTGCAGGTGCTAATATACATTGGAGAAAAAACTGTCTAAAATTTTATTTATCAGTGTCACATACGCTTTACAGGCAATCGAATCCGCTTCACTATTACAGTACTTGATGATTTGAATTCAGCTGATTCCAATGGCTTTTGTTCATCATTTGCTCCAAATTATATTGATGTATGTTGTCCATGCAGTTTTCGAAAACGAAGTCAAATTTGGACTGTTGTTGCAGTCAGATGTTACACTGTTTAATGATTATTTATTTTTTGTTTAATGATATATGTTTTTAAGGTTGCTGAAGGTTCCTCAATATCTGCACGTATAATAAGGCGTTACTGCAAAAAAGACGTTTCATTATCATCTGTTGTTTCGGAAAAGAATGAATTAACAATTCGATATCGTCAACATGGTGGAACCCATTTTGGTTCAATTTTTGGATTTCTTGCACATTACACTACTGGTTAGATTTCATTGGGTTTGATAACATACTCAGAACAGCACTGAAGCAACTTCAAAATTTTAAATATTACTTTATGTGTGTAGGTCTTAAATGTTTAGCAAACAGTATTTAATGTCTGGGACGTTTATTGCAGTATGCAATGAGATTTTGTTGTTTGGCCAACATGGTATCCTTCAAAGTCCAGGTTACCCAAAACTAACTGTCGAAAATCGTTTCTGTAAATGGCGGATACAAACAACGAAAGGAAATCGAATTCGATTGATATTCCATTTTTTTAGAATTACTGAATCAAATACTCCTTCCACACCGTTTTGTCGTGTCAATTATCTTGAAGTAACTCTTCATTCATTTTCAACTTTCCAGCAATAATTTACAACTGAAAGTTAGACTTATTGAAATTAATTCCTTCTTACAGAATTTTTATCGGTTTCTTAGATAGGAATAAGGCCAAATGCATTTGTTTGCTAAACAAATTAATTCGACACTGAACTATTTTTCTAATTTTCTATGCCTCGAATAAAAATTTTTTCAGAAATCATCAAACAGGTGTAAAACATTCTGATTTCGCTTAATGATAATGTGAAGCTGATTGATTATCTTTTATCCTAATGAATGGTTCAAAAAACGAATTCAATTAATGTCTGAAAGTGTTTTACATCAATTTAAAGAATAGACAATTATTAGGAAAATTATTAGGAAAATCTCTTGTGACAAAAATATTTAATTACCATTTTTTAGTTTGGTGAAAATCAAATACTGGAATCTTCGGTAACAATCGGCGGTCAGCAGAACCACACAAAAACAATACAAAAATTCTGTGACCATGTCGGCCAACCAGTTTGGATTTTAACGGAAAATGAAGCGGTTGATATTACATTTTCCTCAAAAACTGAACCCGAGAATCATTTCTGGCTTTCATGGTCAAATGAAGGTACATTAAAAATCAGTTGTAGAACGTTCTCGTAATTAGGATTAAAATTTTTCCTCCATCATATGTCAATTGTTTTCCAGAACCAAATCTGCTTAACGACCGATGTATTTAATAGTGAAGTATTTGTAAATTCAGAAGTAGCGTAATACCTAGCAGTATAAATATTCAAATCAGGAGGAACAAAATAGCTGAAAAGAATTTTGTTTAATTACTGAAAACTTTTTTAGGTTGTGGTGGTGACATTACTTCACCAACAACTGTAACTGTCGACATCGGAAAACTAGTAAATAATTCAAAAATTTACGAGTGTGCATGGAAAATAGTTGCACCTATTGGGATGCGAGTACTGTTTCATATTGCAAAGCTGTCAATGTTTGAAATTACTGAGGGTTGCACTGGAAATGATGGCGAACAATTCAACGGCCTTGCCGTAAGTATAACCAATAATATTTCTTAATTAATTGGATGAGAAGTAAAAGATTTTAGTTTGAAAAAGCAAATTGAAAAATAGAAAAACCAGAGGGAAAGGAAGGGATAAATATGAAATGTTGAAATTTTATTTCAACTTATCATCACATTATAGCGAGTTACAAAAATTCCGATGTTAATTTTTTTTGAAGAAGTCTTCAACCGTTTGAATTTATTGATATCAATTTCGGGACTGAATTGTTTTTCAGTTTTACTCTGGCACAAGCAATGCAACTGGTTTTGCTCAAAAAGTAATTTGTTCAAGTATGGAAGAGGACAATTACACGTCACATACGAATGAGTTATTTGTAAAATTCAAAATCCTCAGCAGACTGGCTAAGCCAGACACGAAAAAACTTGTCATGACCGGGAAAGTATCTTTTGTATCTGCGAAGACAGGTGATGAGTGTGGAGCTGTTATCGAGAGTAAGGGATTTTTCTTTGCTATGAATGCGATAGTCAAGGAATTTTGATATAAAAAGCAAGAACAAGAACTGTTAATGTTGCAAGTATAAGTTAAAACAAACGTATGAAAGTTGTGGTGTTTTGTTTAACATTACTGTTTACAAATTAGCTTTTACCTTGAAATTCAAATTTGTTAAGCACTTTTTTTCATGAGTACTTCAGGTGTCTACCAAAAAACAACAAATTGCGTAGTGCAAACTTTGTTTCGTTTCCAGTGTTTTCTCCATAACTCTGTGATAGGACAATTACCATTAACACCCGCCATTAAAAAGCGAAAGTAAGAGAGTGTATTTTAGTGAAACAAAACGAAACGATTCAGTTGCATTCACCAAATTATCCAAATATTTACCCGAAATCTATTGAGTGTGTTTGGTTGATAAAAGCATCAAGCGGCTATTCAATTCGGTTTAATCTAACGCATTACACAGCTTTAAATTACCATCCCCAACGATCAGAGCTGAAAACATGGCGTTCGAATTTTGCCACAAATATTACGCAAGTTTTCCTTAAAAAAACACTTCACTTTTAACCAATATTTGACGTACTATTTCAGTTGAATATTTATTTTCATAATTTCGTCACTTATTTATTTAGATGTCAAGCCTCACGAAGCATGCTTGAGGGGTCAATAACGTTTTATGATGGCAACAATACGTATGCTTATTTTTCATATTTTGTTACTGTTACTGTAAGTTTAAAAGTTACTGCAATAAATTCATCAATTTTTGCTGATAAGATTGTGTTTGGTTAATGTTCCGCCTCGTCGTTGGTGCTAAACATATTAAAATTTTACTATTAAAAATAAATTTGCAGTGATATGGAAATATTGGAACGTTTCTGTCACAACTTGAAGCAACCGAGAGTTGTTACATCAACGACCGAACAGGTTGCAAATTTCTACATATTTATATTTTTGTAAACTAATGAGATTTTTGAGCATGAAATAATTGTATTTTAGGCACTGGTCACATTCCAAGGTAGCCCTTACGAACGAGCGTATTTATCAGGAGATGATGAGCGCACCCATAATATCGGTTTTGTGTTATACATATCTCTGGCGTGTGGTGGTACACTGTATGCTGAAAATGAACTTAAAACATTCCAAATGCGTGCTGTGGGAGAAGATGAATGCAAATTCCTTATCAAAGCTAAAGGTTTTTTGCATTTGAAAAAAATGAATCAAGCAAGATTTTTTTAGACTTGGCCTGGTTCGAAATCTAATTTCTTATAGATGGACAACGCATATACCTTCGCTTTGATCAGTTATATTTTGGCAAACTCAAATTTTCCCCGAAAGCACGTGGAAAATCTAGTGCTACCATTGCCGTTTACGACGGCGCGGAAGAGGACGTATCTACTCTTGGAATGTAAGTTCGATATTCTTTTGCGATTAAAAGGAACATTTTAAAAAGTTACTGAACGAGATCAGTCATTTATGCAATGGAACAGGACAAATTTCTGATCGTTCGTGTAAATGATGACTATGAGCTAACAGCTCATTAGAATTGAGTGAAAATGTGAAGTTATCTTACCGACCTTTCTTGCAAGCTAAACTAGTGGATGAAGCTTGTTTAATAATTTTAAAAGTCTCTTTCTGTACGTAAATAAATTTAATTCAGTTTTTATTATTGAAAGGTTTTCCGTCATTTGTTTGTTCCTTCTTAAATAGTTTTTAAGAGAATTAGAATAACAGGCATAAATGTTGCAAATTATTATGTTATGAGAAATACGAGTGCAGCTGTAAACACTAAGGAATTTGACTTGAGGTACCTTTTTCATAATAAAGTAAACTTTATCAACTTTCATTGAAATTAATGTAAAATTTTTTTGCATGTTTTGAGGTATCATTTTGAGTGCAATCCTTCAAACTCAGAACAAATATCACATGTGTGTGCTAATCGTGAATTACGCTCGACAGGCAATACTCTAAGAGTGCATTTGAAAGAATTGAATACAATGGATCTAAAGCATATTTACTTTTCTTATTCTACACAAATCGAGAGTTTGTTTCTTTTTAATTTTGCATCTTTTAAGACGACATTTGTTTATTAAAAATTATATAATAATTGGAAATATGTTTAGGTTGTGGTGGTACCATTCATTCGATCACAGGAATCATATATTATCCATTTATTGAAAATGATTTTGAATGTGAATGGTTCATCAATAATACAGAAGGAAATAAAGTGGAGCTCGAAATTTTGTATTTTTTTTTCCTTTTTATTTTTAAGCATTCTTTTCTTTTTCTTCTTAAGCATTAAAAATTATTGCTTCAACACATATTTTACTATCCAGCTCTAACCAAACGAACTTTGATCATTACAAACAGAAAAAAGTGCTGTTAAAAAATAGGAGTTGGAAATTTAAAGTTCTTGAAAAGTCTGGCAAAATTAAAGTTTGCAGAAAACTGAAATTACCTTCTTCGGAATATTGCGCCGAATCCTACTTGGAGGTGCGTGAAAGCAATAGTAGTGGAAAAATTGTAACAAGAGCTTGTTCCTCTGGCGATGTAACCTCTACAATGATTGTAAGTTAATTTATCAAATTTTAGCTTTATTTTCGATGAATAGAAAACGTTCCGTTTAAATTTATTTGAAAAATTTCTACAATTTTAACCGAAGTTTTTAAATAATACTGCAAATGAAAACTTTCCATTTCACGTCCAACTCCTAACCAACGTTTTTCCTTCATACCATCACCGTTTTAATTTACTTTATTAGCTTCTATACTCATCTCACAAATCATTCCAGGAAAGCACATCCTTGGCTTTCTCTCTCTCTTATGATTCCTTCTGTCACAATATTATAGTGATAGTGATAGTTAAAAATAACTGTTAAAACTCTTCACTTCCCATTCTTCATTGATAAACGATGAAGATGTACAAATTCTGAAATTTTAACTAAAGTTGAGAAGAAGAGAATCCCACACTGTAAATATTATGTCGTTTGAAAATGCTAGGATATTAAAGTAATGTATTTTAGAGTCGAGCATTTTGGATAAGACTAAGGTATAGTAGCAACGAGGATGACAGTAGTGATATCGAACCATTAAAACCGGAATTAATGATAAAATTTAAAAAAGGTTGTTCTACGTTTTACATTTTCAGAGTTGTATTTATTAATGCTATTGGAGAGCCTTTGTATCATTAGTTTTTAACCGTTATCTGATGCATATCTGAGGTGCGTTACTATGAAGAATTAATGAATCCGTTCGTCATTTCGTAAAACTGAGATTTGGAGTGTGTAGTACCATAATTATGATATAATACTTTAGTGATTTTTTCTCATGAACTAGCAGTAATATTACTGGCTATTAAAACATTAATAAAGGATGATATTTAAGACAGGTATATAATAGTTGTTGCTATTTAAAATCCATCCGTCATCCTACCTTCATCAGCAAAAATACTTGTAATTTAAAATAGTCGTCGTGAGTGTACACTGTGCTAATTCTGTAGTATTTGGCGGCGTGACAAATGAAGCGGTGGTGAGTTCACCTACAGCCGAAGATTGGCAGTTAATGAATTTTGCACCTCTGGAATGGACTCTAATTGGTGAGGAGAATCACTGGTTAAGAATTTCAATCAAAAATATTGAAATACCGGACGAGCGAAATGAAAATTATATGGACATCGAGCAGAGGGATACTTTGAAAGGACTTGTTGTAAATAATTTAATATCTTTGATAAATTTCACAACTTCATATATCTGTAATGTTTACATAGTTTCAGTTCAGATTAGTGGAATGGGATACCTTCGCTTTTAATGCTACTAGACTGATTTACTTTTTTTAATTGTTCATCTGATAATTGTAGATAATCTGAAGCAACATTACAGTTCAATGAAGGGATTTGCATGTTGAGCGGTGAAAACGATAGATGTGGAAGAGTGGAATATGTTTATGCGGGATATACACCACCAAACGGTATTTGGAAAAATTTAGTTTTATCAAAATTGTTTCGTTGAGGATCTAATTTGAATGTTTGATTTCTTGTAAACATTTTCAGATTTCTTTATTAAATCACACTTGGGTACAGTTTTATTCAATGCACCACCGGGAAGCTCATTTCGATTTGTTTGGCAAAATATTCCAGTTGCCATGGCCAACACTTCGTTTCCAAAAGTAAATCAGGAAACCACGGGAGGCTCCATGAATGGTTAAATTTTATAATTTCAACTGTCTTTTAACTGTACATTTAACTGTCTATACAAAAAACTAAATCTTTTTTATTCGTTGCCTTGAAATCAATATAGCCCTTTATTTCGAAACACTTTTTTGGAAAATGCCGATTTTTCAAGCATACCTAATCGGAAATGATTTATCTATATATTTATGAAATACACTATTACAGGATTCATTTGTGGTGGCACCCTTACGGCAACATTTAATTCGCAGTATCTTACAAATCCAGGTGGGATGTCTGCAGACGGCAAATTCACAACCGTTTCTCCGCTTAGATCAACTGTAGGAATATGGCGATCTATCAATATGTATCGCCTCTCTAAATGTTAGTTTGTTGCAAATTTCAATTTCTATTCGTGTTTTTGTGTATTACTACAAAAACTATATTGTGTCTGGAATTTAATACAATTTGTTATAGAATATAAACGTTACTGTATTGGCGCATATGCAGTTAAATACTTTGTCACTGTACCAATCTAATTTTGTATATTTCTTATGACCATAAATTAATTATAGTTTGATTTCTCAAATTCAACTAATGTAGGGTTTGGTGGGTATGCGAATAACTTAAAGTGTCGATGGACAATAATTCGACCAATGTTTGCTGGTGTTATGCTTAAAATAATTTCAATGGATCTTGAAGAACATATTGATTGCCGTTTTGACTATGTTGCCATTTCATCGGACTTAGGCAGTGTTAGTTATGAGAATGGACAACTTGTGTAAGTGTTTTAGAAAGTGCTTATTTAAAAATTTTTGAACTCCACTAAGAATTTTATATGTTTTTTTACAGCGGTAATGTTGCCAAATTTTGCAAACACAAAGATGTAGGAACCGAAGAGTTATTCAGTTCGGAAGAAGCGATCACGATCTTTTTCATGACAGATCGGAATAGAGGTGGTCGAGGATTTGTTATTGAGTACAAGCTAAGTAAGTTGAGATCTCTCATATTTCACTTCCCCGAAATATTTCTCAAGCTAAAACTGCAGTTTCTAGGTAAAAATATACTATCGGGTTATGACATTTTAGTCGATAGGATCTATGAATATTAGCATCTTCTCCTTGTTCATTTAGCATTCAATTTACTGTTATTTCAGAAATTGTTTTGTGAGAGATTATGCTCTTACAGAGCTTTTATCGTCTTTTTTAATAATTTTAATTTCACTTTCATAAATTAATAAAAATAAGTGTAAGAGTTTGTGATTAGTTTTTACTTAGTAATAATTGTTTATATCGCTGGATACGTTTCAGTTTGCCAGTCATTTGATTACATACCAACATCTTCGGGTATTTTTAATCGGATCATACAAAGCCCGAATTATCCCAATGATTATGGTAACAATTTGTCATGCTCGTGGTCAGTCATGCTGGAAAGTGGTCGACCAATTTTGGCCAAATTTGTTACTATGAATATTGAACACAGTCCGTTGTGTAGGAAGGATGGTGTAATTGTGGTAAACTCCTTCATTTTCTGCTATCGATGGATAGAGGGATTTCTCTCTTCATGATTTTTATAGTTTGAAGAGTTTAATGATATCATTTTATATTTATTCCATTTTCTTCAATTTTTCCAGCGTTCCGTTCCTCTCTATTTGGATGGACCTGCCGATGATAAATTATGTGGCAATCTATCTGAATGGAATAGTACTTTCTCAAATGGAAGAGTTTTTATTGGCTTCACGACTGACTCAAATACTACCGGAAAAGTAGTCTATATTTGCTATTCTCATTATTTTCAGTAGAAAGAGCGGATGAAAGAATATTAATGTGCTTTAATATATCTATATTCACTTGATCTAATTCTCATTTAAACTTCACTTTCCACTTCAAATATTAAAAATCAGTCTGCATTTCTGAATTGTATTGTAATGTGTCAAATCCACGAATTCAGGGCTTTGCATTGCAACTGATGGAACAAATTCATGACTGCAGTTCAGATGGACTTATCTTAACTGAAAGTGATCCGCCAAAAGTGCTCAGCTCCCCAGAATTCCCAAAAAGTATGTAAATATGTTATATACTGAAAGTAAATGTTAATACAACTTTAAAATAATTGCTCGTTTTGAAAAACACTATTAGAAAATCATAGGAAAATATTAAAAATTACTTTACAGCATCGCCAAATTCTTTGGATTGCATCTGGACAATCAGCGCACTGAGTGGGCATCGCATAAAATTTACTGTTGATCCGGTCAATTTCAACCTTGGAGGAAGTTCAATGGAAGATGAGTATGTATATTAATTTGAACATTTCTAATTTAACCGTACACTCGTTAAGTGATATAATCTTAAAGCAATGATATATCCTTGTCCCTTAAAATTGGTTTAGAAAATGGCATCTCAAATCAACAAAAAAAGAGATTATGCCATATATTCCTTTCCTCTTCACATTTCGTCAAATGATTGACAAAAAGTTATAGGTGTCCTAGTAACTACTTGGAAATCCGAGATGGACCTTCAAAATTATCACCATTAGTTGGGAGATATTGTGGACAAGAATCACCAAGTACTATCTTCAGTACTGGATCCTATTTGAACATCCGCTATCAAACAGATTCATTTGCTCATTATTCAGGCTGGAATGCTACTTATGAAATTGGTGCAGTTTTTGTAAAATTTTTACGAAGCACTCTTAAAGTTTATCAACACCAGTATCTTACCACTTATTTTAAAAGTAATTGGAGTGAAAACTGAATTGAAACTTCAAGAAGTTCGGGATTAGTATATCTTTTTCCAAAACTATAATTGATCTTTGTAATGTTAGTACTCACTTCAGTGATCGATTTGTCTATTGCAAAGAGTTTGTTTCAGTAATTCCTTTGTCTTGCTTTCAGCATCATGTGGAGGTAGTGTTGTTATTCCTATGAACAGGAATCATGTGATTACTAGTCCAAATTATCCTGAACCTTATCCAAGTCAAACTACTTGTGATTGGACTATAGTCGCTCCAAGAGGACATTACGTCAACGCAACGTAACAATTTAAACACTTTGTTCCGTGTTAATTTATGAAAATAACTGGATCATAATTTATGGTTGATATATCGTGATTTAATCTATAGGTTCGATCATCTGTGGATTTTATTTACTGAAAATTGCACAGAAGACAGTATTGCTCTACGAGAACGAAATAGTACTGGTAAATGTTTCTGTCGTTATTTAAATGGTCCTGTCATTATCGTAAGTTTCTCGTCTCTTTTTTTGAAACAAAAAAATGCATATATAGGTTTCTAACAATTTTAGGCGAATATATTCTGAAACCAACATGTGCATCGAGCTCAGTACGTGGTAAACATTTCACATCATCTCAAAATGTCATGATTGTATCATTCCGATCAAGCAATACTGTGGGGCGGTCGAGTCGTTTGTTTTGCTTGGAAAAGAAATGTGGCTTCCATCTTAGTTTAACTTCCAGCAAAATAGGTATTAATTTTTTTTTATATTAAATTTTTTTTATACCAACATCTACAGGCATTGGTTATCAAAATTTTCTTGTTACAGAATGTGGGGGAGACATAACTGATGATTCTGGTTACATTACTGCTCCCGGTTATCCGGATCAGCTCCCGGAACATATCGTATGTGACTGGGTGTTTCGGGCAGGAATTGGTTTCCGTTATGTTTTCGACTTTACATTCGTCAAGCACGAGGTAAACTTTCAAGAAATCGGTGATGTGGTAAAACTTCAAGCGTTAAAGTGTTTGCATAGAAGTAACGCTGTTTTGCACAAGGCTTCTTTTTCTTGCGTCTTGAGGAAACTATGAGGAGGTCATCGTTTCTTTAACTAATTTGATCTGTTTTCTTTCTTTTGTCTTTTATGTTTACTTTTTTGATTTGCAAACTTTATTCTACTTCAGCTTCATTTTTTAAAAAAAGCCAATTTCTATTTACTGTACATATTATTTTTAAGAATTACTATCAGACTACATACAACGAAGTTGGATGTTATCCGGATATTTATATTGTTAATGGTCTGAACAGACTGGTAGATTACAATGGTTTTGTGGATCATATTTTTTGTTCTAATGAAACACGATTTGTATCAACGGCAGATTTAATCACGATACGTTATAATGATCGGGCTGCTACTTATGAGAAGCAAACTATGTCGGAAGGTGAAATATCGTCTAAGAAAATTTATGCTCCATTTCGGATCTCTTACTTCAAGGTAGTCTGCTATTATTTACATCCTGTAATCTTGTAATCCAAGTATTGCACAAGTAGTTAAAAAATTAGTTGGCGAACCACAAGTTCCATTTTGACTGCTTTGTAATGCACAATATCCAATATCATCGTATGTGTTTTACTCCTTAACTCTCGAATCTTTCAACCTTGGAATTCGTGAAAACTCGTAAACGTTTTTTTGTTTTCGTCGGTTTATTTTCTTGAAATAAGTCAAAAAAGAAATGGTGTTAAACTGTTGAGTGAAATATGTTAGTTATTATTTTATTTTACATATTTTTGTGTAATTGTACGTTGGACGCAAAATCTACTTCTCAGTGGACATTTTTATTCACTAATTTCACTTTGAGGTACCAGTTGAATTCGATGGAAATGCATGCATGTATCACGTTAAAAAGAATGAAACAATTGAAGTGAAAGGTGCAAAAGGTTTAAGATACCCAATGGCTACATTACCAGGTCATTATCCTTTCGTGTAAAATAATCAGACAGACGTCTTTCATTCTCTTAGATAGTTTTCTAATATCTCAGTGATTATTCCGCTGAAAGGCTTGAAATTTTAAATTAAGGCATTAGTTCAGAGATCCTGAAATTGATTTTGCACATTTATCAGTAATTTCAGACTACTGCCATTTATTGATAGAGCGACAGTTTCAAGCAGGCACTACAGTACTACATTTCAAAAATTTTTCATCCTCTGAGAGTTCGTTTTGGAAACCTAATAGTAGGTGCTTGGATACTGAAAGTTATGTGCTTATAAGAGGTAATAAATCATTCCATCTTCCTAGTCTAAATTATATTTTTCTATGTTTGGCATTAACATTATTTAGAAATTCGTAGAATAATGTTTCTACCTCAGCTTAGTAGCATTTTACACAGTTAAGTACCTTAAATTTCCGAAAAAATAGGGAATTACGAGATTAATTAATTTCCTGTCGATGTTAGTATATTAGTAATTAAGCTTATAATTTACATGAGATTTAATTTTCGGTAATTTAATAATTTGAAGAATTTTAGCGCTTGACAGTGAACCATGGCCTTTCGAAGCACGTTTTTGTGATGGATCATTTAAAAAAACTAATAATTTCACAGTGGCATTGCTATATAGAAGATTCGACATCCATGTTTTTCAAAAGTTGCATTTGTCATCAATCTCTTTCAATCTTACCGTCCAATTCTTACGTAATTTTTGCTATGCTAATGAAACAAGTTGTTCTGTAATCATTTTTAATAGCATAAAATAGATTATACATTTCTTTGTGTTAATTTACTCTCTCATAATTTAAATGATGTGAAATTATTTCAGCTTGCGGTGGTTTGATTCAAGGTCCGGAATCAGGTGTTTTAACAAGTCCTCGTTTCTATGAAAGAGAAAATAGCACTTACGAACCTGACACACAGTGTGTTTGGAGTTTGAAAGCCCCCGAAGGACAAATTGTTAAGGTTCGACTAACATGTAATAAATCAAGACGATCGTAAGAGAATACGCGGAAATAGTAAAAATAAGAAAAATAGTTTAGATCTTAGTATGCTCCACTGATAATTTGGAATGTATTGAATTACTGATTTATGGAATTTGTTCTAGTTTTTGAATTTTAATATTATATTAGCAAACTATCCGATAAGTCAAAATTAAAGGGAATTATAGATCAAAATAACTGATATGGATTTGGAATATAATGTGGAATGCAAGCATGATTTCTTGAAACTATTTGAAGGTAATTGTTTGAAATTAATAATGGATATTGTATATGATATTCTGAAAAGTCTTTAACGGAAGCAAATTATGCCTTAATCTGCAGGACAAACTAAGATTACAACAATACGTATAGGATGACATATCATCTCTTCAGATATGCCATTATCTTTTGAAGGAATTTATTTTAGGAATTACACAAAACTGAGTTATTATAGGAGGTGGTACTGACGCATCATTGGTACATGTATATTGCAATAATCCGCAAGATGAACCAATACAAGATCGATTTAGAGAAGTGAAATCTAGGGGGCGATATATAACGCTTTATTTTTTCACTGATAAGTCTATCGAACGACGAGGATTTCGTCTTGAATACAGCTTTTCTGGCTTTGAAGATGGTTGGATTATTTTCCTTGTATGACCACTTTGTTAGTAACAGTATAATATTTACAGATATATTTTTGCTTCCCTGAAAAACCTATTGTTTTACAGAATGTGGATTTTCAACAAATCGCATGACAGGTATTGTGACAAGCCCAAAAAGTCCACAAGATTACCCGAATAATGCTTACTGCTTATGGGATATTTCGGTACCATTTGGATATCACATAGCCTTGTACTTTCATCGGTTTGATATACAACAATCGGATGATTGCAGCAAGGATTACATTAAGGTTTGTTATACCTTCAGATTTTATCATTCAGTTTCTTTACAACTCTTTTAAAGCAAAATGAATCATTATCTCAATCGCTAGTAAGGCAGTACTTTCATTTACGAAATTGGGAAACAGTGTTTGTGTCAGGGATATTTTTTATCGAAGATACGATGTGGTTTAGATAGTGGATTTTTTCTGATAAAAAATTAAAAGGTTACAACGCATGGGCATAACACTACTTTGCAACAGGTTTTTTTTTACTTATATTATTCAGTATTGTTTGAATTTTTTATTCTTCCTTTGCAACTTTTATTTCTTTAATTACAACTTTAACTTTTTATAGAATCCAAATATTTCGCTTTAGATAAGTCAGGAACATCATTCAAGAGCTATGGCACCAGTTGGAGGTTATTATTTCTTATTCGACCATGAAGAAATGCTGAAAAAGGTTTGTGGGTATGAAACACCTCCTGTGTTCCGTTCAGAAAGTAATCGTATTAAAATCGAATTCAAGTCAGATGACAAAATAACAGGGAAAGGATTCAATGTAACATGGAAATCAGGTTAAGCTTCGTTTGGTTTTTCTTTAATAACGATATCAGACTAAGTTTTCAGGATTGTTATAAAATATCAATCGTATTTCTAAATGGCTAGAAATGAGAATAAATGAAAAGTTTTAATGGCATTTGAAATAAAAACATTTCAGAGTGTGGTACTACGTTTCGATTGAACCATGGTGTGGTTACATCACCTCACTATCCCCGTTTTTATCCAAACGAAGACATGGAATGTGATTACTTGATAGAGCCTGAGTATGATGGTACACTTATAATCACTTTGAGGATTCTTGACCTGGAACTTGATCCATATATTCGTATGTTTGTTTTATTCCATTCTATTTTAAAGATCATCGTAAAGTTTGTTGTTCTTTCAAAACTGCTGTGGGCATATCAACAATGTTAATTACTACTTATCGAAGAATAATATATAACTTGAAGCATTAAAGGCTTATTCTGCTCTGAATTTATGGTAGTCTATTTACACTGATGCTTTTATATATCTTTAATCGTGGTTTTCAATTGACAAGCTGAATTTTAAAAATGAAACTCGTGGAATGAAATTATATGATAAAATCGGGATTTTAATATTGAAGATCCTTAACCAAAATTAATACAATTTCATATCTATAGTGAAAATTTTTGCCGTTAGATTACGACATAATCTTATTTTGTTTTGAACTGTAAATTTTCAGACGATTATAATCGACAGCCATGCAATACAGATTTCTTGGAGTTAAGAGATATTTCAGCAAAACGTGTTATTGATACATTTTGTGCGAATGGTGATATCAGCGGTGAAATAGCTCCTATATCTGTTAAGATAAGTTCTATATTTTGCTATAAATAGCTCGTACTTGCTGTAAATGAAATATCGTTAAATTTTCTTTATTTCCAATTCTGAGATCAATTAAAAGAGCAAAAAATATAAAAGTCCAGTAAATTAGCATGGAACTATTACACAAATACAATAATGCTTAGTGTAATAAAATAAAAGAGATTACTTTAAAAAAAATGAAGTTAGAAAAAATCTTTAGCTGCTACAACTGTATGAAAATACGTTTAAAACCGTATCCCGCTGAAAAACTGACCATAAATTTCTAGTGCAGAAAAATTAATTTCCAAACTTTAGGGACCAGTCGGTGTGCGTTTCGTGTCAAACACATCAGTTTTTGAAGATCTCCTTAACCGTCGCAAACATCGCCGTGGTTTTAAAATATCATATGCTTTATCGAGTAAGTAATTTGAACGTCTGTTACAACTTTAAAAGGATAAGTTCTTTGCTTTAAAACATAAACATTGATTCCTCTGCAGCATGCAAAGATTCTGAGAAATAAATTTTTCTGTTTCAATGGAAATCGTGTTATTATGAACCATCTCGTTTTCCCATCTTTTTAGAAATAGTAAATGATATGGCAGAGAAAGGAAGCGAAAGTATCATTTATTCTTTTTTACCGAAATATTTCAAAAATTGTGCTCATTATTATTATTTTTTCTCTATGAAAGGATTCAATTTACTTTACAGAGTGCGGTGGTGAAATTAATTTTAAAGAAGATACGGGATTGATGTCAGCAGTTATTTCATCTCCCGGTTTTCCTCTGCCTTACCATCACAATCTTGACTGCATTTGGAACATATCTGCTCCCGAAAAACGTATTCTTAATATTAAGCAAGTTTTATTTAGAAATTGTCTTTTCCATCTAATAAGTTGTTAATCAAATGAGCAGTTTTCAATATGCTAATATAGCATTATATCATTTGCACTATTTCTTAAGAGAAAGAGATGATGATATTTGTTACATTTTGCTAACGTTATAAAATTTCGACTATTTTTCTTTTAACAGCAGCACATTTAAGTAAATAAATTTGTTGAATTGCACTATATAAGCCTATCATCTTTTCTGATAGATATATATTTCTTTTTAATACGTATCAGTCTATCATTGGGTTGAAAATACATAGAAGTAGTACTTCAGATACACAGATTTGGATTTGGAAGAATCATCCGACTGTTTATTCGATTTTGTGGAATTCTTTGATGGTTCAAAAATTAACAATGTAACCAGTATGGGCAAATTTTGTGGTGCAATCGTTCCTTCCAATCAAATGTCAACAACTAACCGATTTCTGGTTGTAAGATTTTATTCGGATAGAAGCACCAGCAAAGGAGGATTTAGAATCATTGTAACTGCTTCCCTCGGTATGTTTTTTCTCTCTTTGTTTTCTGTGACAACAGAATTCCTATAAAACGATAGACAGTCATTTGATTCGAAACAGTATTTTCAAGACAAACATATTGTTTTCCATCATCTAATAATTTAGAATATTGATAGAGGAAAAAAAGTGGCGAACTACTAACAACTATAATCAATTTTTTAAGGAGAAGTAATGTTTGGTTTTTGTTCAGGTATTATTGGATGATAGAATGAGTGTCAATAGAAATGTTTAACCAGTTGTTTTTCAGTTGTATTCCAAAACTTTGTATATTTAAAAACAAATATTTCTACTCTTAGATTTATCAAAAAAAAAACTTTCTGCTGGTTTAGGTCCAGATGGAGGATGTGGTGGAGTGATAAATGTTGATGGCAGTTACGAGCTTACATCACCTTTGAACCCAAAAACAGGCCAGTACTACAACTTTTTGCGATGTGGTTGGACATTGAAAGCACCGACAGGAAAAATACTGGAAATACAGCTGAGTGATTTGGAACTGGAAACTCCTGATGCAGAAACAGAACGTTGCTTTGATTACATTGCGGTATGGATAGGTATTATGAATGCCTTAAAAATTGTACAATAATTCTACATGACCGTTCTGAACACTCATGCTCCAACTTCGTCCTCTGGATTAGCTGTCTTAATTTTGATGAATAATTTCAAAATTTTAGATTTACGATGGTTATAAAACGATATCTCCTATGCTACTATCAAATACGTGTAAGATTGTGGGACAACTTCCTTTGATTATGCGAAGTTCTTATCGTGCCGTTCACGTTTATTTCGAATCTGATTCCGACAAGGCATTCAAAGGATTTACGATGGAATTTAAAACTGTTACAGGCATGACTTGCGGTTTTTGAATAATAGATTGCTTATGTTTTTTTCTGTGCTAAAATTGCCGTTTCAGCACAGAAAACAACATAAGCAGTCTATATTATTCTAAAGAAAATGAAGTTCTCGTTTTATCCTTCCGCATCACGAAAGTGTTGTCAGTTTTAAGTGATGCTAAATTTACGTTGCCTTAAATCAATAACGTTTTTAAATGCATAATTATGTTACAGTCCTTGATTTCCAGTCTAATTTTATAACAATTTAATTTTCAAAGAAAATAAAGTTCTCGTTTGAATTGAGGCATTTTTGATGTTTCATCATTACAGCACCATGCGGAGGTCGGAGAATCGCTATCACTGAGCCTGCTGAATTGCAATATGAAAGTGAAAAAAGTAAAATTTGCTTGTCACTTGTAATAAATGTTTCATCCTTTCCTTTTATCAACTTCGATAAGAGAATTATGTATCGTTTAAAGCACCAAACATTGTTTGGATTTCAATATGTTTGCATCTCGGGATACTGAATTTGGTAACAAATGACGTATTTTTGAATAGAGCATTTCAAAATTGACAATATTAATTAACTATAGATCGAACAATACTACGGTTTATAACTCCTGCAAATTTCAGCTCTTACGCGAACATCCCCGAAGCATCAACGTTGTCGTTGGATAATTTATTCAAAGGAACGAATGCCCTTACGCGTTAACTTTAGGTTCAGTATTTTACAATTTATTGCTTTCAAAAATTTGAAATAGTAGGCTTTTATTCACGATTCAAACGGTAGTTTGGTTTCACTTTTCAGTCACTTCTCGTTTCCTTCTTTAACACCCGATTGTACCGATGAATACATGGAAATACGTGATGCTGGCGCATCTGCTGATTGTCATCATCCCGCTTGTCGTGATACTAGTAATGGCTTGCAGACTGTTCGATTATGTGGCAACACACTCCCGGCTGACTTTATTTCAGGGACAAATGTTGTTCAGGTAAAAATGTTTGGTCATTTAAAGATGAAGTAGAGCTTACTGGCATTTAGATTAGGCAGTTCCTTATTGTCATGGCTAAAAACAAATCAAGCATACCACTTAAACAGTTAAATCTGATGTTGCTGATTTATTTGAGAGGAGTAATATGTAGTAATTTTAGATAACAACATCCGCAATTCTGCAGAGCGAACATACCGCCAAATTCCGTTTCTCTTATCAAACGCTTAATTGTTAGTTGCTTGAACTTTATTTTCAAATCTCTAGAAATGCTTTAAATTAAAGCAATTCTATTTAATGCTCGTTTTGTTTAAGAAAACATATGAGACACAGCTAAACACGTATTTGAAGAATCGTTTGCCTTCAACACATGATTTGTGTTGCTTACAGCATGTAATCGGACAATCGCCATCCATCAATCGATGACTGGTCATATAACAAGTCCAAACTATCCAAATCCTTACGACCATAATTGCTCTTGCTCTACTACATTGACGGCTTCAATTGGATATCAAATATTTTTGGTTTTTAAGGATTTCAAATTAGAAAAAGTTCGCCGATTGTTCAATAGTCGATTATCCACCTCTATTCAGGAAATGTCCGTCTTCATTTACCTTCTATCAGATTACTTATTTCTGATTCCAGTGTAAATTAAGTTTTCAATTGATTCTGACAAGGCGTCCCCACCAGCCCTGCGCACAGCCGTTTGTGGTAATCATTTGAAAGGTTATCAGGAAAAGTTTTCAGGTTAACCAGTAGACGAAATTTTGAACCATTTCAAAATGTAATTGATGAGTACAAAGGGCTACACAGCGATGAATTTTGTGAATATGACTATATCGAGGTGAAGCATTCTTACTCTCCAATATTTTAATCTGAAACAAATACGCTGGAGCATGGATGGCTATGGTTTGAAGAAGCCTTTAACAACTTTTGCTTTTTTTTCTGGTACCACAGAATTCAACTTCAAAGTTTATGTCGCGTCATTGTTTTTTCGGAATAGATTCGAATATCTTAAAATTTTGGTATGTTCAAGACCTACTAAAATATTATTCTCATTTCCTAACACAGATAATTGATTCCTCTGAAAATCGAACAGAACGATATTGCGGCTACAAACTACCGCCCAGCTTTCTCAGCTCTGGTAATACATTAAAAATTTATTTCAAAAGCGACAGCACAATGGCACCTGGAGGATACGATGCCTACTATTACACCGTTCGACTACCATCAGGTTCAAATTATGAATTTTAGATTTTATTTTACTATCAAATTCAACGCAGAATTTGCAATTAGATTTGTAATCAGAAGGTGATATTCCTTATAGACAGTCTATTATTTGCCTACTACGACTTTGGCGTTATAAGTGAGCCGCAAGGTGCAGTTACAAATGTTGGCTACCCTGGATATAAGAATCGGCAGAGAATGAGGTATTTTATAAAATCTTTAAATAATCCGAAAATATGGTGAGTAGGGAATTTCTTCGCAAATATGTTAAGCCCTCCTGATTTTCCTAATCTCAACTTTTAATTCCACTTTTCTTAAAATGATTCTAACAATTTAAGAGTAACCAACTAATTCTTCTCCTGTCCTATCAATGAATTGTAATACTGTACGGTTCCTCGGAATGTTTATGCTCTCGGTCTAAAATGTAACTTCATTACCAGGAGAGACGGAAGTGCTTAATAATGACCAGTCATCTCTGTCATCTTGTTAATAGATGTTATTGTTGTTATGAGGTCCTCGAAAAAATTATTATAGATGGAGAATCGATCCACCGAATGGCAATAAATGTAAATTAATTCTTTTGACGATGGATTTTGGAAAGAACACAAATGGTGAATGCACTGAAGGTGATCATATGGTGTTGGGTGAGATCAGACCTGAAAGATTCGAGAATACGCCACTCAATTATCTTCCGTGCAGAGATGCTGTGAGATTTTCTAATTTAGTAATCGTAGTGTAAACTTAATAATTTTGCAAATTAAAATTTAGAAAATACATTTTTCTAATTAGTTAGATGCAGTATATCACAAGTGGGAGGAGAAATAAACTAGGATTTGGGAGAAGAATTAAACTACGATTAACATTATGTAGAGTTAAGAAAGGAATTGTGTTATGAAAGTTTAATCCGTTTTGGGTTGATGTGTAACATCAAAAGAAATTAGAATTGCTGAATAGGTTCCGTTGTCTCGTATATTTCAACATACAGGTAAATTTGAAATATGTTAGGTACTGAGGTACTTTACATCCACGTTATAGTTTATTTTAGGTAACTTTGCCAAAGGAAATACCCATCCAACCTGGTACTTCAGTCCTCCTTGAATTTTATACCGATGATAACACAACGGATAATGGTGATGGATTCAGAATTGAATGGACTTGCGAGAATTATCACATTATGCAAGTGTGATTCCAGTGTTTAATGCTAGTTGTTCTGCTCTTTTATGTACCTGTACCGTGATGTTTACTCCCAGCAATGTATTCAAAAAATGAGCTGCATAAGACCAAGTTCAACCGTTTTTACACGCCATTTGAAACGGCAGAGTGCACAATATCTTACAGTTGTACAATCGAGTAAAATAAAACTGAATTAAAATATCAAAAAGAAACATTGTACGAGAAAAACCTCTAGCATTTGCCCCTCTAAGCAATATCCTGAAATTTGGTGAAAATAGTATGACAAATAATAGATGTGACTACACTACACATTTTTCTTGAGTATCTTACTCTATGTAGACCGATATCAAGGACTGGATCAATTTTCAAAACTACAGCTAAGGTAATGAAAATACACTACAACAAAGTTCACTCCAACGTAGAATGCTTAATGTTATAAGCACAGCCTAACTGTTATGAAAGGGACGGCCCTACGCCATATTAACTAAATTGAAGAACCAAATTTCTGGCCCCCATATACCCAAGTGAACGTAACAAATCTGACACGGGATGTCGTTGAGATGTGTTTGCACAATGGGTGAATGTCACGGTCACGTAGAGATATGAGGAATGAGAAGCGTGATGAGCCCGCTTCCCAATATTTCTTTGTGTCCTCGTTGTCCTTTTCAGAGGTGTGTGCTTCATGACAGGTCGTTCGAGAACTGTCAGTGCTTTGTTGTTACAATTTTTCCTTCTCCTTTCCTTATGCAGCTTTTGTGCTAATCTGTTTTATTAATTTTGTTGCATGGTGTGGTGTTCGACATCGTGCAATACAATTGATAAAATGGATTGGCATAAAAGCTGCAAAGAAATTTCCACTTTTTCTTTTCTCAAATCATTTTACTTGCAACTTTGCTCATTTTTTGCCACACCAGTTTTCTTCATTCTTTTTTTGATAACGAAATTCACTTCTGCAATTCTTCTCAACCATTCCTTGTGCCTTCTACGATAACTTCGCCCTTATTTCACACCTCTGCCGTGAAATATCTTCTAGATGTTCCCAGTGTTGTTTAATTTGCTCGTTGATGACGGGTTTATCTCATTTTCAACTGTTATTACTTGACAATTTGTGCGTAATGCAGCGGTAAGTCACTATTTTAGCACCGCCATGACCATTCCGTAGCTTTACTGTAATGGTTGAGATCTCTCGTCTTGCACGAGTTTTCCAAGAGCAGAATTTTTCTGAATATTGGTGATGGCATATTCATTTGTGGGGCTTGATGCTTAAGAATTAAGCTTGAGAACAGTATTTTTATTTGCTAAGAATACCCTACAAACCCGATTCTTAAGAAGCAATATAATCCTTCTGTATCTGCTGTTCGTGTCACCAAAAAATATACTGTTCTCAAGCTATCCTTTCTCGTTTTCCGTAATTACAGGACATTATTTCTTATTTCTTTCACATAAATTTTCATTTGGTTTTGTTGGTGGCAAACATTCGATTGTTCGCCAGAAATGATGTATCATGAATTAAAAGTGTTGTTTAAAATGACATGCTTTGTTAGGGCATAACGCTTTATTTTCTACTCTCAAATTTTATCCAACTGTTTCTGATTAAATCCACCAGAATAATTTTTGCTTCCTTCCTGACCATAGTTTGTTTGAGAATTTCTCGATTCACTATTTTTATCACTTTTTCATGGCTAAATTGCTGCAATTAATATTTAGGTTATCAGGAGACAAGAATTACTTAGTTATTTAATTGTACTGGAATTAATCCCTCAAGATGTCATTTCCACAAAATACGTCAAATGCAATGCTTGTTCATTTCTTAAAACGTAAGTACAACGAGTAATATATACCGGGTAGTGCCAGTAGCTTTAGTAATTCCAGCTCTCAAAGTGTATTCTTCCGTTAGAAAGATCATGGTTGGATCTGCATCGCATGACTTGATTCATCCATTTATGTTTATGACTGATCTATATTGAAACCCATTCTTGGCGTATGTTTTTTGTTGGCTTTGCTTAATAATTTTGTCATTTTTGCAGAGGTGGGACATATCACAGACGACAGAGTGGAGGAAGTCATGTTGAGCGTTGATCGAGCTGACTTTTGCCCAGAAAATTCATATCAGGATTTTCCACAACAGATTGGATACAATGCCACTATTAGCGCCCCACATATGGTAAGTATTCTAAGACATATCGCAGTTTTACGATATGCTTTTTTCAGATATAAAGCACAAAATTTACTTTTGAACAGCTTTTCGTATCAATTTCATTCGCGTGTCAAAGTATTAGGCCATAGAGGGTTGTTTTTTAAGCTTTTTTTCTGTAGTTTTCAGCACGCATTGGCTTTGGGACTTCTGAAAGATCACCTAAGGGATGGTAACAGTGCACTAGATATTGGCTCTGGTTCCGGTTACTTGACCGTTTGCATGGCACTTATGGTAAGTATTATCACATCTTACAAAAAATTAAAGATAAGACACATATAACTTTAATTTTATGAAGTTTCTTTTATAACACAAGGAATTCAGACTTACAAAACTATAGAATTTAATAATTTTTGCTGTTAAATGCGCAAAGCTATGTGAATTCCGAGAAATTTCTGTTTGTTATTACTTTACTATAATTGTTTTTAGGTCGGTAGGAGAGGAAAAGTGGTTGGTATTGATCACATCAAGGAACTTGTAGACCTTTCGATTACTAACATTAATAAACATCATAGCGATCTGCTTACGGATGGACGGATAACAATGGTTACAGGCGACGGTCGTAACGGATGCAAAGCCGGTGCTCCATATACAGCTATTCATGTTGGTGCTGCCTCACCGAAACTTCCTTATACGGTGTGTCACTTATCCAGTTTACATACGAAATTCGCTGTGGTTTATTTCGCAACTAAATTATATCCGAAGAAAAGTATTTGTATTTATTGCGATGATTTTTTTGTGGTTAATAAGATAATCCGCTGATTTAAACAAAACCTTCTGAATAATTCAGTGTTAGTTGTTATTCATCAACTTCTCTGCTGAAGTATGGTTCAGTCCAGTCCTTCTGACTATATGTAACAGTATCAAAAATCTAGAAGTTTCAGTTGGTGGATCAGCTTGCTCCAGGAGGTCGAATGATCGTTCCAGTAGGTGAAGTTTTTAGTGATCAGCATATTGTTCAGGTTGATAAAGATTTGAATGGTAATGTAAAATTTGAAGAATTGTTTGGTGTTCTATTTGTTCCTCTTACAGATAGAAAATATCAGCTTGGTCGTTTAGAGTTCAAGTAGTTAATGTATAAATTTCATAAGCATGTTTAATACGGATGATTAATCTGATTTCCAAAGCTCATCAGCAGACAAACGGTTCGGGAGGTAACTAGATATTATCAAGCTTTATCTTTTATCACGTCAAGTTATGTATTCTGTGACTCCTGAAAATTCGCAGGCTAATTTTCTTTTTGTCTTCTTTAGCTTTATTTCGCATTCAATTCTTCAACCTTGATCTCAGCCCACTGATTGCTTTAATTGGATTGTTTTTTGATCTACTGATGTATCAGTTGTTCATTGAGATCTTAACTCTTTAGAATTCCAAATCTTATTACAATACTTGTATTTATGCAATTACTAACCGGTGTATATATATATATATATGTTACGCTTTCAGCTTTTTTAAATGTTGTAAATGAAGTTTATTTTAGCATTTCTAAGGACACCCATCATTCCGCAGATGTTTTTGAAAAGCGTAACACTTATATAAATTGAATGTCAAAAAATAAAGATCTCAAACTTTCCTTCTTCTCAGATAACTGGATTGTTAAAACATATGCTTTATTTACAAGCAATGGCAAATTCGAAATTGAAGTATCAAGTTGTTTTGAAGTATCTCTCAATTAGTAGACAGCAGCGGTGTAAAAAGTGAGTGGTTTTGAGATGCATGAATCGAAGCGTGAGCTGGCGTGTATTAGGGAACTGATAATAGAGAAGTAACAGTGATCTATGAATTTATGATCTTTTATAGTTTAGTCTGTCGCGTAGGGCATCTATGAAGATCGGAGATTAAGCAGCACCGGTATTTACTTTTTGACGCGAACCATGGCATGGCGTTCGCACGGTGAATCAAATGCGTCATTGGTAGAGAATTTATGTAGTTAGTTGTTTCAAGTTATTTTTGAAATGAAATCGGAAAAAGGAATAAAAAGTTGCAAATTGCTTCCACTGTATTGCATGTAAAACTTTTACAAGAAGATCGTCATGGAACAAAACAATTTTAAGAACTTTTATGTTTTGAAGTCTGGTAGAGGGAAGTTAAAAAGATTTAAAGTTACGAAACAAAAGTCTGAATAGAAATTGCAACAGACTACAGAAATATTTGTAGGAAATGGCCTGTTTAAAGATGAACGAGTTAAAACAGCAATGTTGAGAGTCGACCGAGCGGATTTTTGTCCTCGAAATCCGTATCTGGATAATCCGGAACCCATTGGTTGCAATGCAACAATCAGTGCGCCGCATATGGTTAGTCCATCTTTTATTAGGGTACCAATTAAATTGTAATGAAAAGAGAAAGAAACAATGTACGGCAACAACAGTTCATTATTTTGTTTGAAACTGTAATACGTGAAGAATCATCGACATTTGTTGAAATACCACATGATGCAAGTGAAGCCAGTTATCAATCTAGTTATTCTTTTGTAATATTATAAACTCCTTATAAACTATACTGAAATCGTTTCAATAATACATTATGTTTCAGCATGCTGCTGCGCTTGAACGGCTCAAAGATCATTTAACCGAGGGTGATAGAGCACTTGATATCGGTTCAGGTTCCGGTTATCTAACAACATGCATGGCATATATGGTGATGATGTTAATGAGCATATGAAGTTTTCAGTTACTAGAACATTTTCATTTAAATTTTAGGAATTTATTAATACATATGACTTCTTAAAAAGACGAAAAAAAGAGTATTTGCAACTTAGAGGTTTTTTTATACAAATGGTTAGTAATCGTTTAGGTTGATATTAGTTGTTTATTAGACAAATCCAATCTCACAAACTTTACAGTGTGTCCTTCTAGGTTGGTGCAAGTGGTAAAGTAGTTGGAGTGGAACATATTAGACAGCTAGTGAACTTATCAATCAGCAATATCAAAAAAAATCACGCAAATTTGTTAGAAGGAAGACTGCTAATGATTGAAGGTGACGGACGTGAAGGCTTCCCAGAATACGCGCCTTACAAAGCAATTCATGTGGGAGCCGCATCACCAAATGTTCCCGATGAGGTATTTTTACATTTTTATTTGCTGTACTCTCGTGTGTTGTGCCACGTAATAATTTATTTAAGGTAGTATTAAAATACTTGTTTGACTTGGGTTCTTATTTCCTTTTTATATTAGCAGAATTTTATTTGTGTAATGATACTACACATAATTCATATAGCAGGAGGTTATTGATATTGACTACTCTGATGCCACTTTGTTCCTAATAAAAAAATTTCTTATTTCAGTTATTAAATCAATTAGCTCCAGGAGGACGAATGTTGATACCGGTTGGTGCAGCACATAGTGATCAGCGTTTTTTGCAAGTTGATAAAGATGGTAAGGGCAATGTTACGGTGAATGATTTGATGGGTGTGATTTACGTGCCGCTCACTAACAAAGAGAACCAAATTGGGCGGAATCAATGACAAATTTTTTTCTCATTTGCAGTTTGGACACATTTCTCTGGTCGAATGAGTAATTGATGTCAAGTTGTAAAGAACTGTTTAGATAGATCGAGGGAACATATATAAATTTGAAGATTTAATATGATGACCCCTCCCTAAATGTATTGCCGGTGAACGATTTAACCATTTTATATGGAGAAGTCATTGATAGCATTGCTCCTTGTTTTATGAAGATTCTGACTTGTAATTTGTGTATATATTGTTTCAAAATTTCAATACATAGAACGGTGTTATCTCATACGGATGACCATAGAAGTATCTGTATATATTCATTTACTGCTTATGGCATTGCTTTTATATTATTGGATGCCTCCGCAATCCGTGTTATCTTATATAAATTGTTACGGTTTCGCTTTATCTTCCGCAAATTTGTATAATTAAGATGAATGGTCACATTATTTGCTTTGGTTTTTTATCATGCTGGTGAGAATTTCGGTACGGTCGTCCGAAGCAGCACTTCAGCCTTTGCTTTTTGTTTTCTCAGAATGTAGTTCTCTTTCTCGTCTGTTCTTTTCCTCGTTGATTTATTTAAAATTTGTACGTGTTGAAATTATTTTAAATGCTTTTTCTCAGATATTCTTATATATATAGTAATTTCGAGCTAGCAGTTTCTGACATTGCTTGCTAATAAAAAATCTCCGTTATTTCGTCTTCTAAAAACTAATATTTGCTGATTGACAACAACGAATTACTGCTAGGTACAACCTGTGGTTTCTATGCTGCCAGCAGTTCGTATTCAGCAATTTACGCCATCATTTTCATCATCATCCGATAATGTTTCATTGTCACATGTAAATGATTCGGATCTTAAGCGACTAGCATAGAATTTAGTTTAGGCTTTTCAAAGCGGTAGGAAAGATATAAGCAAAAGAAACAACTGCAGACCGGTAAAAATCGTTAGTCAGGAGATACAAGATATCAAACAAATTAAATCCATTAATTCTTAGGGATCAATGCATTGATCCTTCAGGTTCATATGCGTTAATATGGAACACAACGCAAATCAAATAGAGATCATGAATTGCTTCAGCTGGGTGAGATAGAGAAACAGCATACCATTGGTGAATCAAAGAACCTGTAAGCATTTTGTTGACAGTCTGAAAGAAGAAACTGTTTTAATTAAAACTAGTGACATGAGAAAGGATTTGAGATAACTATCTGATCAAGATAATATTTTCTGCTAATAACTTACAGGAATAGCATGAAGCGGAAAGGGATATTCAATATGCATGTTTATATTTCCTCCATTTCTTCCTCTTCCTCATATTTCTTCACATCTCGAGGTCGCACAAATGCACCGTGGTTATTTTTACAAGTGAAATATCTGCGTATTCATAATTTAAATTTCCACAGTGATTTTGAAAAACTGATTCTTGTTTTAGGTGTCGGGCTTGTAATTCTTAAATGTCTCTTCCAACATATATTTAAATTGAAACTTTGGAAGTGAAATAAAAGTTAACAGTTTTGAAAATAGAATAGCTACGGAAGATAATTCAATGATTGACAGACGAGAGTGATCAATGCATAAATCAGAGGGATGCATTGGTTTTTTTCTCTGAAACAAATTTACACATAGCTGAAGAGAAGATTAAAGTATAACCTTTCACCATCAACACTTCCATCGTGCTTACCAAACGGTTCATCATATGTAACACCAATCCAATAACCATCTTTAAATTTAGTTAGTCCTATGTAAGATATGATGCCTTTTTTCTCTTGCTGATTCGATATATGCACCGTACAGCGATCGCCAATCTTGAACAGCAATTAGTCACACTTCGTTGCATACTTTTACTTATATCAGAACTCTTTCGTTTATAGCAATTATATCAAGTTTAATGATTTTCATATCAATTATATCAAATTTAATTCATTTATATCAAGTTACTGCACGTATTAAATAAAAGATCTTTTCCAACATCTATTAAATTGAATGAAATGTAAACAAACATTGAACTGTTTTGCTTCGTTTTCGGTTGAGATAAGCCCATTACATTTTATTTTTAAACCTTCACGTCGCTTCCACGCACGCACTGAGTCTATGAAAAAATGATTATAACTTCAATGCAAACAACAAATAAAGTTTTCTGCTAAATGAACAACCAAAATATAAAATTAGATTACCTTCACGCTCATTATATTTGTCCTCCGGTATCGTATATTTTCTAACCGTCGAAACATTTTCATAACTGATAGGACTGCCAGAAGATGTGTCCGAAATATGAATTTTCATTCCCGAAAAAATGATCATGAAACTTTCAAAATTCAAAAAAAATTTGAGTTTCAGGTCCCTACAACTTTAGAAAAATAATGAAAAACTGTTTTCTCATATTTGAAAATTATAACAGGTAGATATTGAACATACCATTGGTTACGCCTAATTTCTCAAGAGTAGCTTCATCATCAGTCAACGATGATATGAACTTCCCCTCCTCGTCACGCAGTTCTGTTCGCATGCACTCAGTCGAAGTACCAACGACTAACACTAATTTTTCCTAAAAACGAAAAAAATAATGAAAGCTTGCAGGTAACATTCTGCAAAGAACTTGATTCTAAGATGTACAGCAAGGGAGTCTCAACATGTAGAATGGATCCGTACAACACTGTTTCCAGTTTTATTCCAAAACTGCTGTAAGCCAGTTAATGAGACTACAGCATCTACAGGACAGTTGGTCTAAAAATCAAACCAAAATGGAAACAAGAAAGTCTCATCACGAACATGTATCTGCAAAAAACTGATTTCTGGAAATCAGAAAAAAAAAAGCAAAGCGAACTTTTAATTCATGAAGGGTCATCGATGCAGGATATCTCTTCTCGTATGGATATTGTCGTGAGTCGGATGTGACTGTCAGACTAAGGACTTTAGTTGCCATTATGAATTCTGAAAAAGATTTACATATTCCTTCTGGATTGAACTGTTTGAGAATCACGCTGCCCATAACATGTAAAACGTATCACTGTGGTGGTCGTAGAGAGACTCTCTTCCACAAGTGGTAGAAATTCAAACAGTAAAAGCAAAGCAACGCACTGGAGAATCCACCCTATGCTCTTTGTCTTCCCGTGAAAATAGGAAGGTCAAGCCGAATGAGCTGCCGCAACAGAAGACCAACAAGCCAATGCAACCTCACAGTTAACAATGAAGTGATAACTTCAAACATCGTTGAAGTGAAGAGAATGATGGGGAAAAGTGGTGAATATCATGGGAGGAAGAGAGTGCTGAAGAAGTGACAAAGACACGAAATCCGACATTGGTAAATATAAGTCAACAACTACGCGAGGGGTATCGAAGAGGCGTCCCCTACTCTTTACCATTTCCAATATTCAGCTCTTTCTCTACTGCACCAATTCACATATACGCGTATTCCTCCTGACTGGATAGATAAACAGAGGGATAAGTAGACCATGGGTTTGCTTACCATAGTCCTGATATTCGGGTGAGGCGAGGAATGAGGTCGGGTAGATCGGGAAGGGATCAGTAGTAACATAGGCACGTGATAAACTAATATTCATGTGTGAAACGATGCCAACAATTATTCAAATTACGATAGCATCACTGTGAATGCATGACTACGATGTATGCGTTTCTCCTGTAAACATATTAACTTATAAGGAAGGAAGTGAACTTCAGTGAAAAGGAAAAGTGTTACTTTGGTTATTAGCATTTTAAAAATGAGCTGTATTTGTAGCATATGAAATACCTGTTTGATAAAGACTGGTGGGGTGTAAGCTAAGTTAGTAAAGTGTAAGTTAGTAAGGATAAAAGTGTCTTTGAAGGGCTAGCATTTTGGACGACTAGCATTTAAAATTATCTGTAGAATGTGAGAGTGTACTAAACGCTCCACCTTAGTTTCATCATTTCGATAGATCAATTTGTTTTCCACTTTTTAATTTGTGAAATGGCTAGACTCGTTCGTTTGTTTTTGCAGTACATTACGTTATGTGCTAGACAGTTCAAATTTCGATTTATTTATTTTTAACGACGCTGTCGTTCGTCTTGTGGTACTGAAAGAGGCAGCTGATGACTGTTGAAGTAGAGAAAAGTTCGTAATTATTATTTTGTCAGATTTGAGTGAAGCAAACATTAGCATGATGTCACCTTAAAAATCATTGGTGCAATACTATGCGTCTCCATTTCAAAAAAACTGAAATGCCTGTTTATGACGACCTTTAGTCTGTCTTGTGCGGTGCTGGGATGACCGTTTGATGTGGTGGAGAAAAGAGCGCTGTGTAGGCCTTGCAACTGATAGTAACACTTATCGCTCACGAACTTCCAAAAACAGATTGTGCATTTTGGTTGTAACTTGGCATATTGCATCGTTCAGAGAGGAGCAGAAGTGCGCTTAAGAAAGACAGAATTGTGGATCTGATTTGACTAGCGTATTTCCCTTCCCATTCAATCGCAGATACCATCCATTCAGGATCTCCCTCACTCCTTACATTGTATATCGACAATCGATACGATATTATTGACGAATAAGTAGAGAGCAGCTTGCTGAGACCTACGCCGATATTTCATTCAATTGATCGTTATGCATTAGATGTTATCGTTAGTGAAACATCACATCTACTACGTTCATTCGTCATATCGCGTCACGTAAACAAATAGTAAATAGTGCTCTCCTCGTGGTGGAAATAACATTGCAAATGGTCCCACACTATAACACTTTTGAACGAAATCCATTAAAATTGTAGGTTACTTTACCAGTGGATAGATAGATGGACACATACACATACACATACACACACACACACACACACACACACGGACACACTTCTCTTCCCCCTCACCCATTTAACTTGCCACCCCTGTCCAGTTCTCACTCGCCTTAATCAGCTGTCTTCGTTTCTCATCATCACCGATTGCGCAGTTTTCTTTCATTGTTTTATCACTAACTTCCTTCCTTATCATTCATTTCTATATATGCGTATTGTAGAAGAGTTTGTATATGTATGAGAGGAAGAATATCGTAGTGCTGCAGAGAGTTGTTCGTAAGGAATCGTTGTTGTGTCTCTGTAATAAATTAATTCAGCGTTATATTCCTATTATTTGATAAGCTTACATTCCCCCAAGGGCACTTTCGAAATATAACAGGTAGAGAGATAAGTAAAACGAAACATATGATAGTCATTTCCTAAGTTAATTTTAATTGCTTTCAAATGTAAATGTTGTGGTTATGACAATCAATCTGTAAATCTTTGAATTTTAAGAATTATTGGATCTTTTTCCTCATCTCTGATTTACATTAAGAATTTCCATTTCAAACTTATATTTGCTGTTTTCTTACTTGGAGTGCGAATTATTGCAGAAGTTCAATTTTTATGCCATCTGTGCTCAATCACCAAACAATTTGCAGATTTTGTACAGACCGTCTTGTGCTGCTGTTCAGTCGTCACTTTAAATCACACCAAAAAAATGATTCTATTAGTTGCGCTTTCACAGTCTAAATCTTCATCGTCTTTAAATGGACAGAAGGTTGATGATCCGACATGTGACATGGTGGAGGGCGTGCCAGCGACCCTGTTGAATAGTAATACTTCTACTATGTACTCACTCCCTTCATCCAATAACAACGCTTCTTTCATAAGCCACCAGCCGCCTATCAAAATGGCGCAGTCCTCCTGGTTCGCCTTTTTCGAAATTTTTTCCAAGCCCTGCTTATGGGAAAGGACCATTGTACGTTCTTGACTACTACGAAAAAGTGAATAATGTTTTAATCAAGGAGCTCTAACTGATCTTTTTTTGCAGTGTTGATGAGCCTGTATTGGAAATGGACTCGGAAGATAGCTGCTCAGACAATTCGTCCATCCATTCTGATGGACCCTCCAGTTTCGATGAGAGGTTTTTTTATTTGTTTCAATTTTTTGGACACCAGTTCATTTAAATTATGAATTTGAATAAAGCAAAATAAATCTCGTTTTAATTTACTCACAATTTACTTGTCTTTTTTTTAGCCTAGCTTTGCCGTTAATAAACGAGTCGGTTAGTTTAAACGAACGTCGGCGGGCGATTCTCGATCTTTCGATCTCTAAAATTCAGACGATGAACACGTCAAATGTTGCAGTTTCGCTGCGCAAATCACTTCTTATCTACAATATGATGAAATCTCTGCAGGTTCATTTTTCTGTGTGGTTTATAGGAAAATGCAATGGTTAGATAGAATTGCATACCTCATTCAATTCAGTATTCCTTTTCGGATAGTTACTTCAACTTAAGGCAACCATTCGAAAAGATTTCATTGTTAAACTAAAATTAAGAGGTCTAAAAATATGGTACTTGTAGCGAGATCTTGATGCAAATGACGTTTTTGTATGCGACAGTCTGACAGAAAGAGAAATGATCGATGATGTGGAAATGTTGGAAACAAGTGAATTTGAAGAGGGGAACTGGAAACAGCCAACCTCAGGTTTCAACTGCAATATCAACAACCACAATGATTCATGTAATCAGCATTTGGATTATGGTTGGCCATGGGGTACCTTGGTTAATACAAATAAAGATCCAATGCAGGTAAAATAAAATGTGTTGTTCAGTAATACTTTTCTCTTGTTGCCATTATCAAGTGAATCTTACCGCTCTTAAGAGCCACTATTGTGATCAACTTATATTGAAAAGTTTTGAAAAAATAACTGTGCAGTGAATCCCTTTAAAAAATAAAAATAGAAATTACTTCTTCTCCTGCCATTTTTTAAAAAATTTTGTTTTACAGTGAAATTTTATATGCAAAAAAAATAACTTGTATTATTTGTTTACTTACCCGAAGTCCTGGTAAATTCAATAATTTTCGTCAGTGATTTTCGGTTTTTTTTGATATATTAAGCGAAAAGCTGTGATCTAATTTAAAGTGATTTTCTCTTTTTCTCCGCAGTTAAGCTATACCACTGGATGATTTTTGATGAAATTGCTTTCCATTTAATAGAGGAGCGTTTAAGATGTGATGTAAAAATTAGAAAGATAAGAAGAGGGGAGAAGGAAAAGGAGGGAAAGTAATTTTATTCAAAATTTCATACTGCAATATGGTTTGGGGGTATTATTAAAAATGAGTAAATTTCAGGGTTTGGAAAGATGTGACAGTGATAACTTGTTTACTTTGACGAACAGCAACGACTTGTTTAGTGCAGGAAATATCTGGAGCAGTTCGGATTCGACAGATTCTGCATTTGTCGACGATTATTTGGGAATGTTGTGTGCTTGGGAAGATGAAAATTACAACCCACTCACAAACTGTAATCTCACGCGAGCGGAAATAATGAATATGTTTCACTTGCCGACATATCATCTGAACAATCAATTAGTCTCTCAGGCCTGAATTATTTATTTAGTATCAAATACAAGATTGTTTTAAATTAATTATATTGATAGATTCTACTGGTTTTTCTCGTTTCTAAAGCTTTTTTCTGATGTTTCTAGAGTTCATTGTATTTGGCCTCAATTTTAACCTAGAGCCCCTTTATTGCTTTTTCGGAGCAATACCGTCCAATATACATTTTTATATAGTCTTATTTTATTATGAAAAATGTGTCGTTATTTTATTCCCCGTTTATTCGATCTTCACTGTTGTACATTAATTTGCAGATTATTAAGATCTCGTTCGAAGAACCGGCAAAAGTGTAAGGGATAAGTAGGTGTGCTGCGCAGATTTTTATTGACAAAATAGTTTTTTTTTCTCTCGGAAGTGTTTATTTTTATGCATGTAGTTTTTAGGCGTGCATGATAGATACACTGTACAGGTTACTGCACACCGATATTTCGACCTTCATTTTTTAGTATGTTTGAAATAAGTTTTATCCGTTATCCTATTTGTTTCTCCTCCTGTTTTAATTTCTAATTTCATTCAATGCACATTTTTTCTCTCTCTCTTCCCCATTAATTTGAAAGCCAAGTTTAGATATACATCCGTTTCTTATTCTTTCTCTCTTTTTTTAAAAATTCTCGTCAGATATCCTTTACGACTTTGTGCTTTTTGCAAGTTTATCAGTTAGACCTGTAGAAAAGTCTTTATGGTAAAAAGACGAAACGAAATGGCTAACTACCGATTAATGCTTTCCTTTCCATTTCGCACTGGTGAAGCTTTTATACATGACTAGTAAGGGGAATTACAGCACTGCAGGCTCATATCAATTTTTCTTCTTACGATTTCTTTCTTTTTGCTTCTTTGAGCAACATAGCACGTTGGTACATAATTTCTCATAAAAGTTACTGTGGAAGAACGGTGTTAAAGTATCCATTTGCTTAATCAAAAGTGTTGGATATTGGATGGATGCATTTTACTAATTGTTATACATATATATGTGTTGCATAATGCCTTTGATGAATGGTAGTGTGACGTTCATTTCATGTTTCACCACAACAAAATCCTTTTACGCAGCATGCTGTGACTGAGAAATATGCTATTTGGTTAAGAAGTTAGCCAGATTTATTCGCTGTTAGGTGAGTTTCCTTATCAGTTATGCGGTTGCATTGCGTCTGCTGTTGAATCGGTTTTTGCTTTAAGTGTTTTCTTTTCTATTTTTTATTTTAAAATTAAAAGTATTTAAGGAGAAGGAAGTAGCAAAAAAGATGAGCCTATTTCTGATTCAGTGACTACACTTGCCATGCACACAGTTGATGATATTGTAGGATGAACTGGGCTATCATCTATTGTATATCTGATCTGAGTCACATCCATCCCATTTCTCAGTTCTCCAAACTTTAATGATCGAATTCAAATTTCAATTTCCCATACAATTTTTTGTTTGTAGCAGTAAGACGAGTTACGTTATGAGCAGCTTTATTATACATTTATTTTTTATTAATTTGTTTGTCGTTATTTTACTGTTCAGTGCCAGTTTATGTTACTCTATCTTGTAGGATAACTTTTTTGGCCAAATTAACGTCTATGAATTGGGATTGAAATTTATTTTGTTTGTTTAGCTACTCTTTGTCACCTATCCATGTAGGAGAGATGTCTTTTATGACTTTTTTTCAGGTTTTTTTTGGAATTTTTTGTTGGATGATAAATATATACATAGATATCGCACTGAAACAATCACTGTCATATTGTAGATGTTCTGAGATGTGTGTACAACTTTGCTGCACCAATAATTCATGTAATTTTAACGTTACGTTTTCCTTTTAGTTGCATTTTTTTCATTTATGGATGATATTTTTGTTAGCTTATTCAATTAATGTTTTGGGATGCAATTTCGAGAAAAGCTTTGTTCTGTGTAAGTGTTCTTTGAGTCTAAGCTTTGGACAAAAAAGGCTAAAAGCTTATGTATCTCTTTGTACGTGTTTTGTCAAATATGGATGATGGTTTGCTGTTTCGTTCTTTCCCTAATTTTCGCACTTTCCGGCTGCTATAGCAACTTACAAGGTTACTTTCTTACTGAGTTACTTTTTAATTTCAACAAGAACATGAAAATAATTGACTTTTGATTCAAATTTAACTCATGACAGTGGAGATGAAAATGGAGAAGGTATAGAGGGGTTCACTGCCCACCACTGATTAGTCATAGCGTTGCGTAAGACTGTTATTCGAATATGATTATTGTAAAATGGTAATAGAACGGGGAAAATTGTTCACGGCCTTTTTCATTGCTTTTTTTATACATAATTGTCTAAGTACTCTTTCCTCACTCATACTGTATTCATTTACTTCTCTGCTAGTGCGTTTTGGTTGGCAGTTCGTCAGTTTTCTTTCATTGAACGGTATTTCCTTATATTATATCATTGTATCATACATTTACAACAAATATCTTTAGGTAGAAGTAGAATTCGACACATGAAATTTACGATTTTTCTGTCACATTGTACATAAATTTGTGAAGCGAACTCTGTGTCCCCGTTGTTTCAACTTCTCATTAATTGCAAGTGAAGGATCTATTACCTTGAACTTTGTTAGATAATGTTTATTATTTTTGTATTAATTGTTCATACACATTTTTCACTGTATTTTTCTAATGGAAATAAAACTGCATTGACGGGTTTTCTTCACACATAACATCAGTTCAATATAAAAACCTTACTAATATTTGTCACTTCACGAAATATAATTTATGAAATGAAGAGGTTTTGATTGCATTTGATGAATTATTTAGTTTTTAGTCTCCTTAAATGATGTTTTTTTATCAGCACATTTAAGCATTGCTTCTATTAGTATTCTTATCATCGATTTTGATGACTGAGGAGGGGAGGAAGTATAAAATATGACGTTACAGGCAAACACCCTCTTAGCTCTTCTTTTGCTCTCTTCAGGGGGAAGAAGTCACACTCCTTCTCACCAATGTAGTTTTATTGATCGGTCTGAGTATGGTACACTGAGCTTTGAATGGTCTGCTCGGTAATCGATGGTACATTCTTTTCACCTATCTCTTTACAATGTCACAAATATCTATCACTGATAAGCTTTGTTTAGGATATATGTTCACGGACATGTTTTATTCGATTTAAAAAAGTAGAGTATGCCGTTTCTTCATATTCGCTTATTTGTACCAATCCTTTTAGTGCAATAGAGCAAAAAAGTAAGGTAAGGAAGGATAAGTTAATGAAGGAAATTGAACTAGGTCTGTTTAGAGCAATTAAGCACATATTTCTTTTCCAAATGTCAGTGCTTTATGTTAGGAAAAAAGTGTTGGATTTTTGGCTGAAAACTGGAAATATCTGTATGAAGATATACTTACGCGATGTTACAGGACAGATTCTCGTTTGATTTGCCGAGGAGAAATCAAATTAGTTCATCAATAAACCTGTTCTAAGCTTTTCGATAGGGGTCGCACTGTTTGGTATAGGACAATCACCTTGAACTTTGGTTTTTCGGATGGGGAAAAAATTTACTTACTGATAAAAATTGCTGAGGAGAATTGTAAAATCGGCAATCAACTGAAATACTCGCAATCAACTGAAGTGCTCTGTAATAATTTCAGCTTTCATTCAGTTCGATTCTTAGGAAATTTACCTTTTTTGCAGGCGTAGAGGATGTCACGTTACGATATCGTGTTATATGGTGCCAGTGGCTTTACGGGAGCCTATGTTCTTAAATTGTTGGTTGAAGAACAGCAAAATATAAGCTTTGCTATTGCTGGTCGAAGTGAAGCTCGGTTGAGAAAACTCCTTGACAGTACAGGTCAAGACTTAGGTAAATCACTTCATGAAATTTTTCTGCTTCTTCAGAGAAATATCCATGATATCCGTGTCTTTTTTTCGAGAAAAACAGTAGTTTATTAATTTCTTTAAAATGATATCAGTTTTGAATTGGAAGAACGCATTACATGTCTGGCGACATTTTTTGCTTTTAAATAGAAAGAAGAGAAAGTAAAAATAGGAAAGTGAGAAAAGTGGGAAACTTTTCTCAGTGTTGTCATTAAGCATGGAGGTCATTGGTACATGAAGTAATGAAACCTTCAGGCAAAAATTTACAAAATGTCTCCATAATTGTTGCCAACAGTTACGATGAGTCTACACTGGTAGCGATGGCGAAACAAGCAAAAGTCATCATAAATGTTGTTGGACCTGTTAGTTGCTTATATTGGTTGACATTTTTTTATCTGCTTGACTTTTTGAAGTAAATATTAAAAATTTTAGCCCAATTGTTTTGCATATCTCTTGTTTCGCTCGTTATTTTACGCTGTAAGTGATGGAATTTTTTCTTGTTGCAGTATCGTTTGTATGGAGAAGCAGTTGTAAAGGCTGCTGTGGAAAATGGTGCTAGCTATGTGGATATTTCAGGAGAACCTGCGGTAATATTTTTGTACTGACATGTTATTGTAGATATTTTTTACTTATTCAGCTGATTATTATAAATGCAAACTTGTTTTATTATAGTTTTTGGAATCAATGCAAATGAAATATAGTGATATCGCTCAAAAAAATGGTTTATATGTGGTTGGTGCGTGTGGTTGGGATAGTATTCCGTGTGATTTGGGTGTTAATTTTCTTAAGGAGAAATTTAACGGTCAGCTGAATCACGTGGAAACATTCGTGCAACTGAATACAGGACCTGCGGTATGACGCCGTACATTCTTTATGTTGCTTTTATTGTTTGCCTTCGAATGATGAGAAATTAATGATCGTATTATTAGAATTTGACTTTTCGTTCTACCTTTTCAAAAAATTTATACCGTAGTCTTGCTTTCCATTTTGACTCTTTAAATTTTGACGATCAATTGTTTTATGAAGGCGTCAGATAGGCGTTCTACAGTTTTCACGACTGCTTATGCTCATTAAGGGTTTTTTGTTTCTTTGTGAGAAAAGTGACAAAAAGTTTTGTGAGGGAATATTGTGGCAGTCTAAAGATCTATGCATATAATGTTCAGTTAAAAACTAGCGTTGTGTGTACAAATATTATGCGTTTCATTGGCAACCTGTAGACTAAGCTTTTTAGGGTTATTCGTTCAATGCAGGAACATACCGAACCCTAGTTTTGGGTATGGCAAATATGATGACAGATGGATTGGGTAAAATAAGACGAACTATCATGCCAGAACGGTTGCCAAAGAGTTCGTTTCGGGCACCGAAGAGGTTTGCGAATTAACACAAATATTAAAAATCGGAGCGAGATGGCATATATTTATTGTTTATTTAAATTATATTTATTCTCCAGAGGTACTTTTTGGTTCAATGAAAAAATTGATGGGTGGTGCCTTCCATTTTACGGATCAGACAAAAGTGTTGTTACTCGATCTCAATATTTTGACTACAAGTTCCACAACGCTTTACCGGTACGTTGATTTCCTTCCGTTTTTTTCCTATTTGCCAACGTTTTTCGTGATTCTCAGAACAAATCCCTTGATTGTGATGAATCCAAAGCGCCCATTTATTTTAACGATTGAAAGCATTAAGTGAATGAACACTGACGTAGTCATCCATTTGCATTGATAATTGCCTCAATTGAATTATTAGTCTTCTCAATTTTTTTAAATTACAAAATTGCTTGGCCTTCAATTTTCGTTATAAAACAAGATGCTATAATTTCTTGTAATACAACATTCAATCTAAGGGATCGATTCAACAAGATATTTCAGGTTCAAGTGGAAACATTTATTCGAGTAAAATCATTTGTTTGGGCTTGCCTACTTTCTTTGTGGCTTGTGGTTTTTTCTGCTGCTGCTAAAGTGTCATTTATGAAAGATTTTTTGCTGGCATATCCAGGACTATGCAGTTTTGGCATGTTCAAGGATTCGGGACCTACTGCTGAACAGGCAAATCAATTTCCAAATTTGATTTTTAATATTAAATTTATTATTGCTTTTGCCAAAAGTTCTCGAGTCTTTTAACAAGTAGTTATTTATTATGGCATGCATTTACTTCCAAAGTAGTTTAGTGAATAACCATGTAATTCATGAAAAGGGAAATTATATGGGAATATAATGATATTTCAAATTTTTAGGTTAAACAAGCATCGTTTACTTACTGGTTCTTTGGTGCTGGTTGGACAGAAAAGCACAGCTCTTTGGATGAGTACAAGGTTAAACCGAACAAGCAGGTAATCTAGGTTTTCTTGAATTGATTGAACATTGTAGGTATTTTGGCTAATTTATGCTTGTTTCTCGATACCGGTTTTGTGTACCTGAATAGAAATTGATTTTTTTTGGTAATTTGATAGTTTCCATATTTTGAAAATGAATTCGAAGTTCGAACAATTAGAGAATGGTTAAATGATTTTCTACAGATGGTGGCTCGTTGTGTAGGTCCGGATGCCGGATACATTTCCACATCAGCTTGCGTTTTAGCTGCTGCACTGTCACTGCTCAGTGATGCGGATAAACTTCCACAAGGGTAAGTTTTTTTTGATACAGTCAAATGGATTTTGAAAGGAAAGCGTATCTCCACTTCCAAACTACACATATGCTGTAACGTTGCAGAATACGCCTTCCTTTGAATACTGTTTTTGTCCTATCTATAAAATACTTTTTCCCTTGAAGAGAAATCACATTTCAAAGTCATCTTTGAATTTTTGGTGTAATCAAGCGATTAAATAAGCCATCTTATAGTGGTGTGTACACGTCAGTGGCTGCATTCAAAGACACAGGGATTTATGGTCGTCTTGAAAAATATGGTGTTCGATTCGAAATTGTTGACGAGTTTAACTGATTCCTTTTTATGAAAATTGTTTTTCCAACTTATTTGTTGTCATCACATCACTTTATCAAATCTTTTGATTCTTTTTGCGATGATAAACCGTTGAAATTTACAAGTCAAAGAAAGTGTCAAAGAAACAATGTATATTAAATATAGCAGTTGAGAGGGCGATCACCGCACAACATACATTATCGAAAAACTTTTGTATCGGACAGTCTTAACATATGAATGAAATTGCCTGAGCCGTGGGTTCCAAACTAAAGTGAGTGAACTGTCCTACTCACAGCTTTCTTTTGTCAATTATTCAAGCCATTAGATTTAATCTAATCGCACATGAAACTTTCAAAATGTTCTTTTTACAGTAGAACGATTTAAGCTTTAACGGTTCTTTTTATTTCATATTTAAAACAAGTTTCTAATTTGGATAATAACTATCCACATATCCTGTTCGGATCACGAGCTTGCAGTTCAAGGCATGATCCATGATAGACCCGTGGGCGTGCAGATGGAAACAAATCCTCGATCGCTAAATTCAACACGCAGGCTTGTAGTCCACGTGCACACTGTGAAATGATCGGAAGATCTTCTTTAAAACCGCATTTTTGTAACCCTGAAAGGAAGCTGGAATGTAGATCTATATTCTCTTGGAGGATTTCATTTCATTCGGCACTAACGTGTTTCAAACCCCAATTAAAGTAATTTTAGAATATTTCCTTTTCAAATAAATTGATTATAAAAGTGAGCATGATAAAATTACAATCCACCTACAGCTTTTAAGCTCCTCTGGATCTTTTAAACGACCCTCCTCGTTGATCATTTCTACTGCGGGCGCACACTTTGTTCCTGGCACATGTGAACCACTCACCTCTAGAAGCTCGAAGTTTTATCAAACTTCTTTTAGGCTGTAGGAATAAATCAAGCAAACGTTTTACTTAGCGCTTGTGTGGTCTGATTGAAATGATTCGTTGTAATTAAAATTTGAATCCAACCTAACTAAAAAAACGGGTTAAATACAAACTTTTTGGATCGAGTATCGTACCAACCTTCCCCTCAAACTGATTTCTCGGTCGCGTGTCGAAAAAATTTATCTAAAGTTAAAAAGGTTGATGAAGTAGGAGAATTTTCTGCGCATCAGTTAGATGGAGTGGGGAGCCATCTTTGATCCTCCCCTGCTTGCATAGGGCTGAATGTGATAAAGGTATTCATTCCGATATCTCGTCATAATAATCAAAATCAGCTGAACTGTCCTCCTTACAGCAGAAATAATTATTCAATTTGCTTTTCTGCTACTAAAAACTCTTTCCAAACATAAGTGACTCACTTCGTCAATTTTATCAAATATGTTCATCCCAGTGGAATCCTTCTCGACAAGTTGTTCGTATGTCACAATATAATTCGGACAAAGTCTTGCTCTCCAATCACCTGACTTTAAATGTAACACTTGAATTTCAACTTTCTCGTAGTTTGTAAGTTCGCTTTAAATATATTTCATTGCAGATATGTTAATAGCGAAAATGGAATTGTTAAGATTTAACTTTAATATGGAACTGCAATACTCATTTTTTACAAAAAATTAGAATTACAGTGACTTCTGGCACTTCTTGAGTAATTTCACCGCCATCCTCTTCCCATGCTGTCAAGCCGCCATCTACAACAGAAACAGCTTCATGGCCATAGTACTGCAAAAAAAGACCAACTAAAGCAGCAGAAACCATGAACAACTCGTGCCATAAAAAAAATAGCGTAATATGAATGGGATTGATTTAAAAGAGATATTAATAAAAGTAATAATAAGTAATGATAGAGATTAATTGTTAATTAATGATAATGATAATAGTATAATAAAATAATACTGACAATGATAATTAATAACAATATTAATAATAGTAGTGCTTATAGCACAGATGTAGAGGAATGCAGTTTACGAATTGTTTTCAAAGCATCGTAAGCATCGTAACTCTATAGGTCCACTTTGACCCAAACCTTAAATAGCCAGGAAATGCGACAAGGAAACATCATGCCAGCAATGTAATCTCTGCCATATAAGACGATATGCTCTGATCGATTGATACCCAATAGGCAGGCATATTTCTGGAATATTTCTGGTGGATACATGGCATATGGTTCATAAAGACCTGGGTAGGTAGCTATACTGAGATCCATGTGTACTGCTTGAGGGATATGCTTTTCCAAATAGTCGCAATACTGCCTAAAACCAGAAATTTGATGAAAGAATACACGAGGAATATAACCTACGCTTTAACCAGTCTCACAACAAAATCGTACTTCGTACTCACGTTCATCATTTCCTCGAATCTCCCATACTTAGTTTTCATGAAGTCGTCATGATTTCGTGGTTGAAAGTCCCCCCCACAATCTAGTAGTCGATAACCACCACCTTTTTTGAAGCCACCTTTCTGAAATGAAAACCATTAATATGCAACCTTCTGTACGATTAAATCTACATAAATAATGTAGTAGTTTTTAAACTTTATCATGGGAGCATTCATCACTTAAATATCATTGTTTGTTAGATCTTTTGACTGCTTCAAATATAACATACCTCGAAGAGGTCAGCAACCACTGATGTGCTGATGAAATTTTTTAGTTTCATCTTACACTCTTAGCTTCTCCATTAGGGACAGGTTGGAGCACTGAAAAGATCACTGCGACACTTTAGAAGACATAGGAACACGCTGAAACTATCAGAAAATGTTTACAAACTACATCGACGTAAACTAATGACATTTAATGCGACACTTTTCTTATTTCTCCCGCGAACGGTAATCTTACCCATACCTTCTCTATTCCAACCTAAGAAATGTAACACGCACCTAATCCCCACAGAAATGCAGTACGACCACAATGCAAAATTTTAAAAGTCGCCCAGTTTTAGTATTTGAATGTTTTGTGACATTTTCTTCAAGAAAAATTAAAAGAAATGAATGAAACCGAAGCAGCTTGCCGTCAGCAATCGATATTCGGAAGAGTGCACATCTGTCATCAGCACGTGTATTTCACATAGATGAGCGGTGCGGAGAACATCGTGTAACGATTTAGAATTTCGTGATGCATCATGAATAACTGTAAGATGGGTAGCGATATTGATTATGCAAAAATGTATCTCATCCACTCCTTTAAAGAGCAGGAGAACTTCACGTACAGTGGGAATAGCTTATTCTTCCTGATTAATTGAATTTTGAACAATGCACCCTTTTTAGTTTACAATAAATGAGAGTTGTTTTGATGAGAAATGAATTATTAAACGATGACGTTCAGTGATTCGCTGCGATGCATCTAAAATTTCATTCGACAGTTTTAAATTTGACAGGATGCTCCCATAGCAGAACATACTGCAAATGCAAAAAGGATGAATGAAATGAGAAGCAATTGAACAACTGCTGTGAGTAGCAGCAGATGTCAACACGTCCATTTCTTTATTATAGGAAATGCAAATTAAGGCGCAAATGATTATGTGCGTGCGGCGATTTCCCTGTTGTAACAAAGCATAGTAAAGTAAAGTAAGAATGAGGACGAGGAAGAAAGTTTCGCCAACAACATGTAAAATGCCATCAACAGGTTTGGGATGGCAAATTAACTTAGGATTAATGTGATGTTAGCAAAGTTGCACTTTCTTCTTTTTTGATAAATTTGGGAGATGATGTTTCACAATGATAAATGTTTAGCATTTCTCAAACATTGAAGTTCGGCACTTTTTAAATGAATATGTATTTCGTTGTTAGAAGACATATTGTTACTGTTGTTGAATTTTATTAGAAGAGAAGGAAGTAGATCGTTAGAGTCTTTCAGGTAGAGTTTGGTCAAGGGCCTTGGTTCAGATGGTCAACGTACTCGGACTAAGATGACTATTACTACATTGATAGCATGGCCGTCAATCAGAGAGCAAATAACTGTGCGGTTCTTCTGTAGGAACAGTTGCCAATATTGTTTAATTACGATTACATTCACGGATAATCCAAGTAGAAAGCAGAATGCAGGAAGGGCCTTAAGCTCGATATTTGGTTTTCAGCATTACTGAAATATAAAAACCGGAAATTTTCATATTCATAGATAGATAATTGGCGGCTCATTCTTAAAAAGTTATAATTTCTAAGCAACCACACTTAGCTATTGTTTAGAAAATTATTTGTAGTGGTGGGTATGAAATTGTAGTGCATTTAATTGAATGAAATGCAATGTTAGATCCATGGCACAAGCAGGGATTAATGTTTACATTTACTTACAGGTGGCTGAAATACTTAATTTTTTTTAACAAATGAAAAAATTGAAAGTTCGATAATTCAGTGCTCATGTCCCTAATTTGAAAATCAATTGTTGAAATTTGCAGTTGGCAACGATTAGAATATTTTTCTTACGGTTTTTTCAGTTGTTGCAAATAGTGACTGTGATAACAGTAACGATTTGGTTAGTAATAATGTGTGCAATGCGAAAAAGTGAACGGAAAAATCTACCAAAAGCTTCGAAAATTGTTTCTATGCCCGAAGTAAATTAAAAAATTCGAACATTTACTGTATAAAAAAGTAATAAATAATTTGGGGAAATGAAAGATCAATACGGACCAAGTAGATCAACGAACATTTTTTTAGCTTCGATATCGAATTTAAGTGACATAAGTTTTTCATTTTTAAAGACTGCTAAAATATGATGAAAAAGTGGAAGTTAAAGGTGAGGAAGTTCAAATTAGATTTGTCCGGAAAACAACAAGAAGAAGTGGACGTTGATTTTGATGTACAATTTGATGACGCCACTATCGGAAATAAGGCACCGGTAACAGTGAATGCAACACCAAATGTGATTCCCGTCGATGTTCAGGTTATCGTTGAAATAACTGTCTTCAACACTTCACAACTTACTGCAATCATCTAAGAATATACATCACTCCGATCATTCTAAAGAAGATATCACTTCACCCCACGTAAACAAAAATATGGTTTGAAGGGATTATATTCTAGTAAATTTTTCAAACAAGCATGAACGTGACTGACGATCGCTCTCATCAGTGTAGGATTACATAACCAACGTAACTTCCAAGAGCTTAATTTTATGACTAAAAGCTATCTCAGATCACATTGATCTCAATCTGTCCTTTCTGGCTTCTTTCGACTAAAGAGGTCAGAAAGGACGGATTGTGGTCAGTTTGCACTTCACCCGTCCATCCCAACCAGCAATGAATAATGTAGAACTGTGACCAAACAAGTGGAAAATTATTTTTAGAAAACTAAGCAAAAAAGTGAAAGATGTGAAGATCGTAAAGAAGAATCAACACAAAGTAGTTTGAGGAGGCAGAGAACGTCAAGAAAAAGTATGCACAGCCAATCAGGCTCGAGAATTACGAAAGCCTTGCAGGAGAAGCAACGGAAACAGCCTATCAGAGGCAATGAAGTATCGTTTTTCCCGTCTCATTATCATTTAAGGGAGCGGTGAGGAGAAAAGATATTTTTAATTTCTTTCAAGATATTCCGCTAATACATCACAAATGCTATAATCCAAGTGCTAATGTAAGGAACACCGGAGAGGGTGGTGAAGAGGAAAGGTGGATAGTGCAGTTCCGAGGTATATTAGGGAGGAATTCTTCCGGTGTTAGTAGTATCAATCTGCTCTAAATTTTGAATTCGGTATTGCATAGTTCAAACGGCAGTAAAAGGGAGTCGGAAAGAAAGGTAATTGATCATTGAATAAGAAGATACCTATGGATCATGTAGATCCATCATTAAATAATTTATTTAGCAAGTGCCAAAATTTTAACGTACAAAAATTGAATGTTAATTTTGCCGAACAGAATACCAATTCATCAGCTCAAAAAGATCGTGATAAACGGAGAACTGATCCAACGCAAAAGGAAGCAAGCGATCAAATCGAAATATGATATGATATGATAGGATGGGTAGCTCTGCTAATTTCCATTGTTTGTTAAAGTTTATGAATAAATGAATTCAAAGGCTGTAGCAACAAAAATTATCGTATGAAATGAGAACTAAAAATGCTTTTTGTGGAGGTGCCAGTATTCTTAGCTTCTTAGGCCTAGTGACTGATGTTTGTATTGGCCTCAGATGATTCTTTATGCTTTTAATACATTCAAAATCTCATCACTTTACGGAATTCCTATTATGCTTAGCATTTTTCTGTTAAGCATGAAGTTCTACAACAATTGTTATAAATGGCATTTTCAGGACAAATATGCTTCTCGTAGGTGAATGGATAGATACAGTGTAAAGGATTACAATTAGGATCTAATTTTGAGCATTAGAAATCTAAACACAAGAAGTTTCACACTAATCCTAACTCATAAGATCAAAAATCGAACTGTGAAATAATAGGCCTTCACCCCATTCAATACCAGCAGGAAGTTTTCCACAAATCAGAAGTGTCTCGTCTCAGAATGCAAAAACCCACAAGGAAAAAGAGATATCATTTACTGTCGCCTTTAAATGATTATACTTAAAGGAAGTTTTGCCTTTCTAATTCGTCGAGAAATGAATGTAAGTTGCAAGTTTTGAAAATTTTCCTTCCATTGATTCATCCGTTATGCAAGTCACTCGCAGTGCAAATAAGCTTAATTTACATAACCAAAGTAAACTTTATGATTACTCTCGCAGTGACCATATTACTCTCAGCCACATAATTCTATTTCATCCACTCTTCGAACAATTATATCAGTGGCCAAGGAATGATACTAATCCCAGTTATCATCACAGATTATTGTAATTTTTCCTAATTTTTATTTCTGGTAGGACGGCAGATCGACTTAGTAAATTAAAAAAGCAAATGTCATCAAACATTTTGGATGAGCGATCATTGCTTTTTTGAAGAAAAGAAACAAGCAAATTGGAAAGCCTTTCATTTGCATGATGGAGAAGGATTTTATGTGGAATGAATCAGTGATAGAATTATGGGTTTCATAAGTGATGAATTCACCGAAATTATCTCATTTTTCAGATTAAGGCAGGTTAATCATGGATGATCAGTGATAATTCAACCTTTCATAGATACATTCTGTAGCACTGATATTTATATCTTTATAGAATCATAACTGAGAAATGATGAAATTGATGATCGTATTCATAAACAAGTAAAATTCAGAAACAGCAAAGAAGTGACACAAAACATAAATCACAATCAATATATACTACATTTTGAGCAAAAACAATTCCACTCATTAAAATTTCTATTTTTTGCATCAACGATTTCTATCTGTCGTATTGCATAATACCTCATTGTAAGGTCAAATGAGAAGGATGAAAATAAGAATACACGACGTATTTTGCATACATTCATTATCGCTCCTCTCAACAAATTCTTTCTTAACTCTCTCAGAATTTACAACTTAATTTTTATATATAAAAAGCACCATAGTAGTAATATGCACATAATTGATGCACTTCTCGTATTTAGAACTTCCGATTGAAATTAGTTGAAAGGAAATCAATTCCGATCAGCACTGTTAACAACTAATATGAGTATATGAGTTTTAAAATAGCAAAAAATTATTTGAAAACAAAAGAACCCAAATGATTTTATTACTTACAGGAAGGAGGAAAATGATCGAATATTTGCTATTGAAATTCTTTACTTCGTAGTATTTGCCATTAATTCAAATTATTTTACTGTTATGGAATTCTTGCAAAGTAAAACTAAACAGAACACTGCAATCATTAAAATTATTCGAATTCAAACTTTAAGTTAGCAGTTGCTACTCCCACTAATTTTGTCTATCCTGGCAAATAGTTGAAAACGACATTTATAATAACAAATATCGTAAAACATTCTATCGCTTTACTGCTTGTGTGCGTAAATTCTGTTTGTTGCAAGAGCGTCGGAGCAAAAAGTTTCTCATTTATTTCCTCTTTTGTCCAAAATAAAGTGTTTCTTTTTCAACTTTTTGGAATTTCATTATCAAGTTTTCTTTCAACTTAATTCTCACGAAGAATTGAAAAAAAATAAAGACTTGAGGAGCAGAAAAAAGGAAGAGAGAGAGAGAAAAAAGGGAAATGATTCTATACAATTACAGTTTCATATTGAGCAACTGATGCTGATTGCAGTGATTTGTTTTCTGGTGCTGCTGACTTTGGTAATGACATTTTCTTCACAGGTAAATGAGCAGGCGTACGTAAATACTGCTTAAAATACATCTGTAACAAACAAGTATATTTAAATTTCAGTTAAATTTAAACTAAAAGTTAAATAAAATTATTGAAATTCTGTTTACCTGTTCTGCGTCAAAATCAATTTTTATTGGAGGTAGTGAGTATTTTGGATGGAGATAGTCATTTAATGGTGACTGAAGGTTACATGATGAATATCTCCTATCCAACTTTTCTGTCGATTCAGAAATTCGATGCGCACATTCCACTGATAATCTAAACGATATTAAAATTTCGTAAATACCAAACTGTAATTTACAATTCAAATTAAACTGATCAAATTTATTACTGAAATCTTAAGTATTAAGAAGTAACTGACGAGCTAGAAATAATAGATTCAACATCGCCATATTTAGTGTTCCGTCTTGGTGACTTTACAGCGCAAAATGGAATTTCCTTCCTTGGATGAAACATCATTGGGATCAGAGTACACCATCCCATGAAGAAGCCGATCAATACAACAGTGTAAATGAAGAGAACAGATATTGTGATTAAAAGCAGCATACAAATGTTGATAATACTAATAACATCTCTGCTAGCCAAACCATATGCTCGCTTCTTCTCTCATTAATCCTATCTCTGAAACAGATCATATTTTTATAGTCCTCTACGTAGTGATCACGTTAAATCACTTAGCACTTTTAACGATACATTGATATATATGCCATTCAGAAGTTTAACAAATCAAAGGAATGCTGCATTATCTAACGAAAGAATTCTATAAAGAATAGGTGGTGGTAAGTGTGAGGGAATTTCACCACTAAATGGTGCAATAATTAAAGCAAATGTCTGATATTAATCTCATAATCAATAAGATAACTTATCAGCACCAATACACTTACATTGAATGTTTACTTCCTTCCTCATTCCTATCAGTTATTTGTACAGTAAATGAGAAGAATGAAAAAACACCTCTAATAAAACACCAATGAAAATGCCAAGTAGTTGAAAAAGAATGTCGAATTAAATTTTATTAGAGTAATGGAAGTAATAGTAGTAGACCTGCTCGACAAGGTATTTTCAACTAAAGAAAAGTATAGATTTGACTTCCTCAGTACTAGTTCTTTTTTCAGTTGAAGAGGGAACAGTTATTGCAACTGACCACCGGGAATGTTTCCCATTAAATAAAATCGTCATGTTAACAATTCATTATTAATTCATGAAATGAGAAGAATATCCAGCTGGATTAAACAGGCGATATAATCAAAAGGATCCAAGACCGAACGGTTTATGACGAAATTATGATGGAAAGAATGATAGATAAACGGAGGAAAAAGAAGAGTGCAAGAGCAAAAAGTTTATTACCACAACTGCTGTATCATTACAACATTTCATCATAAATTCAATTTTATTGATTTGAAGCCTAAAATTCACAATATGAGCTTAAAAGTTGGAATTTGAGGCAGCCTTGAAATATTTCTTACGATTCTGCACCTAATGCTGACAAATTGCAAAAGTGCAACTAATGAATATTTATGAGAATGAGTTGAGTATGATTCTAAACGACTTTGATAAACGAAGGCGAATAATTTTTCCATTCACTGATCTTTTTTTTTTCAATTTTTCCTAGACTTTTATATCACTCAAATGAAATTTCAAATGACGGAAATTAGTACGTAGAACATTTCATCAAATTTGATGAACATTTCGTCATCCTACCGCTCGATAAAACAATAAATTCAACAACTGTTCATAAATATTGAAACGATAAGGCATGATATTATGAAACAACGCTGACGAACACTTGCAAACATCCTAAACTCTTCTGCTTAGCTAAACATATTTTTTTGAAATAATTCCATTCTCAAAATATTTTTAAACTTTCAGCAAAGCTGTGAAGAACAATTAATTAGTCATAAGTAACAAATTAGCTAATTTGCGGTAATTTCTTAGAATAAATCGTTAAGCAACAATTCATTAATTGAGAGTGTGCATTGAGACTCTTCAGAAATGATTCATTGAAATTGACTGATAAAATGAATTTATAAAAAAAATGAAATGGAATGTTTTCTCGAAAAACAATCAAACTATTTACAACTGTTTTCAAGAAAAAAAATGACTGCAAAAAAGAACCTTGAAAAGTTTTGCAGATGAATTTTGCAGTGAATTTTGAATTCAATTCTGAATTTCATAAAATTTCTAAATTTGACGAATAAACAAGCTGGTAATGTGAGTTGCTCATCAGATATCGCAGTGCTCATCCAAACCGATGTTTACTAATGTCCCAATAAGAGTGCAGCAAATGAGTAATTGATGCTTTACAGATATGTTGGTGAGAATATAAGATAATGAAGTGGTGGGGAAGTGGCACATCGAACTGAAACATATGGTAGAATATGAGAAAAGCAATGGGATAACAAGAAGAGCAATTAGCTCTAATTGTGGAAACTAAGATCAAATTACACCTTAACTTTCAAATTTTCAAGCCTTCTGAGATCCAGCCTTCCTTCAGAAACCCTCACTCTTCTGGAAGTACCAGTAACAGATGAAGAGAACACCCGATATGATGGATATGGTAAAAAGCACCAGTATTAAGAAGACCGAACACCAACTATATTTTGACTGTCTCTCTATCGGAGAGATTTACTCTCGCCAATCCATTTTTTGTTTCTATAAATATATTCTCTTTTTCTCTCTCTTTCTCTCCACATACTATCTTGCTTTCTGCTATTTACGTCTTTCGTTTTCAGAGAGCTGCCAAATCCTTCCCGTATCTGCCGACTCGTCCTTTTTCGCAATTGCCGAATGAAAATGAACTTTGATACTACCGAAATGAAAAAATTATAAGGTATCACCGAAATGTCGTAGGAAATGAAAAAGCAACCCTGGACAGAGTGAAACTGAGGAGCCAAGATAATTTACATGTGGAAAAAAATTTGATCTGTTCCATTTTAAATAATATAGAAAAGGATGGATCAAATTTCATTAACCATCGATGCGGTTATGACCTCAACAGCTCCCTTCAATAAATAGAAAGAAATGGTATTGAAGGGAGACTGATGCCCAAGATGGCTAACATATGCAATATAGGTCATCCGAGGGAGAGTATGAACTTCATTGCTCGCAGTTCTACTCCATGGCTTTACTTAATTTCGATTTATTAGAAGCATTATTATAAATCATCCTTGCTTCAGCCAATCTTGTTGATGTCCACTTTAGCTTCAGATAAATTTAGAAAGGCCGTTTAAACTTCCCATCAAAATGACAGAGAAGGAATTTTGCCGTATCCCTGCTAGATGAACAGCTCTTCCAATTGTAATTTTGAAAAGGTTAATGTATCTGAGCTAATACTAAAATGACCGAAGACGTTAATTTTACGGAATGAAATTGATTGAAAAACAATCATATGAACAAAGAGATTAAAAATGAAGTTAAAAAAAAATAAACGATCAAAATATGAAGTGAATAATGAAAATGATAAATAAAAGTAGTATGATAATGAAGGACATGTAACATTCGTATTAATTTGTGATTGATTTTAGTTCACTTCAATTCGAACTGAAAGCCAATTAATTTCTCTCTTAGACGTAAGAATAACACTTAAGTGTTGCAAATGAATTTCAATTCCATACTTTGCAACCTATTCATATCGCAGTTCCTTCTCAGTGCTGATCCATCGACTGAATGAAAAAAATACTGCAATACTATAAATTTCCAAGTAATCGCTTGCAAAAAATGACTAGTAAATTAATCAAAAACCTATCGAATAAAAATTGCAAAAAAAAGGCCTTAACGAGAGAAATTGGACAAAATATGTTTTCACAGATGTGACGTTTCTGAAAAAAAAAGCGAAACACAATGATGGCTTTTTGCAGCGGAAAAAGGCAGTCGATATGGGAATGAGCGAGTGATATTCATCATCGTTTCTGCGGAATATTACGAGCCGTGTCACTCTACCAATAAAACTCGTCCGATTAGACTCCTTCTGACGTCAATGAAAGAGCAAGAAATAGCAATACTTCACTTTATTCATAATTAGCAGACATTGTGGTATTGCCTTGCTTAATGGTGTCATATTGGCTAGCAATTAATAACACATTACGTTAAGCTGTGACAATCGAAGGATAAAAAAAGAAAGAAATAATGGCAACACCTAATTTTAAATACCAATTAATAAATAATGCTGCTATAAATTAAATTTTGGCTTATTTTTCGAACATCTAAAATTATTTATTAATTTTAAGGAGAAATTGAAAAATAAAGGCATCAAAATTTTGCTCGAATACATTAAATGTATTATTGTTTACATAGGAAATTCTATAAAAAATCTTTAAATGCTTTTTTCTTGTTTTTTGATATGACAAATGTTCCAGTGATCTTTTCCAATTAATATTCATTTCGTTTCATTTAAGAGATTAAATAACAAAATGATTTTATAGGAACGTTCACAGTTCAATGCATAAATCTTTCCAACTTATTATCCTTCATCAGCTCAACTTCAGGCTAATTGTCAAAGATGAAATTCCATGATTTCAGGAAACCCAGAATATAATGAAAAAAATCGATGGCAAGAAAATTATTTCAAAGAAAAAGCAATGCGATAATCAGAGATTAGACAATAAATTCACAACTGTGAAAATCTCTGAGAAAAAAGAAATAACGCAAGGAGCTAATCAAACTAATGAATTACCGTCAGCTAATCCTACAAATTTCTTTCGTCCACACGTCACTCACTGTTATTTCATAACAAAAATCGCGCTGATAGATTAAAATGAAAATACTTTAAAATATCATAATAGTTTAGCTGTCGAATGCTCTAATCAATCAAAATGATTAACTTTTCATCTGTTTTTTTTGATAGACAAAAAAAAGAAAAAAAAGCGAAATCTTAATTTCGAAACAATTAGGTCGTTTAACAAAAAATTTTCAAGTGTAATGCAATTAGTAAAACTAATGAACAAACACAGTTCATTTGTTTTAATTTAAAACAGATAATTAATTTTCTTTAATAAGCAATGAGCGGTATAGAAGTACAGCGTAAAGTTTAATGAAACTGAAAGTAGAGAAAAAGAACCACGAAGTTCAACAAGCTTCTAACTTTTGACGAGTTATATTAAATTTAAGCACTAAGGCATCCTTATTACAAGGAAAAAAAGGTTTTTGAAATTTATAAAATTTATTTCATTATCCTTTAAAATTTAGGAAACTTCAATTTTATGATTAACTATGAACATTTCACTATGAGCATTTACTGCGTGCGAAAAGGTGCCAGGTGAAACAAAGAACTATGGCATTAAACATCAACTCTGAAACATCTTGCAGCACTTGAAAAAAGAAAAGAATTTTAAAAAACCGTATAATTAGGGGCTAAAAAAATATGGTTTCAAAGCTTACTAAAGAAGGGAAGTTTATTTTTTTCCATTTTTTAACTCAAAGCTTCAGCTCTTCTATCCTTGTGACTTCACTTAGATTTCCTGAAATTCGAACAAAAATCACCAAATCCGCAAAATTTTAAACATTGAAATTTAAATTATCTTCTCAGATATCCTTTCATAACATATCAATTAATGTGCATTTGAAATAAAAGAACAGTCGCAATATGTTTGTTTGACTTTACAACTTTGTATAACTTGCACATACGTCATTTACAGTGAGTAGGAAATATAGAAGGAATATAATATTCTTGAAACAATGAAACTAATTGTAATAAAACAGTCCGCAAAGCAAAGTAAGGGATCGATCTATCATAGCGTCTATTGCCCGTCCGTCACCTTCACTTCCTACAGCAACGATCAGCGCAAAATTCAAACAATCATCATTTTTTCGCTCTTCCACTTTTCCTGCACATAACTGAAAATTAGAGGAAAGCGATAATCACAGATATCCGTTTGACGTAACACAGTTAAACAAAAATGATAATGTACTGCGGGATTGTTTCGCTAGCAGAAAGTGTCGTTTCTTATCCTTCAAGTGATTTGTTAACTTATTTTCTGCTAAATATTAGACGCTAAAAAAAGAAATTTCTAATTGAACTAATTAACGAATATAATTAGCTGTTTGCCACACTAATATTTATTACTTCTCGACGTATTTACTCTATTAAAATATGAAATAATTTTTGCTAATTGGTTGTTCAGCGCTCGAACTATAAATAAAGCATTTCTCATCAAGGCTTTCTTCTTGATCATCTAACATTCTCCTGAAATAATCATGCAAAACTTTATGATGAGAGTTACTGCTTCACTTTGCTAAACATATATTTAATTTATATGTACTGCTGCTATTTCAACACGTCCTCCAACTGCCAATTTGTTAACATTTCGAAAAATTTTATTTTTCAGCCTTTTCAGTGTAACACTTTCATGCTGATAATAATGCTATTGAAAACTAATGCATTTAAGTTTGCCGTACTCAATGACTGACGTTCTTGATAAATTTGATCAGATTTTAAAATAAAATTTCAGAAAGCCATTAATATTTTAGGGGAAAATTGTTCGTAAAGTTTCACATGCATTAGTAAATGAATTATCACACTGAATGTCCCAACATCAGAGATAGAGTTTAGAATTATGAAATTGCAAAAACTATGATGAGATCAAACTGGTACGCCATCCCATCAATTTACAAATATCTGTTAAAATGAAGATCTCTCTTTTTTGCTTTCAGTCTATAGCTACTGCTATTAATCGCCTTTCTCAACGGCATCTGTTGAGATTCATTTTCCCTCTAAATCCTCCCAATCAACGAAAGCTGAGAATTCCTCAATAACATTAAGAGCAATTAAAGTTCCCAAAGCTAACTGCTTATCAAAAGCAACTGTTACATTCGAAAGTGTGAAGATTCTAATTCCATGCACTATTTAAAATATCGAGCGCTTGTTGAGCAGCTCGATTTGCCAGTGGCGTTTTTCTTAAGAAGTTCTAAAATCAAGTCATCTTTGTAAACAATACATGCTATATTTTGGACCCTTTCCAAACATTAGGAGAGGTAAGCGCAAGGAAAAATTTTTTTAAAGGTAGCAGGAATTATTTATAGCACAAATTAAAATATATGAAAAAAAAGCTCTGCATGAGTGATAAAATTGGTCTTGCTGCACTAGACATTGGCGACCTATGAAAACATCACATGATGTGACCTTTAAATTTTTCAAATTTTCACTTGTTTAGTAGATAAATGTCGAAAACACTAACAATGGGAATATGACTGCAAAAGCAATTTCAATTAGCAGAAAAATATGTTTCAGTTGCAAAACTGATGAATCGACAAACTTTTTATGCAAACATGCAAACAATATTTCTTAGCAATAATTACGGCACGTAAAATATCACACAACAACTAAGTGATAAAATAAAAGAAATTTCAACTGAAGTAGTACATTCAGCAGTTCAGCTAAATTTTGTAAAAGTTGAAAACATCAGAGACTGCGTAAACTCCAGTGGATTATTTCAATAAATAACAAATATCATAACCAACAGGAAGACAAAACTTCTAAAGTGACCTAAAATAATAAAACATTTAAAGAGGAAGAAGCGATGCATTGTTCTATTGAAGAGCTGATGATAGTGTAATACTACAACAAATCGATCAACGAAACTAAACTTCTGACCAGCAACAACTAGTCCATTAAAAATGGATAGATTCTAGAAATGTCTTACTAACCGCTATAGGAAGCACCACCTTTGAACGGTAGCTGATCCAATGTAAATTAACACTTAAAAAGCCTTCAGCGCAGAAAAAGAAAATGAATAGATTTGCTTCCTTCACCTTACTACAGTGCTCAACACATCTATCAGCTGTTTCTAATATTTCACAGTTAAATTATCTGTGACAAATAATTTTTTAACTAAAGCAAACTGACAAATAACAAAGAACCTAATAAAATATTAGACAATGTCCAGTTGTGCTAGTAAATTAATGAGGAAATCAGTTATCAAGATCACAAAGGTAAACGTTTATCTGTAGACAGTGAAAAGTTTCATAGACTAGGAGATGAGAATACTGTGTGAAGCAAAGAATACGTAATAACATTCAAAAACAACAAACTTGGAAACAAGTTGCATGTGCGGTTTGGTTAGCAAATGGAGTATAAGTATGAACCGCTTATTCATCATTTAACTTTTATTTTTATTATAAAATATCACAGTAATAATTATAGCAATAATACAACCGTTTCTGTGATAACTGAATATTTAAAGAAAATGGGTAAGTGATATGAAAATGTAGGGAGAGAGAGAGACAGTGGATAGATATAAAGCGAAACCGCATTTCAAACATCAGCAATTCTCATTTTGAAAGTTCTAAAGAGTTCAAAAATTGATTATTGTGTCGGACAAGAAAGATCAAAAAATCAATAAGTAAATTGTCTCTCCAATATATATTGAGATAACTTAGTTTACTTAAAAAGGCTTGTCTAAGAAAAGCTCGAGCAAGTGTCAGACAAAGCGACACTTGCCGAGAAATAGACGATTAGGGGAATTCTAGTCTGTTTGAGTTGATCCAATTTACTTTTTTTCATTGATGGAACTCAATGTTATTTCTCGGGACAATTACATTGATGAATTACCTTTCCTACAAGATTTTTTTGTTTGTTTGATTCAAACGGCCTCCACGACCTTCACTACTTGCACTTTAATCAAAACACATACTGAATGAACGGCTGATTCTTTGTTTGCGTAGAAAAATAAGTGGTTGCAAATCATCTACGAGAAGTTTACAAATATCGTTGATGACGATAGAACGTCAGACAACAACATGAAGATTCACTTCATAATAATGTTAGCATGAAACTGACGTATATCTCAGACGACATATTTGTCTTGTCCCTCAATACTTTTACATGTAATATTAGCATGAAAATTATGTGTGGTGGAACCAATGAGAAATTCAGCCAACTGAAACATTCCATTTAACCGCCTTTATCGTGAATAATCAGTGAATTCGGCTATGTGATTAAAGAAACATTCTTCTTTATTTGTCAAAAAATATTTTTACGAGAAGCTGCCAAGTGGATGAGTTGTATAACAAGAAAGGCCAAGCTTTAAGTCATCTTTTTTTTGAAAAAAAAATCATTTTTCCAGCCTAAATTTACGGAAGGTATGAACGGGAAGAGCACTGTATCCACAACTGGCACCGTTGCGAAACAATCATTTGGTAGACACACTTCGACAGGAAAACATTCCTGCGAAACGTTAGAGGCGGAACAACAAAAATACGCTTCGCTACCATTTAAAATTTTGATCACACTGGCATGTGTTAATCAACAGCGAAATGCGGAAGAGATAAAGATTTAAAAAACAGAAGCTGTCAATAATATTCGAAAGTTGTTTCTCCTCAACAGTCAGCTACGAAATGCTAATATAACAACTACGGTATATCCATTTATCTCAGATAACTGGACGACATTATAAAACCAGTGAAGCTTAATCTCAAGGTATAGAGAGCAACAGCAAGCAATACTTCAGCACCTCTTAAAGAATTGTATGTGCAGAACATATATCCTTAAAAAGATATGCTAGAAGCAATTCAAAACAACACATCTGTCTTACCTAGATGAATGATATGGTCTTAAATATAGCTTGGAAAATAACTTTATCAAAGTTCCTAACATTAGAACCGTATTTTCGAATTTTAATTTCATTTTACGGTACCAACCAGAAGCATGAGATTTTCTTTCTGCCCCCTATCCGAAGATTACAACTCCCGCCCTTTAGGGCATTGTATTGAATCATTTTAAATGCGGCAGTGAAACACTCCCATCAAAAAAAACCACAGAGATCCTAATAAACTCATGATCATGGGCGACCATTCTTACTTCTTTGCAGCCATATACCGTTGTAATAACAAAAACATGTAATAATACCAACAAAATTCCAAATTCAAAAAGAATCCAGATCAAAATGAAAGTATATATATTTGCAACTGTGCTGGTTGCAAGTGTAAAACACTTGTATTTATTCATCAATCCCAAAATATGCACTATCTTTACTGAGTGACTCCAGCAAAAAGACAACAGCGATATTTTTACTGACATGAATTTAAGCAATAAATTTGTATCATCTCCTGCATAAACATGAAAAACATTCATACAAAAAGTTTCAAGTTTTGCCATTGTAATAAAACATTCCACAACATATTTGGAACTAAACTTCTAAATTGAATTTCGGAAAAGCATGAAAAATATTACATAAAAAGAAAGAGTGGAAAATCCATGGTATATTTGTTTATAAAATGACCATTTAAAAGCTGCTAAAGCACAAATTTCAGAAGATATGCACTCCAAATCCAAATGTCCTCATTATGTTCTGAATATAAAAACGATGCAGGCCGTTCTCAGTAGTATCATATTCCGTTGATGGGATGCCTGTTGCATCCACTTCTAGTGTTGTACTATCCTTCTGGAAAATTAACAGTGCAACAAATCCTTTTCAGATCGTCTTAAACTTGAAATCAACGCACTCAATCATATTCTAGGATTAAAATTTTCGAATAACTCACGAAGAAAATTCGAATAACTTCTCCCTGCATTAAAATAAAAAACAATGATAATTTACTGAGAATATTAAAAAGAATCAAAGGTCCGAAAACGAAGCTACTCTGTGTGCTCATAAACAAAGTACCTAAACTTTGTTGAAAAATTGGACGTAAGACATCTGAAAGGCAGAAAATATAACTATGAAGTTTGAATATGCAAATAACATTGCAACTCAAGCAGGTGAGACTGCTGTGCACATTACTTCTGAAATATACTTGTGAAATTCGCAAACCTCATCCTTCAATCTGAAGATAACACTTGCAAAATATCCCGGTGGATAAGTTTTCAAGCGCCATTTCATCGCGAGTTCCTTACATGGTTCCTAAAGAAGTATTTAACTGTGATTGTTGCTTAAATAACTATCCTATGTTGGTTGTTAGGAAGCATTAAAAAGAGATATAAATGATACAAAGTTAAGATAAAAATTGAATAAAGTGAGGTATTGCCAGATTCCAATCGAATTCGACCAGAACTCAACAATTTTCCCAACGAAAAAACAAAAATTTATATGAGCTTACAATTTTAACGAATTCACCCGCAACCATACCACCAAATAATGTAAAAGTGCCTTGAGGCTTGAGATCAAGCTTTGCGTCATTGTTCGACCATTTCTTTACCAGCTGTAATAAAATCTTCAGGCATAATGCCTGCTAAAAAAGCAACGACGTAAAAAAGGTATGAAAAGTATACCTCAATTACTGTAAGTACTTCCCACAGCTGATCTGGTTGAACTTTGAATGATTCCGAAAATGATAAACTTTTAACATCGACGTTAACTGCTGAAAAAGTGCACTTTATCAAAACTGACATGTAAAATACATTGGTTCAGTAACTGGAGGACCTGAGGATTTAATAGGGGTGTATTTATAACTCACAAACTTTAGTACAAGAGGTTTAAAAAAAATTAAAAACTTTGCAACTGAAAACTTACGCGTAGATCCCGTTGGATCGTTGCCAGCACTGGTTACCTGCAAGAAATAAATAATGAAGAAATATTCAGAGCACTAAAAAAATGTATGTTAGCCTGATGAACTTAATAGCTATGCTTTAAACGTACAACGGCGAAATGAGATTCCACAAAAAAGCTTTGTAGGATTCAAATGAAAACAGCACCACATGGTTTTGGAATGCCTTCTTGTCAACATGTTGCTGCCCAATGGTAGTTTTTCCCTTTGAAACCACTTGTGGTTTTGCGCGATCAGTCGGCAATATTAAGCCTTTGCTGAATTCTTCTTTCAATTCCCGAATATAAACAGCTAACTGTTTACGTAAGAATGCAGCTACTTCGTTATTCAGAAGATGTTTTATTCGGTCTTCATGAGGTCCAGTGGTGGTAATTGACGGGGTTATCTAAACATTATTTGGTGCAGAAAATTCGGGCTTATATTTGCATCTTTTTTAAAAAGTAAACCACAGTGTCATAAGCCATAACATCCTATAAAACAAAATGAGTATAAGCAATAAAAACAGAATAAATGAAAAGAAATGGCAATGTACATCCACTTCACTAGCTTCATTTTCATCGCTCAAATTCGGTATTTCAATATGTCCTTCATAATCGATATCTGAACCAGCAATTTTGACTGCAAAAACTATTGATAATATCAGAACTGAAAGTACAAACAAAAAATGAGACTGTTCAAAAACATAAGTAGTCGTAAATTCGAAACATCCTTTGAAGATTTAAGTGAAAATTGGAGGCTTGAATTACTTGCAAACACCACAAAAAAATACCTTCAAAAGTTAATTCGATGATCCACTCGAAAAGGAAAATCAATTTAGCTTTCCGATTGTTTGCGGTCGCCTCACCGTCTAATTTTTTAAGTTCTTTAAATATGACGACAGTCGAACCATTTTCATACTTCTGCCCTTCTAATAGTTCTTTCAGGCGCTGCTTTGACCAAGGTGTTGCATTCTTCTCGGTCCTGTAATATTCTTCAAAAGAACTGTCATTTGAATATATCCCTATTGACAACCTCCAATAAGATCACTCTTTTTTAATGTATAAATAAATCTTAGGAGGTAGGTAAGTGAGTTTTTCTTCTTGCATCTCAAATATCACCATTTCTTCTGACGTAAAAATTTAATTAATTTGATGGAAAAGACAATGCTTTTATATTCTAAATCCGACCTATTTATTTCCAAAAAACAAAAAATGAAGAGCAAAACTATAATTTACCAATGCCAGTTATTGACATTAACAGCGTCCGGGCGTTCTTCCACGATCCATCGCGGATCGCCCTCACCCCACTTAGCCATCGCTACAAGCAGATGGAAATCGGCGACACACTATTCTAGAAATAATGCATTACTTTAAAACGGAACACCCTTTAAATTGCAAACTAATGCAATAATTTGAATTACATCTTGCCCCTCAAGGACGCAAACACACAGAAATACGATACCCAAACAGTGCACCACAACCATTCTATCCTTTTCTCCCGATCTTCTAGAAGGCTCTGGAAATAGTGCAACAATATGAAAATACACCATCCCAAGAAAATAAAGACGGAAGGCAATGACCCTCTCCCCGTAAAAGAAAGATCAGAAGCTTTGTTGAAACCTAACCTAGAAGTGTGCGAGTAAGCTCAAAGGTTTTCTAATGGATGCTTAACAAATTTCGCACAATGGAATATTTGAGTTGGAACACGTTGTGCAAAAAAATCAACCTTACTGCGGCATTTAACTGCAATGATAATAACGTTATCGTAATATAAATTAACAAATTAAAAAACTTATTAACAACTTCTATGAATGATTCCGATACAAGCCCAATTAGTCTTTCAGACTGTTCAAGCCTTAACAAGTCCACATTGAACAGTAATCCACTGGTCATAGTACTGAAGTTTTAAAAACAAATTTAGATGAAACTTTATTGACTCGAAACTCTAAAAAAAATAGTATGCACCACTGAAATTGATATGATTAATAGCCAATAAAAGGAACAAAAAACAAAAACTCCACTAAGAAATGTAAAATATATGAGGAAGCCATTAATTCACAAAGAGACGCCGAAGAGATTGATCAGAACTTCGTTACAGTGTTCGAGATTTTGAAAATTCAGAAGAGAGATGATATGAACTTAGCTCGCACCAAGTATCTGATCCGAACCTGAGCAACATCGTAAACAACAAACCTGTAACCAACTAATTATTACTGTCAAAATAAATATATAAGGTAATAAGTGGTATTTTTTTTCTGTTGACTCTGATATCTGTTGCTTGAGTGAAACATAAGAACAGGATTGATAAATACTTCTAAGGGTTAATATGTTTCATATATTTTTGTAAATCATAAATTAAAACCAACTCGTTGTACAAAAGAGTGAGATCTTGTCTTTTCGTATCTATAAGTTTTCCCATGGGAATTGTAACACCGTCTTCCGTTACAAAATATTCATTTGGATCAGGAATCGTTTGTCCTAATCCTGAAACGCATGCATGTGAAAGTACAGTTTAGATTCGAATAGCGATTACATCACATTTAAAGCAAATGTTTCATTTTTTATCTATATTATAACCAATGAGAACTCGATGGAACACTGCTTAGTCAGTATTTTGATTCTATGCTTGAATTTTACGTTATTATATTTTTCCAGAAAAGAGGTAACAGTTAAATTTCCCTATCCTAAAGCATACCACATAACACGGCATTTTCAGCCCTACATAACATTAATAATTCTGAGTTATTCTTGCTTCTTAGAACGCTGACATATATCAACGGTCTTACATAGAAAAATATAATTACATTCGAACTCAACATAAAGTAACTACCTTTAACACTATGTTTTCCTTTATTAGGTTTTGCAATTGACTTCGCATTGATTTCCTCCTGCATTTCACCAAGTGCCACTTCACATAACAAAATAAACCCCTCTGTGTTAACTGCATAACAATAGTTTGCCGATTTTGACACCAAATCAGCGAAGTATATCCCCTTCCCGAACATATAACCAGTCTAAAATTTCAGTTTGGTACCACTCTAAGCAAGCTTTTCCTAAATTCCTAATATCTATCCTTTCTTAGACATGCAATTTCCAAAAAAAAAATTTCTCTACTAAGAAATCATTACTATTTTTGGAATACAGACTTTTTTTGGAATTAAAGATGTATCAGCGTTGCTGATACATCTTTAATTCCAAAAAATCTTTACATCTTAAATTCATCTTTAATTTTTTTCAGAGGTAAAAATTTCATACCATGGGTGCTTCTGGCGGTGCAACTCGTAATCCTTGTGATAAAATACCTGCATAATTCGTTATCCGCGAACCGTGCCAAAGTAAATAATGATTTGGAATATTTCTTTTAAACCTTTCACTTTCGCCTTCACGCTTTACTCGGATAACCTGCAAAAATCTATTCCCAGTCCTTGAGAGTTAAAAAAAAACAGGCGGCAAGGAGCTTCTAATCAAATGAACTTGAAAGATTATGAACATACATCAACAATTTCAAGTTTATACTGGTCATGTGTGGGTGCATGCGTATTCGCAGCATACTGCAATATACGTTTGTACTCGTCCGACTGCTTATCTAATACCTAAATAAGCTTAATCAGTTTTATTCTTTTGCTATAGTTTAACGGTTTAAAATTTTTAATATAGAGCTGAGATTTTTCTTATCAAAAAGATTGAAAAACTCGAATAAAAGATAAAAAGGCAGAAACCTCCAGCTCAGCATGTAACTTTTCATAGTGCACATCCACAGGATCTCGCATTCGATCTCCTTTATTGTCAGTCTTCAAAATGCTATATGTAACTTCAAGGTTCAAAAGGTCATCAAGCAGTTTCGTCTTGTCCTACAAAGAAATATTATAGTTAACAAACGAAAAATTTTTAGATGAATTAAAAATATAAAATAATTCAAACGAACGATTAAGAGTTCCTGCGAGTTGAGAAGCGGCAGCTTGTTCATGCCAAAGTTATGGGGAATAAGAGTGAAAAATCGATTTGTTGCATCCAGATAATCTTCATATTGGACATTACCAACTTCCATTAGCTAAATTTTGATTTCAAATCATATTGAACAATGTGTGATTTCCAAATTTCCTTAAGAATTTATTTGTTAAATTAGTTTCTATTAAAAAGAGTTCCTCTCCAAAATTTGCTTACTTTTTGCAACTCCGTTAAAATCTTATATGCATTTTTTATGTGACGAATTGACAGTATCCCGAGAGGCATTTTACCTGTGTCAATCTGCAAAAATTAACGTCAAAAAAAGTCTCGTAGTTATTAGTAAAACGAAGCAGAATAAAGCATGACTGAAAAGAGTTTCAAACTTAAACTCAAGAATCAGCTCTACTAGCCAGGTGACTGCAAGTATCAAAAGCTACCTCAAGGCTTTCGAGAACGTTGTTCATTGCATCAACGTCAAAAATCATTTTAATAATTTGCTGAATCGATTCTGGAAGCTTTGATAGCGATCCGGGTTCCACAAGAAATGTTTGAAGCTCTTTTGACTATTATATAAATAAATACAAGACATTTTCAGACTCTAAATATTTCGAAAAAATTCTAAATATTTATTGGAATATTAAAAAATGAATAGCAAGAAAATATATTAATCTCAAAGTATTTAAATGACACTATCATATTGTGCTGCCACAATGCCACTTGGATGGAACCAGCTTGAAAAATTATCCTTACATTTTTATAATGAGTCTCAATAAGCGACATTTTTCCTGGAACTTTCCTGAAGATTTCGACATCTTCCCAATTGTTTGCCGTCTTTTCATTGAATAACCTGAAATCAAATTAGTAAATAAATTTTGCATAAATCAATACAAACATTCAGGATGATGACAATAACCTGTACTTTTTAAAAGTCATTTTTGCTTCTTCCAAATCTTTATGATATTTATCAATTTTTGTACCACCAATATCCGTGCCGACACGTCCCCATGAACGGAACAAATAATAACTGAAAATTACACAATATTTTTAAATTTATTAGCTATAAAATACATTGAACACTTACTCCTTCATAATAGTTCAAGAAGGAACATTTCTAATACATAGAATTTATGAGATATTAAAATACCAGAAAGTGAAAGATAACACACTTTTCCTTAACATCGTGCTTTAGTAATTGCAATTTATAGTACGAATTCGCTCCAGTTTGAAAATCTGCCTTTCCCAGAGTTGTTTCCCAAAGTTTTCCTAACAAAAGGAGAACAATTTCAGAACTGCTAAATTCGATTTAGATATAATATAACGTGGAGCGGGCAATTTATAATCCAAATGTAGTAATAAATATTTCCTCAACTTCAGGTCAGCAAGAACAGGCATGTTGGTAGACTAGAACTGGGCAATAGAAAGCAATAACCCAGTAGAGGAAATAAATAGAACTTCCTGATGAAAGTTATAATTTTGGCTCAAAAGGTCTACTGACCGTTTGAGCCAAACTTTACTGGAACTTCCAGATTGACGGTAAAAAATCATAAAAAATCAAATAAGTGTCTATTTCAACGGCACAAGATTTTTGGGAAAGCTGAAAAAAAAACCATTCTCATCCTTCCATACATGTACTATTTCCTGAAGCGGGCATTCAGCATCAACCACTGTTCCGTTTTTTACAATCTGTAGTTGCATCCTCAAACGAGCATCTAAACAACAAAGATAAATTATCATGCGCTAATTCTGCTCAATTAGGATAAATGAAATTATGGACGAAAACATGCCGAATTCACCTTTGGAGTCGTCGCTCCCGAGCTTTATACGTTTGTTACTCGTTTGATCAACATTCTGACCCATGACTGTTGAAGGCTCTGGTCTGAGAATAAAACCATTATTTTTTGGGAGAAAGGATGTTACATACTGATAAAGAAAAAAAATTTCGACTTTAAAAGTTGAAAAAAAGAACTCAATTTTGAGGTATTTAAACGTCTTAGGATATTTTTAAAAAGGAATAAAACTTACATATCTAGCTTTTTTTGTTCTAAAATTCCATATTCCCTATCTTTCGGATTCTGAAACTCTCAGTTTCACATCTGATGAAAACAAATCTCACAGTAATTAGTCATCATTCATGATTACTTCCCTTTTAATTTACAACCTTCCTTCTTTTCCTCTTTTATGACATAAAACAACAGATGACATTTTTGTGCTATAAACATCAACAGAATTCACTTCAGATACCTTGACTTTAAAGTTCTTAAATTCAGATACGCTTGTTTTCACTTCATCAGGAATGATAAATGGTTTCCGAGGTGGGTTAAGACATGTATACATACATCGTGTATATTCGGAAATATAACCAGTACAAACATAACTTCGTTCTGATGAGCTAAAAATACGAAAAAAAAATATATGAAAAGTCAGCAAATTTAAACATCTTGGAAATATCAATGGAAAGGATAGTCATACCTATGATGATACATGTAAAAAAAAGAAAGACAAAAAAAGCGGCATCTTTTTAGAAAATGAGACATTTATTTATACATTAAATAAATGTAACCAAATCTCACGAAAAAAGTTTCTTTACCTACGCTTCTACACTAAACTAGGAAAAAATTCACCTGTAAACAATGCTACCTTCTTTGCATTGCTGACAAGGGAGTGGACAGCCAAAAACCATACAATCAACAAGACGGTCTAGTAGCTGCAACAGAAGTTTTTTTAATATTTCCATACTACAAGAGAGTTAAAATAGCCAGTAACGAAAAAAGAGTTTTATGTTCTGAACAATACTATAAGGATATAATTTTTAAACACTAACTTGAACTTCTGAATCTACCCAGTTAAGCAGGTAATAAGATGGAATTTTCGACAGATTAAAGAAATAAACTACATTGTAGTTGAAACTTTTTCATATTACATTAAAACTTCTCAATAACTCAATAAGAAATAGAGAGGATCAATTAACTTTCGACTCGCCACCACGTTCAGGAAGTGCCTGATTATTGGCTTGCAGTAAGATCTGAATGTCAGTTTTACTCAGACATTTTGATAATTTTTCCTTCATTGACCACATTTCGTTCGCTTGTGCCTATAAAAATTCAAGTGTTACGAGGATTATTTATTTTCATAGCCCATTTACTGAAAAAATCAGTTTTGTGAGTTACCTTAAGACGTTCCATCTTTTCTTGTGTATTAAATTGATTAACTTTTCCTTTTTTGGTCACGTTGTCGTCAGCTCTCGTCGACTTTCGCTTTATAGTGTTCTCTGTTTGCTTATTGAATTTTGCTTTCAAGAAATCCTGATCAGATTCACACAAATTTTGAAATCCGACTATGCTAAAAATCCTTTCACAATAATCGAAACGGGTACGAGAAAATGTAGAGGAAACTGCTTCGATCTTCTTTAATCTAGAAATTTTCTAAAAAAGCTAAAACAAAAATTCTGTTGCACAGTTTGTAAGACTTCTGACTTAATCTAACTGTTAGAATTCTAATATATGCTACGAACTTTTCAGCACAGTCGACATATTCCATTTTCCCAAAGCAGTTTACGTGGTACCATGCCGATTTCATGCCAAGTCTGAGAGTATTCTGCAAACATTTTAGTACGAATTCAGATTCTTCCAAAAATAAAAATTTTAAACTAACACTAACCAGATTCTTCAACGCGATAAAAAAGAAAGTAAAAAAATGGTTAAATATTGATAATTATAAAAATCAGCAATTTTGCACATTATTAGAACCTTTTTGATATTTTCTTTACAATTTACACATTTGCTACGACCAGTTGGAGCATATTCAGAGACAAGCGCAACAGAGGGCTCTCCTGTACAAGACACTTCAGCTAAACGAAAAAAAAAACATCTATTTATTTCATAACTTTAACTTGTATGACTTTTATCTTTTTGATTAGCTTAGTTGAATGCATTAATTATGAAGGCAAAAAATTTCGTTACTCTAGAACGTACATTGTACTTTCTAGAGTGATAAAATTTATGATATATCCAGGAACATGAGGAAAATATGTTACAGTGCGCTATTTTTTTGTAAATCAACAGTTAAAAGTAATATTCCAAACTTTTCTGCTTGGCTTTACAGAGAAAAATATATTTAAAATCAAACCTTGACTTTCATTAATTTTTTTACGAATTCGTTCTTGATCGCTCCACTTCAGAAGTTCTATACCACGAATAGAGGCTTCGTTTATGTCACTTTGCTTTATTTTTTTCCAGAAACAAGTAAAATGAAACCTGAAAAAGAATATTTTTAGGAATTCCACTTCGAAAGTTTTACAATGAATTTCAAAATTATACCAGTTGTCTTGCAGTCCATCAAAAAAATGACTCGGTTTCCGCAACGACATACGAAGCGAATCCTGAAATTCTTGCGAAAAATTTTTTTTAAGGAAACACCTGATATAGACAACATGCAAGTACCAACAGAAACAACTTGATTATGTCCTTCTCACATGCTTACATACAAGTACAGTACATTTCACTACCAACTAAAATGCTTATCTAACTCAGTGCTTACTGACAGTGTCGCTTTTTCTAACTCAATAACCCGGCTAGAATGAGCTACTACTCATGTTATATATACAAAAAGTTTCGTAAAGCTTCTGATCTTTGTTAGTAGAAATGAATTGGATTTCAGCTGAATTTCAGTAAATTTACCTGTGAAATTAAACCATGACATCCTTTGCAAGCAGCACGATTACTTTTAGCATATTCCGCACCGTACGGTAAGTCTTTCCCAGATGACGCCATATGTTAGAATAAGGAAGCAGCTCTACACTTATAATGTCGAATTTGACCTCCACGACGCCGCAGATTTGGAAAATGGTTCGTTACATTGAACGTATCACTGCGAAACAATATCCATTTAATTATGGTTAATCATCGTTCAGTGAAAGACGTTGGGGTCAAGTAGCGAAGGGCGCTGTGGTTGTTTCCTTCTGCAAGTGAAACATTTGTTATAAATTGTGATTAGTTAATTTCTCTACTTTTTGTAATTAAATGAAGCTTAAACTAGTGAACAAGACATTCCACAGATGAAGACGTTAATATCTCTGAAAAAAGTATTAAACAGTTTTCATAGCGAGCATTGAAGGTCAGAAAAGAGTGAATTTTGAAAGGGAGAGATATGAGATGTTTCGGAGATAAAATATAGCCTCAGGATAACACGTGCATAATAATATTCTCCTTCCAAATATCATATCTGTCATAATATAGCAAAATCCATTTCCATTTCAGATTATAAATTTGTCACTAAAATTACCATTTGATAAAGTACGTTTGGAATGAAACGTAAATCCCGCTGCTTATATTTTTGCGCGGCGAATAGTGGACACACAACAATGATACGACAGAAATGAGGTGGGACATGTTTTCCCCCGTCCAGTTCACGGTAAATCGAAGAAATCTTTTATCGACCAACGTGATTTACGTTCAATCCGATTGAACCTGTCAAAATTTACTTGCCGCCAATTTTTTTTTTTACTTTGCCTCTTTTGTTTTTTAATTTACTTTGCCTCCTATATCATTATTGTAATTGAGTCAGTCAATTCCAACTAGTAAAGTATTCCAGCAAATTCGATCTGTCAGCTATCGCTTAGGTAAGAATAGTTAATATGCATTTACACTCATCACTTGCACTTCCTAGCAAGAAATGCGCTTCCCTCTTTCCTCTCAGCCCTAGTAGCTCACCCTAAATTCAAATTTTCTTAGTTATACTGAATTTTAGTTAGGAAAAGGTAGTTCATATTTCAAGAAAAATTCTTGCTACGAATTGCTGTGCATTCAGTTGTTTCAATCCTTGTCCTTCTTTGTAGAAAATGAGGAGAAGTCACGAATACAATTTTTGCATCAAACACCTATACATTAATGAAAATTATCGAAGTTAAGAAAAGGTAACGAAACTGTTGAAATATATTATTTATGATTTTATTACAGGCTATTTTTTGTCACGTTTCACTCTTTCTCTCTCTCTTTCTCTTTCATTGCTCTTTACGTCCTTCTAATTTCTGCGGTCACTTTTCAAACTTTTCCTGCTCCTTTTGACATCATGAAATGTGACAAAAATTGGAAGAATAACTGTGGAAATTAAACAAGTGACGTAAATGCTAAATGAATTAGTCGTTGAGAATTCAGAGAAAAAATACAATGGATGGTTTAAAAAAATTGTTAGGTTTTATTTGCAAAATAAAATTGCATGAGAATAAGAACGTTTGATTATTCCTTCACACGTCTCAATTGTTTCCCCTCATTATCACTTGCTATTATCACCTGCAATGTATTTGAAAAGCAAATTGTACAAGGAACATTTTTGAAAACAGCTTGTTTTGGAATAAAAATTGAGAAAGAATTAGTAAAATTATTTAAAAAAAAATTTATCACTGAGAACTGAGATGTTTCATTCCATCAGAATGCGCGCTACTAACCGCTTCAAAGAGTTTATGATATAATCATCTATCATATCATTACGATTAATTTACTTATTCTCAGGTTGTTCTATTCAGCACACGACTTTATTTCTTTTTTTGATAGATATATCATTAAGACCCGTTGCGATATATGCATGTGTATTTGTTGAATCTTACAGTATTCGAAATCAATTCAATTGCTGAGTCATAGTTTGCACTGATGGATTATTTCATTCTTCCAGGTATAATTTTTTTTGCAAGTGTTAACTTACATTACGCTTTTCAGCTGACGAAATTTTCACAATTTTAGCAGCGTCAGATCCTCCTCCTCCTTTACTGTTAGTTTTTTTCATTATTCCCGGCTAAAAATTTATGAAATTCGTTTAGAGCGCAGTGCCTGTAGTAATTGGAGAAGGAATGGCTTTCAATAATTGAAAAGTGTTGGCGTTTTTAATGTAACCTTCTTAGTTTCCATTGCTTCCATTAGTTTCTGCTGTTGGCGAGCTGCTATCTCCTGAACATCGGACGCCATTGCAACTGAAGGCGGTTGCATTTCAGATGCATTGATGGCATAATCCACCCACTCTTTTGCTTTTCCGGAAACCGGACGTTCAATGCACATGCTAACACAATTTTTCTTCTAAAGCAGAAACATACTGTACACAACAGCTATTTCTCTCCCTTCTTGATGCTAATTTATTTCAGAATTGACATTTACACCACAAATGAACGACAGCCCGTCGATTGCTCAGCAAATATCTAACAGCATAATTTTGCATGTGATTTGCCAAAAAGCCATTGTGAATCATTTAAAATCAGAAACCTTAAGAGAACGAACAAGCAAACTTCTTGCAACGTCTTTATCGGTTACTTTTATACCATTGATATCAATGATATGATCCTTCTCCTGAAGTGACTGTGCTGCCAACGAGCCTAAAATGATATCAAAAATCTAATTTGGACTTCTATATCTTAGAAAATTGAACTAATTGTATCATTTTTTATATTTGTTTCTTATCATTTCTCAATTTCAAATTCCGTGTTTGCAGGAATATTTATATTATCTCACAGCAAGAATTTCAGAAAAAAGATAACATTCATATGAAAAGGGATTAGGAAAAAACCGACTAAATTTGTTGCAATATGAAACTACAAATTATTGCAGCAGCGAATCAAAATTAAAGTTCTTTCTCCATTAATTTTTTTACGGTTTGGTGAAAATCTGTACAGAATAGCAATTGTATTAGAAAAAAAAGGAAATGTTGGGTTTAGAATTTTTATAAAAGTAGAACCTGGATCAATACGTGATACGATTACGTTATTTTGAAAATGCTTAATTCCAAGGCCAAATTTGCACCCTTTTACGTAATTAATTTGAACGTGATGATATGTGAAGCCTTCGCGACGCCTAAATAAACCTTCACACTGTTCTGGGATATTATCATGAGCTATCTGAAAATGTCTTTAATGATCGTTCTAACTATATACTTACTGAGACAGGGTTCAAATTTTTTTCTGGAACTTTAATGCTTATTTTTTCCTCTTTTCCTAACAAAAGCTCTCCTTGAATTGATAAATAAATAAATTTAAAGTGCCAGTAATAACAGTTACACTTTGCAGTCCACGATCGAACACAATTCGAATTGTTACACCAGCTGCTTCAATTGCTCCCCTCGCTTCATCAACTGTTTGAACTGTGCGGTCTCCAATCTTCAATTCTTCCATTAATTTCATTTACATCTGTCATACACGCTGCTCATATGTTTACTCTTTGTCAACGACTTGCATAGATTCTTCTTGAAGTTTCAACAGATAACTTACGCAGAAGATGCAAAGAAGAAGAAATTAAAGTGATAGCGATAATCTGTCGTTATTTTCTTCAAGCTGCGTATTTGTTACATTAAGAAAAGGATCGTACATTTTTCCCATCTTTTTGAATAAATTCTTCTAGCTGTTCAAACTCTTCGTAATTAAATTTTGTACTCTCAAAATTATACAATTTAATTAGCAATTTATCTTCAATTTTTCAAAATCCTAAAATATACTTGGATGATCCGATCTCCAGGTAGCAGTTTTCCGTCACAGGGACCTTGCTTAGTTATCTCAATGACGTGTAAGTTTTCATCGACACGCATTCCCAAACCTTCATTATTTGTTTCAATAATTACTTCCTCATGTCTTTCTTTTTCTTCTGATGATTGTAAACTGCAAATGCGAGTAACGACTGTATTTAAGTGTTAAATTGTTATAGTACTTGGAAATGTGCCTGTTTGTTGCTTTTAAATTAGCTATCTTCCTTGACTTCAAAGATAAGAGAAGCAAATTTTTTCATGATTTTGTCTTAGGAGATTTAATGTTTTTATTTTACATAATCATAATGAATGCGAATGCAATGTGCAGCATTGTAAACTGTAACTGAACAGATTGTTCTGGAAGTTCGCTTGGATAAATGACTTACGTGGACATCGCTGATTGTGCAGCCGTTTAAATTAATAAAAAAAGTTTATTAAAATGAAAACAAGACGAATACATTCCTTTAATAAAGTTCTTCTCTTTAAAAATTAAATGAAAATTGCATGCAAATATCAAAAATGATGGTGTTCAATTGGCACAATAAGATCATCTTAACTGTAGTAATGACAGGAAGGGGTCAACAGGTAAATGCTGTTGACTGTACCTTAGTCTATCGATGTAGTGAAAATGGCTTCTCTTCTTTCAATCACACAACTCCGAGATGAAACAACCTTATAGATTTAGTCTTCACCACAAAAAGCTTATCTGCCGCTTGGCTTAGCTAAGCGGAATATACAGTGAATAGTTAATAATAAACGTGCTGATCCGGGAAGAGTGGTGATCTATTTTGAATAATATCTATTACTGAGTGCAATTTCATCCTTCATGAGGCTCAGGTAATTCACTTCGACTTACAAACATTAATTTCCACATATAGCTATCACTCATAGAGAAAAAATAGAGGTCTTGATTGAGCTCCTTAATAAATTTGACGATATTCTTACGTTGAAGTAGCGTACAGACTAATAACATCGATATGCCGAGACCAATGAAGCAGCTACCACAAATGCGGAAAGGTTGCTCAGACTGCTGCAAATGTCCGTTATTTAAATATAATTTTAATTTCGTTTGACAAATGGAATTTTAATTACAGTCAATTGTTTATATATGATAAGTAGTGACTCAATTGTTTGGATAACATGAAAGTCCTATTTCACAATGTATTCTTTATATCTTCAAAGATCATCAGAACAGCAAAAAAAAGTTTTAGTAGAAATTGTTTGCTCGTTTGAAGAGTAAAGAAGAATTTGCCAAAGGTTACTACAACTACATATTGCGCTGACTTCTACACGCTGAACTGCAAACCTGACATAAGACTATAATGCCGCTCAGAACAAGTGTTATGCCAACAACGAATAATCCGGCAACGGTGAGCACTGTACCTGGTGAGCTTGGTGTCTTCTTTTGAATCATCGCCTGTAACAAATTCAACCTAAATCATTTTATTAATTTCTAGAAAAAATAAATCATAATGAGAAACTAAGAGATATTTAGGCTTACGTGTTATCCAGTCCCAGAATTAGTAATTTTAGCTATTTCCTAATTTTGTTACGAATTTTTTTTTTAGAAGAAGAAATCTTTAGCTATCCGATAACTTAGTTATTTAAGGCGAAAATATAAATTTTAGAAGACGAGCTCGATACTAAAAGCGATTCATCTCTGAACTAATACCACGCTAAACTGTTGCTAACAATTTTTATTTATGCTAAAACAAGTTTTCAACGATCAAAATGAAAAAACAATTTAATCCGTTCTAATCAGTTCTCATCATAACGTTCCTCAGTTCATATCACTGAATAGTTAAAAAGTGCCGACGAACGCTAAACAATGAGAAAAAGCTATTAAAATTCAATCATTACAATACAGATTAGGCTCATAGCGTGGAAGTACTACGAATTAGTTTACACGTGAAGACTCTCTATCGATGATAAGGTCACGACTCCCACCTGACAGAGAAATTAATCATTGGAAATAACCTTATCGAAAACAGGTGTAGTGATAAATTGAAGTGAATCGTTTCGTTGCACAGAATAATGTTTCTTGGGTACTGTTAAACGAAGATTAAATCCACCTGGTGATGGCATTTCCTGAAGATCGTCTTCATTTCTCATTGCACATTGTTAATATTCAAGCAGTATGAAAGTATACTTTATTATGAAAGCAAATTTATTTCTGTTAAAACAAAAGAATTCTGTAAAATGTTTGCTTCTTCGATGCAAAGTTTACATTCGGATTTTGCGCCAATTCAAAGTGCCCTTGTGATTCCATCCTATTTTATGGTCGTAGCGTTGAATCAATAACTGTGTTAATGAGAATTAGGATTCCTGGTGATAAAAGCTGTTGTCTTCTTCCGATGGCAATTCGGTAATAGCTGAAGTTCTAATACACTTGTGGCACTAACAGTAGTGCGCGATATGAGACCAAGATGACTGTGCATATTATAATAGTATTAATAACTTTCGATGAGTTTCTACCAACAGATAATAATTAGTATTCGATGATTACAAGTGTAATTCGAAGTATATAAATGGTAATACTATTTTCTGCATCTATTTATGCTAAAAAAGGAGGAAATGAAAGGCAACCTGAATCAAAGTATCATTTCGAATTTCAAACGCAATTTCGTCAAAGGACAAAAGAAACTTCAGAGCGTAACAATTAATTAATTTTTATGAAATGAGGTGAATACGAAAGTAATATCAATGATTGATAAATCAATTGGTTGGATCGTTGATTCAGATGTTAGCGAATGAAATACGATCGCTAACATTTCTGCATAGATTGCATGAACAATCTTTGTGATAGGTAGAAGTCATGCCAAATTTATTTGCTTTTCAGTGTTCTTACACCACCTGCACTACCTTTCTGCGTGATGCGCCGTTTGCAATCGCACAGCACACACTTAGTCGTACACTACACGACCATAACAATTTTAATAGCACTTTTCCTTCATATTTATCAGATCGCTGTGGGAAGCACAAAATCCATAAGATTAGATTCAATTCATACTGTCCCTTTACCTTTAAACCTTTACAATGCATATTAAACACTACAGGTAAGCGCATGCCATTTATTTATTTCAATAACGCGACAAGTAATAAAAATGATACTGATAGCAGTATGATAATTATCATTTCCCAGACGGATGAAAACTTTAAGTTGAGAAATTACAATAGTGCTATTAGACATTAAACTTTTTTGCGGTTATTACATTAAATGCTTTAGTTATAGCTATGGAAAGATCTTGCACATAGTTGGAGCTCATATTTACAATTTTGTAGTATTTTAGTTCACGGACAATAAAACATGACGTGTAACTTGCAGCCAGTGGTTGCGTCATTTTAGTTGGATCAAACTGAAGTTGATATGACTAATAAATTAGTGCACGTATCACCGTTTTTTTTTCAATTCAAAATGTTTGCCTCTGCGAAATTTATGATGGGGAATTTCCTCAAAAATTCTCAAAATATCAACTATTATTTTCATATCGCTGAATAATTTCTTCTTAGTTAATAGAAATGTTAAACTTTGAATTAATTCTAACAGAGCTAGCTAACTATAATGTTATGTCAGCAATTTAATAAATCAAAATACTCGTACCACCGTCGGACGTTTGAGTTAAATGAATTTTGAAGTGAATGTTAAGTGATTCACCCATATAACGCTTTTGTATTTTGACATTACAATGAGTTAAGCTGAACGACCAAAAAATTACTGGGATATCGAGCGGAAAATGAAGCGATACTGTTATTTCATTTAATTATAATACCGGAAAGTATCAAAGTATTTTTTTTAGTTGTTTTGAATTGATGGAAAAGTGCAGAGCCTCTGATTGTAGTGTTACAGTGAAATTGAGCAATGCAGCAAATGAACGAAGAAATAGCATTTGTAAAGGAACGGCAAAGTTAGTATCACAAAGAATTTAATGCCTCCAAAGCACTGTCTTCCTCGATAGCAATCTCTTAACAAATAACATAACGAAAAAGGAAGAAAAGAAATTAGAAGTTGCATTGGAAGTGAATCGATTGCCAACTAAATAGAATTCAAAAATGAGGAGATTTTCCAATAATATTGAAATTTTTAATTTAATAGCAAAGGGACGAAGTTAGCTATCACTCGCTTTTGAAGAAAAAGTGAAGAATTGGTTAAAATCCTGTCTTGCATTTTAAATTTAAAATTATAAGATTCCATGTAGATCGGGCGAATTACCGAAAACACAATCAAATTCTGATGTGCAATTAGAAACACACGGAGAGAATGCAGCAATGTATCACCACTCCTCTAAATCATCTCCTGGTACCATCTTCGAAGAAAACACCTCCATCAATAGCGCAATATTTGGGACAAATGCCTTTTTCCCCTGGTGTTCCTGGAGGTCCAGATGGTCCGGGAGGTCCAGGTTGTCCATCAACACCTGGTGGTCCATCTTGGCCTGGAGGTCCTTTTGGTCCTGCTGGTCCTGGGGCTCCATCTGCACCTGGCGAACCGGGTGGTCCTGGGGGACCTGGTGGCCCTGGGTCACCAGGTTCACCAGGCTCTCCTGGTGTAAGTGGTTCACTCCGTGCTGGTACGCCAGGCTCACCAGGTGGTCCAGGTGGTCCTGGTTCACCTGGTGGTCCTGGAGGACCTCGTGGTCCAGGGCTTCCTGGACTAGCATCGACGCCTGGTCGACCTGGTGTTCCAGCATCCCCTGGATCTCCTGGTGCTCCTGGTGGTCCTGGAGGTCCTGGTGGTCCTAGAAACGTAGACATAATAAAAATATATTTTATAGACGTCGAAATGACCGCAGTAAATGCCTGTACTAAAATGCAGTAGAGTTCCTGTTTTTAGAAATTTCAAATTGCTTGATAAATTTAATAAACTAATCATGTTACCATACTTTATTTGTAAATGCAAAAAACCGCACCTTGTGGACACGGCTTGCACGGTGGAGGTGTCATAGGTTCACAAGGAGCAGTTGGTGGTTTTCCTGGCATTCCAGGATTTCCAGGTACACCTGGCCTGCCAGACTTTCCTGGCCTGCCTGGTGGACCCGGTGGGCCCGGTGGTCCCGGAATGCAGCAACCTTCACAATGTACATCTGCAACGGCACTCGCCTCATCATAACCTGATTGTCGTGCTGTTCTGTTATTGGGTCTGGAACTTTGAGGCACATTTTTCATGTAATTCACTTCAGTATATATGTCATTTGCTGAATCCTGAAATTTTGATAATTTATTATCGCATTTGGACTGGAAATGAAAGCTGAATTCAATATTACCAGTTATATCACCACTGGGAACTCTATGATGTAGCAGGAAGCAACTGAAATTCATTGATTCGTTGTTGCCAAAGTTTTGCCAAAATAACTAGTTGGAAGAAAAGTGAAGTAGCGCTCACGACTTATCCTATTATTCTTCCATTTTATTCAACAATGACTGATTGGAAATACTAAGCCAACTACACCCAAACTACATGTCATTTAAGTTAGTGCCTAACTCAGTCGTAATTCTTTGACAGATCACTTTATCAACTGCTTAATTAAGCATTCAGATGGAGCACTTGAAATACAAGTGGATTAATTTATAAAGACATACAACAATCATAGAAGTGAAGCAAATGAAGGTTTCTTTTATTTTTTTCATTTCGATTTTAAAATGCATTAGTAATGTTCAAAATTGAAGTAGAAGTAATTGGCAATCTGACAGATGTTCGATACTTTTGTACTGCAATCTGACTTGCTTTTCTGCATATTAAGACACACAGATCCCTAATAATCATTATTAAGTAAAGAAAGGTCAGCGATAGCAACAGAAGCAGATCTTTTTAAAAGCAAAACAGCCTCACTAAAGGACAAACTTTTTGAAGAGAGTAGGGATAGAATTTTGGTTTAATATCTGTTATTATTGTGTTCATTTTGGTTAGTAAGTCCCTTATGGAAGTTGTAGTATAAATGAATTTTATTTTGAACAAAATGTTTTTAATTTCAACTAAAATGCAAAAAAATTTAAGTAGTCGTCAAATACCAATTAAATCCAACAAATATTTAACAAATCTCCCGCTCTTTATTTCAAGTTTTACTTTCATTCCTACACGAACTATTGTGAGTAATTAAACTTTCACATATGGAAGTGGTAAAGTTTGATGCTTATCAATGATAACAAATGGAAAGCTAAAGCATAAGCATCGAAATTTGTTGATAATATGAGGAGTATATGCAAACAGAATCCATCCTTTTTTCGTTCCTTCTTTGCCCTGCTTTGCCCCAAGAACAAATGCGATTTTTGACCTAAATTTCATCATCTTTTGCAGCTACGATCATAAAATTCGATGACCCGGTTTCCTATCAGTTTGTGAAGAAAGGAAATGAATCCTTTTACCATCCAAAATGTACCTTGACAAGTTCCTGATAACTGTATTTTGTGATAAGCAATTGATTATTAGTATTAATGACGCTATTTGATACATTTATTGAAGACGAGAAACCATAAAGGAATCGTTATCATATGACTGACTATTTAAATTAAAGGCTGCTATTTAGACAATGGTGTTTCATGGAGCATACGTGTTAACGATACTTAACTAACTAATAAAAGAGATTGAAATGATATGAGTTCAAATGACCTACTCACTTCAAAAAGACGGTAAATTTAGAATAGCTAAAAAACACCGAGATTTCAGACAACATTCTAAACGCATGATCTCTTCTTCTAAATACATTACTACAACCAATTTGAAAACTATGTTTTCAGAAATCGAAAAAAATGAAACAAAAAAAACATACAAAAAATTCGAAAAAACTTATCCACTCAGTCATTCTGTTTCATGGGGGGCCGTTTTAGGGAAATCTCAGAAACTATTGATTTCGCTTTAATTTGTTTAATTTATTTTCAGGTGCTACAAGAAATTACCTTGCACAAATTAATTTCATGATGCATTTGTCGCCTTACATGTCCCACGTAATTATAAACCATCGGTAACGATATGACGACAGATAATACTGCCACAATGGAAAATGATACAGCAGAATAAGCGACAAATTTATACGCTTTTATCCGACTATCCGACTCCATTGTCACTGTTGGAACTAAGAGGAGTGAAGTTCTGGACAATGCCGCCAAATGATTCCAGTGAATTAAACTACAGTATTTCGAATCACAAGGAACTGGAAAGACAGTCATCATGACAAATAATGAACTAAAGAATCAAAAACGTTTCGAATTTTATCAGCTATCAGTGGTGGATAAAATTTTTAGAGTGAATAACTAACTGATGCTTTAAAATAATGAAACAATTCTTTTCCACTCGAACTAAACGAAATATATACGTATGGATCTGATTACATATGCTGTGTCGTTCATCCCATACATGCAACTTAAACAATTTAAATAGGCCTTCGTGGATTGGAATGTCTACTCCTCCCACTTGAATACCCTTTTCTCCGACCCATATCTATTACCACCTCATCCCACATCACCGATTTGTTCGGCATTATAAGACAATAGATGATAGTAATTATTTGGGATGAGAAATATCGGAAGACATATCTTTTATCTTCATTTCTACTTTTTTCTTTCTTTTTGTACAGTAAATGAATGATACATGTTCTTTGAGAGGAATTAAATGAAACGATACGATCATCTCTTCTAGACAGACATTATCATCACTGGCTTTAAAAGTTCTTTCATTTTTCTAAATATTAAACTGAACCGTAATGTCGAAAAATGTATCTGATATTAACAACTACTTTACATGAAGCATACGTACCACGCACTTGGTCAGCAACTTATAAGTTGACGTAAAATTAGATTATAAAATTCTTATGTAATTTATTTAAATGTTACAGTAAACAGCTTAACTGCATAAAATTAGCATATTGTGCAGACATTTTAAAGCAGGATATTGGAGCTCATATGAGCTCATATATTTCAGGATATATTTGAATGATAAGCCTGAAATGAAATTGAATGATATTGCGACAGGATTTCACTTATAACTAATTTGATTGATTTGTGAGTTTTTTAAATAATTTCTTTGCCTTTCATAGAATGAATGAATCACAGGCTGTTGTGAAGAAAAAGCTAGTTAATTACACGATGTTGCAGCAGCATGCATCACATCATATCCCAAACGTCCCCTCTCCTCTCTTCTGATCCCTGCAGTATCAAAATTTTCACTTTTCTTCTTTTTGGCGCTATCATTCCATCAAAATTTAGGAATATTTAATGAACTTTATCAGTTTAAAGTTTGTCGTATGTTTTAAAGCACTTGTTCAGTGAAGCTTATCAATTCAAAGTATTCCATTCTTATTGAAGTTGCAAAATAGGATGATAAGATAGTGACTATTTCGATTCATCGAAAACAATCTTAATCGTATAATCTGCCTAGCCGTTTCGTAAATTTGAGATATTGCGATGGATAGGAAAGATACGCTGTAAAGGATACGGCCAAGAGCCAGGAGTGAAAAGTCAAGAGCAAGGAGTGAAGCAGAGGAAAGCTAAAGAGAAAAACTTTCCCAAATTTTATCCTCAAATTAATCCATTCATCTTGCTCGAACCGATGATTACTGAATAGAACTTTGCTGAACTGATGAGAATAAATAATTAAAAATGCAGCACTTTCAATCAAAGGAAACTAAAAACGTCAAAACTGAAAGACATACAACAAGTAGGAAATATTCGCTACTTATCCTCAGCAGTTCATTATTCACGATCAAAAAAAGCTCTGTTTTCACATATCACTTGCATTTTCATACGTTAATGTTTGACCACTTCGGCGGTACCACTAGACAATAAGAACTGGTAGTCACTGATTGACGTTCTGCCAAAATGATTTTTGATCGACACTCAAACACGGAAATTTAAATTTGAAAAATTTAATCTGAAAAACCCGACATGATTTATGAGGAAAATGCTGATCCGACTTCGTATTCCTTCAAAATCAATTTTGTCGAAAATTTCTGATCTAATCTTTACGAAATTATATTCACTAAAAATTAAGAGAAGTCGAATTACATTCGTACAGGTGAACTTTCTAGAGGGGATTAATAAGATCATTCTATTTGGAACTCCTTTTTAAATCATCGATTTTGCTAGTGTTTTTTTGTCATTAAAGAACAAATACATTTCTGAACAATATTTGGAAGTTAGTCGTGTATTATATATGATTCATTAGCTTTCAGAAAGCATTTTTGATAATTTTAATCTTGGCTCTCCTCTGATTAATTTCGCTATAAGACCGTTCCATCTTAATTTTCTCAGTTAATGTATGGAGGCAATCAAGAAAGACTCTTTCCTTTGCATCAGGTAATGATTTCAATTAACCCTGTATGATAACTGACTGCATATTCACTAAAAAAATCAACCGGATCCACAATTCAAGGCATGCTAATCAAAATTTTATTATTATGGAACATAAAAATTTATTTCTAAAATGTAGTTATTAAAAGTTGAATAACAACAGCGTTCGATAACTAAATGTTTCAAAAATGAACTGTAACATATAGTGAACGTCTTCCTTACGAGCTATAAACAGAAAATTAGTACAAGGAACAGTATTTCCGACGTCATCATAATTTTTTCCTGCAAAAGCCACCAACAGAAACTTTTTCAATGCCAGAAATTCTTCTCTCATATATATATATATATATACTGGTCTGGAAGTACAGCACATATGGAAGTATGAAGATGGAATAACTTCATTTTCTTTTTGAACAACATATTTCCACAAATGAGATATATCTATTTCATAGATACCGGCCAATTAAGACAATGTCCAGCAAGCATAGCTCTTTTCGTAGTTTGAAAAGCATTTGTTAACAAATCTGCTCCTCCTCTAACACGACAAATTGTGGTTGAGGCGTATGGATCAAATATTGAAACTTGATGTTCATATTCACTACTAAAATAAACTTAAAGAGCATAAAGAGAATTTACCAGAAATTTCTGAAATAACTACGAAAAGAAAGGTAGATCGTCTATGCCAAAATCAATAGTACTTCACAGAAACCTTGGATGAAAATTGTATTGAAGGAAACATGCTCACGCAAAATTATTTGAGAAAAAGAAATAAATAGACTTACCCGAATTGGTTTTTTTCGGTAACAGTTGCATTGTTTAGATGAAAGCTGGTATGGTTGAAATCATATTTTGCATAATGACTAACAAATAACAGTACTAATTCCGCTACATCTGGTTCTTGTCTTCCTTTGAAATCCAAATCCTTCTAAATTCATATTCTAGAGAATTCTGACACCTTTTTAATTAAAAAAAACACACATTTTTAATTAAAAAAAATTATGATCCGAATCCAAATCCTATGCAGTAAAGTAAAAAGAATTTTGGAAGGAAACATACAGGTCTCTTATATAATGACACTGCTAGCCGTTTGATTGGTAAGTTGGGCTTCAAGTTCCCTTTGAATTTTTCGCACATAATTGGTAAAATCGGTTGAATACCATAAGAACCAGTGCACTGCAAATGAAGAAACTGAAAGTTAATTCGACCATGTTAACCACGAAAAGAATGATCATGATTTGATAAAGAGTATTGCTATAATAGAAAAATACGCCTCATCTTAGTCAAAATTTGTGTATTTTTTTAACAATAACTTTCATATACCTGCAAAAAATGTAAAACCAGCATCAATACGTGGTAGGTGGAAAATAAGCCGTGCTTGCTATCCTTCAATCGTTGTGATTCAAGCCATTTTTGTGCCCACATATTTAGCAAAACTACCCTTTCGTCATACTAAATTCAAAGTTTCAATTAAGATACAAATCTCAGTGATGTGTTGGAAACAAACATAAAATCTTAAAAAGAATATACTTTTTTTGGTTGATTCACACGTAAACTTCGCTTCTTACATCAAATATTCGGGTATTTTTTAAGTAAATCCATGCTTTTGAAATCTCAAATAAAGAATGAAAATTGTAATTTCAAACCTGAGCACAATGTCGAACAAAGTAAGTGTTTCTAATTGATGCATATTTTTCGAATTGAATATCAACTTGCATCCGTTTCCGTGTTTGTAAATGAAGAATTGGTACCCGAGCTGTATGAATGATATCTGTCTGAGACCAATCGAACTCATTACACAGAGAGGATTCCTCAATTCTACTTTTCACGTCCGTCATAAATGTTCTGTAAACAAAGGAATAAATTTCAACAAAAAAAAAATAAAAATAACGTCAAAAACTTGCAAATTTGAGTTATTTGTCACATATCGCAAAGTATTGCGTGACGTCATAGATTCTATGAATCATAGATTATAGATTCTAATGTTCACTATTCAGTGTAATATTTTAGAACTTAATATAATGTACAGTATATGCCAGTATATTTTATAATAAACAAAAACAAAAATTGAGTTCAAAAAATGTTTTAAACGCATACCGCCTAAAACTTTCTCTATTAAGTGACCGCAGCAATTTTTCACGTTGTTTTTCATCAGTCGTCGACAGATAAACTAAATCGATATCCGATATACCACTAGCAAGTCCTGAAGCAGTTGAACCTACGGGTACAAGGTATTGGCCGCGGTTACGTGCCAAGATTCGACGTAAACCATTAACGATATTGTTTCGATATTGGAGGGTCTAAAGAAAAAATAAAGCTCGAAATTAAAGTAATCTAGCTTACGGCAACATTTAAAGAATAGAAAGCCCAAAACCTCTTTATAGTCATTTCATACTGCATGCTGAGAAACAAACGTGATTTATTTAAGGGCATTGAAGATCTGAATATTTTAAAAACCATTCAAAATGTATCAACCATAGAAACTGTAACATTCTTTGAATAAAATAATTCTAAATTTGGGTACATTTTCATGTAAACGTCAACTTCAAATTAAAAATAGCGTAAGTGCTTGCTTTACGCCAGCTGACTAGCAATAATATTTCACCACCAGCCTGCGAGCACAATGATTAATACCAGGATATGCTAAAAAATAATTAAATCCAATTAAGCAAACCTGTAAGTAACTGCTGTGCCTCTCGACCGCTTCTTCTCTAATAAGCATGGACAATCGTTGCAATTCCTCCTGATGCTTGCGAACCATAAATTCCACGAAACCATCACATACTGCGAACTTTCTCACATTATTCTTCACTTCTACAGTTGCCGAGGACGTGGCCTGCTGATTAGCACTATTATATCGAACTTTTGTCCGAACTGGCTGTGTTATAAGGCAGACACCATGCAGTCGTAGCACACACGTTTTCATTAGCAACTATACATCAACAATTAGCAGAGAAAAAATCTGTAAACAAAAAAATCATTAAAAGAAACAGAAATACTTAAGATCAAAAAAAACTAACATCAACTGGAACTTTCCGCTTCACTTTTTTGAATTTCGTGACACGATCCTCCGATTTTTTAATCACACATAACTTTTTATAAGCTCCAACATTGGCCAGATTAAATAACTTATATCTTCTGTTTCTACTTCTAAATTGCACCTCAGTCAGGAAAAAAAGTAGAAAAATCGTTTATTTCGGTGAAATTTTATTCGAAAAAAATAACCAAAAAATTTTAATTTCATTTAACAAAAACGAAATGAGGAAACCAAGCAACCTAGATATGCTAATAATCGATCGCTCACAACAAATCATTTAATTTACCAAGTTAATATTTTCATTTTTTCAATGCAGAAAAATTTCGAAAAGAAGTGCACTGCAGATCGTACCACTGACTACATTCATCCTCCGTTTACTTTGCAGCATATTTAAAACTACATTTGAACTTTATGCAATTTATACAATATATTTCAAAAAGTTGAAACAAATTTCGATCATATTCTCGCTGTGCAGAAGCAACTTTATCCTACAATTAACGTTTTATAAGCAGCTCTCGCCTACATCGGTTTAATAAGTATCAATAGGTTTCACAGAGATAAAAAACTCAATTTGTCAAATAATTTATGAATTGTCATAACTATTTTAGAGGAAAAAATTTCAAAAAACATTTCGTCAAGCACATGGGAAGACCCCCTAATTAATAAGACTACCACAATCTGTTCACATTTAGTCATAACTATTTATGAGAAAAAATGGCTACCGCTGCACAGTGACAAATAAGAAAATTTCAAAAAACGTACATGAAAGGATCTCCTAATTAATAAGACTACCACATCTTTTAACAGTCAGTAAACGCAATGAAAGCATTTACTATGAAGAAAAAAGGAATAGTAATAAAAATCACACTTAGGCACCTTTCACAATCAGATGGCCCGTAAAATGAAGTCTGAATATTTCTCATAGAATAATAAACTTCAATATCGTAGTTGAACAGCAAGGAGTAGACTTCTTGAAACTTACTAATAAATTGAAACTATAACTAATTTGGGAACTTTATACAAGATGTCTCAGTACTTCGTTTCAGAAAAATTGACCAAATCTGCGCACAAAACACTTATGAACACATAATTTACAAAAAATTCTTAGGAGAAACATCACCATCCAAATCTTTTTCCTTTTTTAATTTAACATCCCATTTACTGTGCACAATATTCTTTACATATCAACCAAGTAACTCGAAATAAGAGTCATTACAGAAGTTACTAACAGTAATGAGAACAACATTATAAACTTAACATAGACAACAAACCTGAAATGAAAAAGACCTAAATCACGAAGTGCTACATGAAAGCGAAATATGAATTGTAAAGGATATAAAGATATCAGCATATTGTTCACAATTCATTGGTTTTAAGCCTTCCCCGGAAAAGACGGTTATAGCGGTTGTTCACCTCTACTACTGCTCTCATTTGATATCGCTTCCAGCGCATCCATGATAGCGCTTCATTCACAGGCAAATCACGACAGATAAAATCGGCTATGGCAAACACGAGAAGGAAAGTAAATATGAAAGTTCGGTTTGTCAAATTTGAGAGATCTGTTTTCTTTTGGCAACAACAAAACAGGAACACTGTTGCTGTTGCACCGGCAGTATACGAATCAAATATTTTCTAGTACCATTTTTTTGTGAACTTCGGTATGTTCCACAACCTAAAAACACGTTTTCAATAATTATTCATCCTAAAATTTGACAACTTGTGGGTGATAAATATTTCTAGATATTCAAGATTTCTAGAGCTAAAAGGCTGTGCGTACAAGCATCAAGGTGGATGACTCCTGATTCTCGGACAAGAAAACATAGCATGATGGTGTTGGCGTTCAGTCGTATCACAATAGCTTCACCAAGTGAACTGAAGAAGGCCAAAGAACTTTGGTCGCCTTCGTAAACTAAAGATATTTCATCAAGCATTTTTCAACATTAGAAGATAGTCACACAACCTACAAACTGAACTCACAGTCGTTAACTTTGTTTCAAAACGCAGTATCATAAGGGATAACAAACTGTCATTATTGTGGTCAAGATTTCAAATCTCAGTCAAATAACGAAAAATGAGTTTTCAGAGGTTGAAAAACGCGGATCTCATAAAAACTGAAATTACATAGAATTGAAGTTAAATTAAAATCAAAAATTACATCGCAAAACTCATCGAAAGATATTTTACCATCGCCATCCTTGTCATGAAATAGTATTGTTTTATCAACTATTTGCTGCAGCTGATTATCTTTCAAATTGTTTCCCACCATCATTTTTAAAACCTGGAACTTGAAATAGTTTACTGTTTGGGAAGACAATGATTGAAAACATCAAGATAACATTACTTTTTCTATTAATATCCGTCAATCAAATTGCATCTTGAGATTACGAATAACGTTTCTTTCTACAGTTCTTTTTTATTTTCAAAAAAAGGAAACGGCAGTAAAGAAGTCATTGAATCTAAAAGGAAAAAAAGCAAGGTTCGGATACTCACTACTTTTTATGACAGTGAATTATCACACGCTTATAGAGCGAACCTGTCTTGTAAAATATACCAAATTCTATCCCACACTTCAATTAAAAGTGCACACGGTGACATTTGAAATCATATGAAAAAAATAAAAAAAAGATACTCATAAAAACAGACATGGTGCCTCAAAGAGGGAACTGCCTTTATAAAGATGAAGCACAAAAGGATGAAACTTGTGACGGAACTCACTGAACATGGTATGTGTAACACATGTTTAAAGTGTCAAATCTTTAAGTCGTCATTGTTCTTACAAAGCTAACATTTAGCAAAATCTAAATTAGTTGCTAACAGGACTAACCTGAAAAAGCTCTCCATTGGAGATATATCCATCCCGATCCATATCATATATACGAAAAGCAACTAAAAATAAATATGATTTGGCATTACAAAGTTGAGAATTTAAGAGCATTCCAATTATTTTCTCCGCTTCAACTTATCATTAAAAAATCAAAGTAATAGTTTTCGGTCTTATTTCAGTAAAGCTATTCATTTACTGATGTACTTTTCTCAAACACGAAATGAGTTTTTGCTTTTCTTATTGTACAGAGAGTAAAACATATTATATACATCTGAGGAGTATCATCATTAAGTATGGTTCTCCTCTCATCAATACTCTTAAAAACATTCGTATGATTGCGTGTGAGTCGGGTCGAGCTTCGATTTTAAAGTAATTATGTACAATAAAACTTACACTTGAGCTTTACTGTTTTGTCTCCTTTAACACTAAATTGAGATATTCCCTGAATGAATTCTGAAAGTAACGTACTCCGTTTTATCTGTGTCTTAGCAAAAAAAAATCCGGATGAAGAGCAGCTAAATCTCGAAACTACAAAAAAATAATTTCGCTTCAAAAAATGAGCATTAAACCTCTAAAATCGACTTCCCCATCACCATCTTCGTCGAATATATCAATAACTCTTTGGACCAACGGATTTTGTTGCAATTCCGGTAATGACATAAATTCGTCAACACTCAAGCTTCCTGAACCATCCAAATCCAATTTTTTGAAGCGTCGTGCTAGGCGCCGCAACTCATATGCATCGACTGCAAATAAAATTAAGATAATTTAAAAAAAAAACTGATTGAACCATGAAAAATTAATAATTGCTTCAAAAATAAATAAAAAGACGTCGCACAATATGGATAAATTATGATGCATTAAAAAACATTATACTGGCCTTCTGTTAAATTTAATCTGTATAATTTATAAAAATGGAACAAAAGTAGCCAAAAGCAAAAATTTATTAATGAGAAGCCTGTACGGGAGATAGTATATAGCCTGCTGGAGAGTTCAAATTAAATGGATCGTATCTAGGAATTCTAGTTTCTAAAGTGGATTCAAAAATTGTAATTTCCACAACCTTTTTCACAAAACTCATATGTGATAAGCATACCACAAGTGACATATTAACGAAAATTGTCTTGCAACTCTCATCGTTTTAGTGATTGCTCTTCTTGCTGAGCACTCTGTTGATGAAGATGGACAAGAAATGAACATTTAGTAGTAAACAAATGCATGTCAGTACCATTCGAGGAATATGAACAGTAAGGTACTACCAGTACAGTGATGGAAAAAATACTAATTTAGATTGTATTTTTAAAAAAAACCCTAACCAACTGTAATTTTTTTCTGAATTAATGAACAAAGACCAAAGGCTCTGTAATTCAGAATAAATAAACAATTGGCTTAGCACATAAGTACCAACAAATAAATACTTAAAGCTTAGGGATAAATTTCAACAATAAAATGGCAAACATACAGTTGCTGCACATTTCCATCGGCAAGGATGACTCATTTCCCTGAAATACGACGCCATTAATTTCTGTTTATCGCTGAAATATGTTAAACTAAATAACCAGAAGAACACTCATAAAAAACAACAATTAATTTCCTTAAGAAATTGTTTCTTATCTTACAAATGGATTTAACAGACTTTTAAAGAAAAATGCAAGTTGGACTTCGTTTATCAAAACTTTTAAGTCAACGTTTCCTGTGAATTACAAAAGTCCTACAAATGAGCTTACTATCACGACCGTCTTCAGCCCAGATGCTTGCAAGCATGAATTACCAATGGAGAGCTCACAGCTAGATAAGCACTTTTAACTCCAGACAGTTTTTGCCGGACGATTGCTCGTAGATCTGAGTGGGAAAACCCGCCACCAATTACGTAGCTTTCAAAAACTATCATTTTGACATTCCTCCAGAAAAATAAAATGAAATTTAAAGCTTGAGAAAACTAACCATTATCGGTTGGAAAAAGATAATACGAATGATAAGTGAAGGCGAGCGGCTATCGTATGCTTTTTTTCTTCGAATCCTAAATAAAACAAATGACATTAATTAAAATGGAAAGACGCAAAAGTTAAAAACGATTGACAGTTAGTAATGTAAATTAAAATTACATCAAACTATCATGCTAGAATGAATTGACATTTTGATGAACCTTGTAAGACACGCGGGTGCAGTGCCATTAACCACCCTTCTGGCAGAACAGATAAAACGAAGCGGTAGTGAGATGTATCAGTTGGCCTCAATGAGGAGCTGAATTTAAAACTCACTGCTTGGGTGACACATTCATGACATCTCAAGACTGAGGAAGAGGAAGAGCTATAAAACTTTATCTATGCAAGCCAAACACATCTCAACGAAACATTTCTTGTCAACTCAATTCCAGTACAGTGGCACTCCAGTCGTATGAAAACAGTTTAATCTCTTCCAAATGTTATTATGTCCTGGAAGACCAACAACAATGTTTTTTCAAATTACCATTTCTCACTCTGTCCGGTAAGATCTCACAGAAACTATAACTTCCGCATTGGACACTTCAAACGATGCATCGTTTGCAGCTACCTTTTACAAATTCATGTAAATAAACAAAGCAAGAAAGCAAACGCATACACACACACACACACACACACACACGCACACACACACACACACAGACACACACACACACACACACGAATATTTCAGATATCAGAAAATCAGGAATTGGCTGCTAATGGAGTAGTGAGGGGAAAAAATTTGAATTGGGAGATAGTGGAATTATGGAGAGATAAGTGAAAAAGGTTTGGTGTTGTGTAGGACTAGAAGGAAAAGAGAAACGAAGCAGATGGAAGAGTGAAGCATTAATGGTTAGAGGGTCAGGGGCAGTGCCAGGCTGTAAGTTCTGGGTTGGAGTCAATAACCAGTTGGTGCAGGAACGGCAACCCGGGATTATTCGTTTCATTCTTTCAGCACTATACCATCTCCGACCTGAAATTGCTCCCATTCCGGATACTTCTTATCCCGGTTTTTTGTCAGTTTATCGTTTCAAGCTTGAAAATTCAATTGTATGAGTTCCGCCCTACATGATGTGAACTCGAAAATTGCCAATAACTTTTACCGTAAGCCGTATGATCCTTTGATAGGCCTAAACTGTATTACTCATTTGCTTACTCTCAAAAAATAAACACTGTGCGTATCAAATTGAATCCAAATTTTCTGCCTGCTGTTGTTGGCAGAATAATTTTGCAACAAAATCTGGGAGTGAGCCAAAATTCATCTTTACAATTACAGTTATGATGAAAATGTTAGACAGTTGAAGTCGAAAAAGGTGAAAAATGGTTTAGAAGGATTTTAATGAAATGAGAATAAAAAGGATCTGCTGGTGTTGTAGGGATAATCAGACTTTCAGCATTGTTTATGGGAGATGATCTCAGTAAGAACGAAATCTTGAAGTGTGCTCGTTTTGCAGATCACTTCAAATACGTTGTCATCCAGCAGTGAACGGCACAAAAGTGCTGAAATTTTTTAGAAATCGTCTAATTTAAAATTATAATTGAAATAATATCTGTTTTTATGGAATGTTGAGATTTGGAAAGTTTGGTGAAAGGGATAAAATTGCTGCCACTAATGATGAATAGCCATTATGGCAGGGGAGAAGAGACGAAAATCCTTATCGGTCCAATGAGGGAAAGCCAAAAAAATAGCGTGTAATTGAGTCGTGGCAGACTCGGTTTCATAATTGATTAAAATTGAATTCATTTAGAAGCACTTTTAGATGTTACGTTTTGATATTTCGATAGCTATTCGGAAGTCAAAGTGTAATTCAGTCAAAACGGGCATTTTAAATTTATTAAAATTAAAGATAAGTGAAGTAGGACAAACAAATCTTTAATTGAAAACAGTGCATAAAAAGTGGAGAATTCGAAATAGAAATTGGTAGTAGTTTTCCAATATAAATAGTTGTTTTTACATATTATATGAATAGACTTTGATGAAAGACTTAAAAAACAAAATTTTGAATATTTTCATTTAAGTGATTTCTCAGATGAGAGTTTATGATGACTTTTTGACACTTTTAGTGGCGAAATTGAAGTTAAACTAAAATAGTTAATAGAATTTAAAGTGACTGATTTTTGCAGAGAACAGATGAAACTATAATTATAAGCAGCGTTTCAAGAGTTATTTCTCAAACTCTGAACTTCCTTGTATCTCCTCGTTCATCAATCACTCACTGGTCGTGTCATTTTCATTTCATCGCTTCTGTTAATCATTTTCCTAAATATTACTTTTCAGTTCGTTTCTGTCCACTGTACTCTGTAACAGTTAATAATTCCTTAAATTAAATTTTTAACAGATCTAAATAAAGTCAAAATAAATTTTCTTTAGCTCAAAGGTTTACTGCTGTTTGCGGTACAAGGATTGTTAAACTGATAACGCAGAGCAAGTCTGATTAATTGATGTGGTGACTTTAGACTGTATGATATTTTCATTTTTATTCTGAAAGTTGTTGCATCTTATTTAATGAGTTTCATGAAATTCCTTATGATTAAACAAAGAAATATGAATTATCGTGAAGGAATAACTCTTAGTTATTTCTCTATGATCCTCTAAAATTGTTTAGAATACATATTAGACATTTATTGCAGTCAGAGCCTGGCATTCCCACTTCACAATAATAATGCAATTTCTGACAAACTTTTCCCTTTATCTTTTTATTTTGTTTAAATTTATTGAAAAACGAAATTGTTGTGAGGATCATTTGCGGAATGATTCATTTGAATTTCCTTGGAGAACTATAATAGTTAATTGGTCACATCGGATAGTTTTTGTTCGATACCTGATGTTGTCAGAAGATGAAATCATTAGTTTACTTCAGCACTTGATTTAGCCAAACCTGTTGTATGCAACAATCAATAAAAGAACACATATACCTTTAATAAAGAGATTCGTTCCAGTAAATGTTAAGGTATTACAATAATGATAAGGCAACAAGTGTGCTCAGGCAGTGCTGTTAGCAATAGTAAATGCAAATAGTATTTCAAATAATATCATACATCGCTAATAAACGTGATAGTTCTATAAGTGTAACAGTTTTTTAAGTAATCGATTGGTTATTTTATGATTGTCATCCTTATCACCATCACATTATTATTATCAGTCATCATCATATTACTGCAATCGTTCTTCAAATCTGATCTAATTTGTGTGCAATGAACTCTTTCAAAATATCTCCTCCTCTCACCGAGAACTTTTTTTTTGAAATATATCATACATCAATCATTAATAAACGTAATGGCTCTACGGGTAGAACAATCACACTACCTTCATTTTTAATTAAATCGTAATAAACGTGGCATATCATATTAAATGAAACTGAGACCAAGGATGGAATTAATAAAATAATGAGGAATTTTGGAAGATAGATCAGTTTTAAACAACTGAAAACTGATCAGATCACATGTGCATTCTATATTAATGTTATTTAATTAAAGCATCACAACCATTGAAAATTGGAACTGAGCATCTAATGAATTCATCAATTAATTTCTTTCTGAGAATAGCAAAGAAGTTCCATCGCACATCTTTTAGAGAAATTCATGGAGAAAGTGAGAAACAATGGGTGGGTGAAACAACAACGCAATAAATTAAACCACAAAAATAAAAAGCATAAATTTCGCTTTCTTCCTAATAATCCGTTCTGCTCCTCACTCTCTTAAAGGCCGCTGCTGGCTCACAATTTAACAAATCTTTTAAAATAAGTCCAAGCAGATTATCCGTCTTACTTTTCCTTCTTCTTTGCAAACTCGCAATTAAACACTGAGGTACACTTATTAAGACTTTCGTCAACATCGCACATTTATTTATGTCGCATAAAATTAGCAGTTATTGGGTCCTTTTGGAATTTATCTAAGGTGTTGGAGGGAAAAAAGAGGATTACGGACTTACCTAACAGTTCTACAGGCTGTGTAATAAGTAGTAATAGTTTAAATTTCATCAAACTGGATTAAAACAGAAAATAAGATATTTGCTTGCATTTTACGTCGAATTTCACTCCAAAATTTCAAAATCTTCATTTCGTATCATCAATTATTATTGCTTTGTAAATTATCAAATAGAATTTTAAACAGCTATTAATAATAGTTATAATTATCATGACTTGCAGCGAGCAAGGAAAAGTGAAATTTGAAGTGTGAGCTTTTAATGACAAGTAACGAGTAAAAAAGTGGGTAATTTAAAAATGCAATTAAATTTTTGAGGACAAGATTGATTGATTGATAATAATACTAATATCAGTGAAGTAGAAATGCTTTTTACATTGCAGAAATAAATTAACTGAGACACATACACTTTAAACTCTAAACAAAATTACTAAACTAAACGAGAAGCAGTTAGACTAGCAGGAATCCTAGTTAGTCCCTTCTGAAGAATGCCTGCTATAGCATTCTATCGAGGCCTCTCGGTAGTTCAGAATTGTCTTCAGAATTTCATGCTCTTCCAGTTGCAAAACAGCAAGAATACGATCATTATGGCATCGTTTCAATGAAAATTCGTACAAATACCCAACAGTTTTTAAACATACTCGGCGTATATCCATCAGTTCTGCGAATATTCCCGAAATAAGCATATCATCAATGTGAACATACGACAGAGGTTTTTCGAGAGCCATCAGGAGACGCTTCGCAGTCGCAGGTGAGAACAACCATGCACCACCAGCCAAATAGGTCGGATAGGTCACTGATGCATAAATCAATGAATTCACAGCCCTTAATTGGAAGTTAACTTAGAAATTATGCAGGAAAAAATCCAGTTAGTTTGAAAATGCTTAAAATCAGATCAGTTAATCAGAGTTTCCAATAAGTTTCGTCAGTCTAGCTAAGCTTCCAAAAAAATATACCATTTACTACTATCTTCGCGATGTGCTCTTGCACCCTTCCAACATTTTCCGTATACAGCTATCAAATTAGAATCCAGTTTTGAGGTGTATAAAGCTATTTCATCCGGAAACGCCGCTATGTCTGGATCACCCTAAAATGCAATTTGTAAAAATATTTCATATTTGAGCGATAAGCTTCATATCACAAATAACCTGGTCAGTTAGCAGCAGTGTCATAAAATAAACTTTTTGATGAATTCATCACGATTTCATCAAAAATTTTAAAATGTGTGACAATGCTCTGCAAAATTTACCTGCAGAAAAAATCGAGGTGCCTGGCAGTTTCGAACCACCCAACTTAGAATATTTAATGACTTCAGCGTCATGTTACTGTAACTGTCGATCATATCAAAAACGATCATATCGTCGTATTTTTTGGCTTCCAGCTCTACCAATCCATTTACTTCACCTATTTTTTCAACACCCAACACAAATATCTGGAAAATGTATGTTTGGAAAAGTTAGATAGGACAGGTCAATAATATGCCTAAAATATTAAAATTAGAATAAATAATACTAACTAAAGAATGTTTTAGAGATCCAGCCCACGTTGAGCGAATAATACTCCTCCATCTTATATTTCCGGGATGGGTACGGATGATATAAAAAACAGGTACACTGGGACACTTTTGGAAACTAGGCGCTAATAGTATTCTAGCATTCGTAAAGTTGTAGGGTGCAAATATTTTCTCGGTTCCTTCATGCGCTAAAAATTATGATAAGTAACTGGTTATGCGTTTCAGTCGCAGGAATTTAGAATAATTGTTGAAATCGAAATTCTGAAACATGTGATTTTGAGCGTCAAAAAAATATATTAATAATTCTTAGAAATTGTCGAAATATGAAATTAAAAAGAAATATGAATTGCATAAAATCGTTACAGTAGATTTTCTTAAAAGGAAAAGAAATTAATAATCCAACCTGTGTTAGCATCCAAGGAAAAGTTGGTTAACAAATATAACAAGAAGACAGGCGAAGAGAATATGATAATCACACAACAAATATTTATGAATTGTATACGCCTTAAAATTGCTCGTTTCAGCCGTCTAAAAATGATAATCAACTAAATCACATTTAATTTTAAATTAATAATTAATTAAATCAATAATTTAAATTAATAATCTGAAATTGAATGAGAAAAAGTGAGAGATGAACAAGAAACTGAAGCTTATTTGGACTGACATCCTGACTCCTATTCTAGGCTTCCGATTATTGGGACACTTGAAATATATACCATGCACACTAAGATTTTGGATATAACTTGGTACTTGTAAATTAAGTAAAGGTAACGGTAAGCTGAGAAAGATATGAACTAAATGGTCAATATGATAACCTTCTCAGCATGTATGAATATTCATTGGGGAAATAAAAGGTTACGTGATTACCATTTATCAGATAATATTATCTAGAATCTGCTCTCAGTTCCACGGAATATGCTAAAAGTCTTGAAAACACTACTTTGCTTATTTCGTCTTAATCTTGGAATAAGACGATAGGAAGAAAAGAAGGACTGAACAGTGGCTAGCCAAGTGGAATTTAATCCCCTTAGCCTTATTTCATATTTCAGTCCGCTTTAATCTACAAAAACAAGAAGTGAAGAGTTAGAAATACAGTCATTTAATAGTTAACTTGAAATATTCTTTCACTTCCAAAGCGAAGTGCACAATCAAGAAGTAATAACAGTGAGAGGATAATATCGCCATATGCAAATTTATTTACAACAAATCAATAAACTGCAATATGCATTAAGGATGATTTCAAAATTCACTAACGAATTTCTAAATCCTTTTTAGCGAAAAATTAAATATAATTAAATGGAATGAGTCATATAAAACTCACCGTAATTCGCAGTAATGTTTCATAATAAATAATCCATAACTTAATCATTCAATATTTCCTTTCGTGAGCTACAAAGTACACGAAACTGTTTACATTATCGTAATATAAACATTCGCAGGAAATGCTTCATTTTACTTTCATTTTTTATTCTCTTCTGAATCGTTGAAAAGTTAGAGAGATATTGGATGGAAAGAGTTTTTTGAAGGAATTAGGAAATGAATAAGCTTTAGCTCACAAATGCTTATTTCTTTGTCATAAATCATTCCTACTTTTATTATGCCTATCACTGATATACAACAACTACAACAAGACGTAGACTAATCACGCTGTAGCAACGTGGAAAAGTATTCCACAGCTGAAACGCCGAGGATCGCTAATTCATTTCACTATATGCAGTCATACTTGTCGCATTAACCAGTCGATATATTATGCTCAAATTTATGGCAAAGGAATTCAAGTGCTTCGGAGAGTTGTTTATCGTAAATGTTGCAGTGCTAGTCAATTAGCGCTTTTTCATAAAGCAATCGACTCAGATAGTATCAGGAGAGATTGATTGATAATCTCAGCTTCGAGCGTTGATATCGCATATTCGATCTAATGGGTTACAGAGTGAATCCTTCGAAGACGAATTCTTCTCTGTGAAGGGAAGCATGAATTCCATGCATTTTACTGCCTTTATCATTGCAGTCAGGTAAACAGAAGAGAAGAGATAAGCAGGTGTAGTGGAGTTTCAATTAGTAATAGAGCTCGATAATCCGATTACACATATTTGCAGCAGGATGAATGGGTGGAAAAGGCATAGAGATTTGTTTTTCAATTAAGAAACCTGCTCTCATTCAAAAGAAGGTAAAAGATAGAAATACAAAAGATAGAAACACTTCTGATCTCCGATCCATGTAGGTTAGCAAACGAGATGATTTCAAATTAATGAGTTTTTTAAAAAAGGTGTATTTTTTTACCGCCTTATCTTAGCAGGACTATTTCACTAAGGGCAAAGGCTTAAGTGCATTTTCACCATATTGGCTGGCATTTTTGCTTCAGAAAAATATATGATGAAATCACAACAGAAATTTGGCGATGAGCCAGATTTTTGTTTGTTTTTGATTTTGTTACTTTCAGTGTTGCTTACAACGATCATAGTTAATTTCGCTGCTTCATTTGGACTGATTTTTTCCGCTCTTTCACTTAAATTCATTCACATTACAGAAGGAGGAATATTGATTGTCTGCAATTCACTGCTCAAGAAATATAGTCGATGAAGCAACTAGCGGAGGGAATAATATCAAAGATTAAATTGTAGGTTTGCATTTCAAACAGACGAGAGTCAGGTTCATTTGGAAAATGAAATTTTGAAAATTGAAAAAAAACTTTTCACAATTTAAACTACCTACGAGAAATCTAACGCAATGGTCGTTGATCACTAATTGTTGAAGAGACATGTTTTGCTGTTTTCATGCATAAATGAAACGCTTACCTGAAAAATTGGCACAATAGATGAGGGAATTTATGATCAGCTTAAGCAAACAATATTACAATTAAGAAATGGATTGGACGGAACAAAGTTGAATTCTTCTAACAAAGGACTGTGATCAGTGGATACCGAAACTTCGTTTTACAAAGGAATTCGGCAAATAACAATTTGCATATGAGAATGAATTGGAATTTCAACCATCTCACACGTGATGACTGTTAGAGTTGTACACATGTGAAAATAGTGTTCAAAATTTGCATAATTGCATGTATGTGCTCTGCAGTTATAGTTTTTTCCAACATCGGAAACTTCATTCATTTTAACTTGATCACTGATTACTGATGCAAACGCTCGTTACAGACCTGCCAGTAAAGCAGTAGGAAATAAAGTAATATTTTTACATTTCACCCGGATGATATTGTACTGCTTAAATAGGGATTATTCGTACAAAAACCGAATGACTAGTGAATTAGCTTGGTAGAATTTAAACATTTTGTTATGAATTACGAGAAAAGCCGTGGAGTCGTAACAAATAGCGCACTTTATAAGTGACGTATCGCTGTTTGTAGCATGAATAAATGATATCAATTTATTTTCGCACTTCAAATACCTCTTATTCAGCTAAGTGAAAAAAAAGTAGTCAATAAAAAGTACAATTTTTAGCCAACAGCTGAATAAAAACTGATTAACAACCTAATCAAAAGAGAAAAAATCAAAATTCATATATACAATAATTAGTTTTCTACAAAATGAAGAGAGACAATGCAAAACAAAGTAGCACAAATTATCTGTTCGGGTTGTAGATCTTCTTCTTCAATCTTGTGATACGCCAAGCATTCGGATCTTCATACTTATTGTACAAAGGATTAATCGTTTGGTTCTTTTTAAATGCAGATAACTTCGTATTATCGCCCATTTTAAAGAATGACGGCGCGAATTCTACTAACCATTTTGCTTCAATAGCAGTTACCTGCAAAAATTAATATATAAAGTATCATTTATCTGACCCTAGAAACATTATTAAAAGATATTTCAATTTATAATTGTTTACCTCAAGCTAAACAAGAAACTTCAAACAGCAGCAACATAGTGATTCAAAAAGTTGTACACGAATTATCTTAACATTAAGACTCACAAACCTCACGCATGTATTCTTTCGTTGTCATTACCAGCTCATGATAAACAACCCACTCCGGTTGATTTTGAAACAAGGCACTGGAAGGATGGATATAAACATTTTGGCCGTCCACAATTGTTCGATAACCTTCCTAAACAATAAAAAGATTAAACATTGCAACGACAACTTATTAACCTGAAAATATTTCGAGATGCTAAAAATTTCATTACATAGCATGATACTGCCTTTTCCACAAGACATCTAGAAAAAAGTGCTTCTCAACCTTCCCAAAACCACACAGTTTTGAACAATTAAATCGCATTTGATCCGAAAAACGAGATACCTGTGGGTCCCGTTTTGCTGCATTTCGAAAAAATCCAGAGCATATTGCTTTCTGTATACGCTGTACATCTCGACCACAACTTATTGTATTCAACTTATGCCTATCCATGATACTAAGCAACTGTTTCCGAATATCCTAAAGAATTAACATGTGGAGAAAAAATTAACTCAGAAATTCTTGAGGATGTAAAGATCCTATGGTAAATTGAAAAAATGAAGTTTACATAACGATAATGCATTTAATACAGACCTGTGCTCTTTTTAAAGTTCGAATTTGGATGAAATTTTCATAGCACCACGGCTGGGAAAAGTGATGATGTTTCCAAGAATTGTAAACAGCTAACAGTGTTAAGTGATCGCCCTCCGGCTGATGAAATTTAGCCTTTTTCTGGTCTGCTATTTCTTGCTTGTCCTTCAAGATAAAATAATTTTCTGAATGTAAATTTAAAGCAGCTTTTTCAAACCTTTAACAAAAGTAAATTAAAACTCATTGTATGGGAAAAATGAAAATCACCTTTGGTCTGTAGAAAACATTTTGTACTGACAGCATTGAAACGATGGTGAGTACTTCATCCGAACAGCACAAATCCACCGACATGATTAGTAACTTGGCCAAACTGGGTTCTAACGGAAACTCAGCCATCTATTTTGAAATAACACTTATGAAATTCAAAAAATCGAAATAACTTTTATTGAAAAACCTGTAAGTCAATCTCTAATCTCAAATTTCTAAAATTTAGCTGTAAAAACCGACTGCAATTATAAAAATCGCTATAAATCCTTCGCAAGCCTCATAATATCATTGTAAATAAAATCTAATCTTTCAAATGTCGAAAAGTAAAGATTTTGAACTTCAAAATTGCAATCTGTACACCTACAGAAATTGTATTACAGTGAGACATACCCTTCTGCCAAGTCTAGTCAACAGCCCATCGTTATCGAGAGCACTTAAAGTGTGCAACTGTGTTAAGGCTGTAATCATAGCTTCTACCGGCGGTGCATCCATAAAATCAAAATCAATTAAATTGTTGATTCCCATAGCTTTTAGCTGCAGTAATGTTGATGCAAGATTTGTCCGCTGTATTTCAGGTACAGGTGTTGGCAACATCTCATCCCTGAACCGATAATATTTAGAAAAACTCGAAATTTAAGATCCTCCATAAATCAACGTTATTCAAAAGAATCGTTGCAAAATAAGGGCGAAAAGCCATCAAACATGCTAATGCAAAGCATGTTACAGAAGAAACCTGGTGAAGTTGATAGTGAAATAAAAAATACCTGTAAGCCCTTTCCGTATAAAGTCTGTAACATTTGCCAGGGCCAGTACGACCTGCTCGGCCGGCTCTCTGTTTCGCTTGTGCTTGGGAAATTGGTGTAACCACTAGCGAATCCATACCACTTTTCGGATTGTATATTTTTTGTTTCACAAAACCCGGATCGACCACATAATAGATCCCATCTATCGTCAATGAAGTTTCGGCAATATTGGTCGCAATTACCACCTGAAATATGAATTCAACATTTTAATTTCTCCAAATAACAAGTTGTGTCATGCTGACTGTATAACATTTGGACAAAAATAACATGAAATTTTTACTTTTCGGCTGCCTGGTGGTGCAGGTTCAAATATTCGTGTTTGCATTTCGCTTGGCAGCGCACCATACACTGGTAAAATTATTAATTCAGGCACATCTGGACCAAGACTTTTCATCCTCTCGTATAAAACTTCGCAAGAAGTATCAATTTCTTCCTAAAGATCGTACTCATGAAAAAAATTAAATAAAGATAAATTTTCACTGCATTATGTAAAATCAAAGCTTTCAAGTTCTGATTTTATATGGCCTATTGAATTCAAGTTTTGGAGCAATTTTAAAGTATCAGATGACTTGCAGAATTAAAGTACCATAAAGTTAGTGTCATACCTGTCCAGTGAGAAATACAAGGATGTCTCCTGGAGGTTCGGTAAGATGGATTTGCATGACAGTTATGTGTGCAGCATCCAAATAGTCTGTTTCTGGTTCGCGTGTATATAGGATTTCAACCGGAAACGTTCTACCAGGTATTGTAAATATGGGAGCTTCATAAAAATATTCGGAGAATTTGACTGCGTCTAGTGTAGCGCTAAAAAAATGAGTGTAATCTCTAACCTTTGATTCCATTAGAACGAGGAAATAAAACTAAAAATCAAATGCACTACTTTAAATAAATTTCAAACACGTTTTAAAGCGAACCTAAATTACTGTGTTTACAAAAAAAAATTTAATAAAAGACTTTGCTTTTCTTTAAAATAAGAAATCGAAGAAAAATAATAAAAGAGAAACAAACCTAGTAACAATCAGCTTGAGTTCCGGTCGCTTTTTTACAGCAGCTTTTAGAAGTCCAAATAAAACATCAGTATGGATCGTTCTTTCGTGAGCTTCGTCTAACATTATTACCGAATAAGATGTTAAATCCGGATCTAATAAGCATTCTCGAAGTAGCATACCATCGGTCATGTATTTAACTACAGTATCTTGGCTGAAAACATGCAAGATGCCAATCATTTCATAAAAAAAATAAAGAATTAATTATTCTGTTTCAAAATTCGAAGGAAATACCGACTCAGAAAAAGCATACGTGCCCAACAATCCTGTCTCGTGAACTCAAAAAACAATGCAAAACAAACAAACAAACCTTGTGCAGTCTTCAAATCGAATAGTATAACCAACTTCAGAGCCAAGTCTACACCCCATTTCTTCAGCAACGCGTTTCGCAACGGACATCGCTGCTACCCGCCTTAATTAAATAGTGAAATTAACTGGATAAAAACTAGACAAAAGAGTATTAAAATAATATTAATATCATTAATGAAACTAACAAACTACTGACCGGATACGTGATACCGTCTAGATATGTAATCATATTTTATAATTCTGACTTGATATATATCTCTAACTATTAAAAAAACCAAGTATCAATCTTTCGATTAAGCATTTCTCTACGGTATCAGCAATAACATATTACTTCATCTCTGTATCAACATACTTCAACATATCAAATCAATTTGATCCATAATAAAGCTCTGCAGTCATAAAGCATCATTACATCAGAAGTATCAGTAAGGTCCCAATTAGAAATAACGATTTACATAGTAAAAACTTCTACGTTTGACTTTTAGCAAATTGCATACACTTCGCATCCTTTAACTGAACTCCGTTATGGAACAATCGAATTGAATTATATATATATAAGAACTTGAATAATCGTGAAAAATATATTAAGCTACCTCGGTTGGGTACATCCAATTCGGCCACGGGCAGCGTAGCCAACTTCAACCATGTATTGGGTAATTTGAGTTGTTTTCCCAGATCCAGTTTCACCAATAACAATCAAAATATTTTGCGCAGCAACTGCTTCTAGAAGTGCTTTCTTCAATGCAAAAATTGGAAGCGATTCGCGCTGTTCTCTAAGCGACATATTTGTTCGTTTCCCATATGTGGCTTTTCCACCAGCAGTTACATGTCTCAGCCATTCCGGCATTTCCTGAATTAAATAATTTCTTTTCTACAATATCTTATGTGGAGATTCAGACACATATGTGACTGCAACACTCACCTTGGAGTCAAAAGAGAAACTTTTAAATTATGGTGATCATTGGAGCTCACAGTAATGCGGACACAGCAACTGAGGAAGTGCTAGTTGTAGAGATGAAAAAGTTACTAGAAAGCAAGGATAGTATATCTATCATAAAAGTTTGACTCAAACGCTATCACAACCACTGTTCTGCTTGAAAAAAAACAAAGCTACAATTATAGCTCCTGAATTAACCTTTTGCCTCTGGCTCGGTCCCGAAGTATCCACTGCAGATTGGACAGATAATTCCACCATAGGATCATTGATTCTGGCAGTGGACGAAAGGCCACTACGCTGAGAGTGAGATTCCTGCTCACGCTGTGCTTGCAGTTTTTGATCTCGCCGTTCTTTCGCAAGTGCACTCTGAAATATTAGTGCTACGGAGATTGCAAAATGAATGCATTACAAATATATAGGACAAAAACTTCCCTTAGGAAGTGATAAAATGATGAGTAAAAAGTCTGTTACAGACTTGCATTAACGCTGCTTGTGCCAAGCTTCCGTCCGGATTTTTCACAACTTTAACTGGCTCCAGATCTAACATGCATTTTCCGTAACCGCGTAAGAATTCCGGCTCATCCTCAACAATTTCTATTTCGATGTCTTCACCATCACTTTCTTCTGAAAAATACAATATTCAATAAGAATATCGACAAAATTAACTGACACCAATAATGCAATAACAAAACAAGCATCTAACTTTAGGCAGAATCTACACTAATGAATACCATCATAATTCTTGAGAACACCAAGCTCTTCATCAAAATCAGGCAAATCGGCATTAGTGATCGCTCCTCCACCCTGCATTTGCCTCAGTTCCCATCTTTCAGGAGTCGTTAAACGAACCCGACTTTTTGCCATACTGAAATTCATTCAAATATCAAATTCATTGACAAAATGCTAGTTCATAATAAGATTAAAAAGTATTCTACTAGAAGCATATGAATCATTTGTTTTAATCGAAAACCTTTTTGTCTGAGCAACAGATACATCATCTGGATTACGAGAAATTGAAGGATCCATCCATGGTGCTTCGGGATTGCGAAGCAGACGATTACCATCTGCAACTGGCGTAGGCTCGTAGGGGTTAAGATCCTCTCCTGTTTCCTGGTCAACTTCTTTCATCGATAAACCAATTTTTCCCAGTTCGAATTTTATAACCTAAAAGCAACTTCAGAAGAATGATAAAAGTATAAAATGACCAAATATATATACATTAGCGCCGGCTGGACACAATAAGCAAGCGATCCTAGTATCAATTTAAGCCTATTAAAGTAATGAAATGGTTCAGAGAAATAATTAGATATACAAGAAAAATCCACCTTAACTTTGACCTTCTGGTTACGATTCAACACGTCAGATACGGCATTTACCCGATCCTGTCTGATTTGAGATATGTGCAGAAGACCTTCAAAGCGCTGACGCAAACCCTCCAACTAAATAAAGTACAGCTTCAGTAGCACACATTTAAAAGAAATAAACTATCAAACAATTTCGCATTATACGTAAGGACAAATAACTCGAGTTTCAAAAGCTAGCAATGCCAAAACTTTCAAGTGGTGCATCACAATTAACTTGTAGCCAGTAAAAAAGACTTCATACTTGTACAAAGGCTCCAAAACTTTGGATGCTTGTCACTCTGCCATTGTAAATGTCACCAACAACGGGGGTGAGACTGACTCTCTTTCTTCCATTTCCACAAGAATGTGATCTACTCCTGCGATGTCGTCTAAAAATGATATTGTCATACTAAAAACAACAATGGTTATTTGTTTACTATTTTCTTTATTTTATTACTTTAGTAGTTAAAAAGACCCTTTCAATCTCAATGTCTAAAAAGTACGAAACCTACTTTGACAACAGATCATTCTGCTTTTCACTTCGATCTCTGCTTCGTCTTCTTCGATTCCTCTCAGCGGGACTTCGTTCTCCAACCCGCATCCTTTTTTGGTCCTTTTCACTCATGCCTCGCCCATACCTTCGGTCACGTGAATGCCTATCTTCTCTGTCATCCGGGGAATGACGATGCTTTCTTTTTCCAGTGTCTATACTCCTTGACCGACGTCTGCTTTCTTTTGCCTAAATCATAATTCATTTGAGGAAGAAATTGATAAAGCAAAATGGAAAATCAGATACCTAACTCACATATAAATGCAAAGTCAACAGTAGTATTCCATTTCTAAAAGGTTTATTCGCTCTAAAATCACATGACCAACAACATTCAATTTCAGGATCAAACTGAAAAAAACGAACTTTTGCCTCCTTTTTTGCCTCCTTCCATTTTGGCTGTAAGCCCTCCAATTCAGTCATAAGTTTGTCTGCATCGACATTTGGCATCGCAAGAGCTGGAAGTGTTTCGCGAAGTAATTCTTTATCATCCGAAAGAGTCTTTGCACTTACATCTTTCTTCTTTGGTTGCATGTGTTGTATAATGCGAAGGAGATTGGCTAACAGAGAATCATCAAACTGAAAACAAAACACATAAGAAATGTCGTTATAAAAGAATTTTAACACTGTATTAGCAATATACCACCTCGCACCATCCTTTTCACTTTATTTCTGATTAGCCTCGAATTTCAATCTCGCACATTTAACTGTCTGTCTGCAAGAAGAAATTAATCATTCCTCACGACCAAAAACCTATTCAGAACGAAAATCATACACACATATACCTGATCAGCTAATCCTTCCTTCGTAATTGATTTCTTGAACTTATCAAAAGTTGGATTCTCAGTAGCCAAATAAATGATGAATTCCGCGACATCCTTATCTGCCAGTCCAAAGTGATTGTCAAGTTCGACACATACTCTTGACACTAACGACAGGCGCTCGAGCTCCTCCATTTCTAAAAGTTAAATAATTTTATTTTTAATGCTAATGTCGATCGACAACACGAAACTGTTAAACAAACGTTAACCATGGTGACTGAAACATTCCTAATAGGATTCATTGCATTTCGTACCACCAAATCGCTCGAGAGGCAAATTGCGATCTTCATGAGTCGTGGGTCGTGGGTAGCGATGGATCATCACTGCGAGAGCTTCCCCTGCAGTTTTCGCTGCTCTGTTGCACTCTTCTACCGTTGCAGTGCGAAATGAAGTGAAGATCCCGAAAGTCCTATGCCGTATGTTCAACAAAAGTTTCCTTACAACTTGTACCGAATACCTCAGTAATGTCAACCATCCCTCGTGACACACAAACCAGCACACCGAGCCATTCAGTCGACATACATTCGTTCTCCTTCGGAAATTAAAGCGTCTTTGATCTGAGATACGCCATTTGATATTTCACAGTCTCAAGTGTGTCAGTGTGCTGAATTGAGCATGAAAATTGAAAAGGCCAGGTTAGGAGATAAGATTAAAGCGAGTGTGACGAGCCAGGCTACTGATTGGACCGATATTTAATTTCTTTTATTTCACGTCGAAATGAATAAATTTAAGTGTGGTGCGTGGGTTGCCTACGTTTTTGACGTTTTTTAACGTAACAGGCAGTCAGTGTTTGTTCAGTGGATATGAATTAGAGTAGGTATAAACCTGTATTTCTCAACAAAGGCTGTAATAATTTCGCATGTCATTTTTATTTATTAGCTCAAATAATCAGCATGAACTTAAGAACTTCTAACATTTTGTCATAGAAGGATAAACATTGTTCATAGGAATAAAAGGTATTTGTGCTTTATTTCTTCACTAGATGGCGATCACTGTCATAATTATTTTTTGTGACAAGTCCGTTCTATAACAACTAATAATTGCCTTCAGGAGAGGAATGTCGATTAGTTGGGGAACACAGTACTCGAAACTGAAAACGAATCTTCGCTTGGCGATTAATCGTTTGAAATTATTGGAGAAGAAGAAAACTGAGATGGCAATGAAATCACGCACCGAAATTGCTGATTTCATTGCAAGTTCGTTTTGAATTTCATAATATTTTTTGTGCGTCAAGATCTTGTGTGGTCTTCGGAATTCCGGGGTTGTGAGTAGGAGACAAATTACATCACATTACTTCTATACAGAAGTGTACATCACGCGCCCTTATCCTCTTTTATTGATAGCTCGCTAACTGTTATATTTTTAAAAATACAGAAATTGATACAGTTACGGACTTTGGGAAATATGTTTCAGCTATTGAGATATGAGTTAGAGTTCTTCCACTCAAATTATAGCAGATGTTTTTAAACTATTTGCGATAAAAGAACTGTTTACGACGAAAGGATCACATGATAACCATCATGTGATCTTTTTGCCGTAAATAGCATAGAATTGGCATTTTTTAATGAATTAAATATTTCATCAATATATATTTCAGATCACAAGGAAGACCGCGCTCGCATCAGAGTAGAACATATCATAAGAGAAGATTTTCTTGTCGAAGCGTACGAGTTGCTGGAAATGTATTGCGATCTTGTTTTGGCAAGATTTGGTCTTATACAGCAAATTAAGTATGTGTTATCTCGCGACTTCTGTCATTTTATTTCTACTAGCATGTTGATTATAACGAAGAATGTTGCAGGCAACTTGACGATGGAATTGCTGAAGCAGTAATTAATATTATATGGGCTGCTCCTCGTGTCGTAACAGACGTGAGTGAATTCAAGGTAACAATATGTCTTTATTGGAACAAGTTCTCGTGAGAGTTTCTTAGAACTTCTCAATTGGCTTCCTCTTACGCCTTATATATATATATATATATATATATATATGATTATTTTTTTTCTGATTATTTTAAAATCTGACATTGGCTTTACTGGCTTCAGTGAACTTTTTTTTTAAATTTATTTGCTTTTGACTTGAAATGCTTTCAAATTTTAGGTGATTAATGATCAGCTCACTATGAAATATGGCAAAGCCTTTGCTGAAGCAGCTCGTAATAACCAGCTAGAATATCCTGCTAAAGTATCACCAAAACTAATAGCTAAGCTGAGTGTCCAAGCTCCTCCGAAACTTTTGGTGGAACGGTGTGATTTCGTTCTGTTCTTAAAAGAGGAGATAAAAAATTCCATTTAAAGTTATCTTGTGATTTAATATGTTATTTGCATTAAAGAAAAGCTTGAAGTTTTCCAGATATATGATTGAAATTGCAAAATGTGCAGGAATACCGTTCACTCCTGATCCGAATATTATGCGCGAAGATGAAGTTGCTGCTGCCGAACAGATGTTAATTGATTTTAAAAATCAAGGCGGGGTGAAGTTTTTATCTTTCTAGCACATGATGTGTCGGGTTTGGAAGATGTGCATTTCTTTGTTTAAAAATTATTTTTGAGCAATTTATTATTTGGGCGATACTTGTTTAATTAAATTATCTTCAGCAAGGTTATGGTTGGATGTATCCCGATAGCAATGATAAAAAGTCGCCTCCTCCATCGCCGAATAACGGACCTGGTTAGCGGACACTTTTTTAGTGCTAGTTTACTTGAAGTAATTTGAAAATCATCTTTTACAAATATTGTTAATAATGTATGTGAATGATAAACCCGTTTTTTAGCGTGCTATCCCGGACCACCACCACTTCCTCCTGCTGGATTTAAAGGTGCTTTCGGGAGAAGTGATAAAGAAAGTTTTCCAGCCTCTTCGCCAGTATCAGACCAGACTACTTATGGTGGTTGTAATTATCCTTGTCTTAATTCGGTATTTTTTTGTACCATTCATTACATAATAAGCATGGGCAGAATAATTCATACATATATTTTGGTTTTTTTTTCCATGTTTTCTGTTTAACATACGTTTATTGCTCAAACTTGAGCTTCCAATTGCGAAGAAAATTAAATAGTTGTTTTATAGATGGATGATTCATCGGGAAACATCAAAGTCAAGCCGAATACATCACCAGGAGTTCCATCGGCTCCTCCGACAGATGCTATTTCAATCCATCCAAAAATAAATCTTGATAGTTAGTTACCTCTTTTATTTTGTCTTTTTAATTTAAAAAGCCTAAAAAAGAGTATGCCAATTTTTAGAACAAAAATTTTCGGTTTACTACGAAATGAATACAATGATCCTTACAGCTTCGGAGTTCCCTGAACCACCGACTGATTTTCCGGAAATGCCTGATCCACCACTGTTCTCATCAGCTAAATCAGCGAAAACTAGCGAACAGCCACCGAGTGGCAGTGATGAGCTTGATTTTGAGGATCTGGCTAAACGTTTCGATATGTTAAAGAAGAAGAATGTTAAATAATTGTATCTCTTTAATGTACGCTTGGACGGAAATTTCGCTTATTTCACATTCTCTTGTATTTATATTGCAATAAATATTATTAGAAAGCAAAAAGCACTTTATTCACAAGATTCAGCAAAATATAGATGATCATTCTTAACTCGGAGATGTTGGGGGGTGGAACCAAATGGTTGCTTCCACGTTTTTTTTTCTAATTTAGTAGGTTTCAAAGATTATGTTAGCGAAATTTTTAAGTTAAAATCATCATAATTGGTTGCCAAACAATAAAGAACCATTGCTGCTTAAGTGGTCGATATAGGAACTTTGAAAACGAGATAAACATAAATTATATTTCGAAAAACTGAATTCCAAAAATTCTGAAAGGTTTGGTACACAACGGTATCTAAACAGCATTAGCGGTATTTCGATGAAGTTGAAAAAAAAACTCGTCACTATTGTCGTTTATTTAGCTTCTGTGTAGTTTGTAAGATGATTTCAACGATCGCATCAATGTTTCGGTCGTGAAGCATCGTTTCATGGGAAAATGGTATATTTACCATTGTTCTAGAGCAAAGATTCATCCAGCCGTAATCATCTTCATCTTTATGAGGAGGTGATTTTAAAAGAGTTACGTGAAGTCGAGGAGGAATTTCTACACTTCGACTTGGAATGTAAATACGCATCATCTTTAGCAACTCCCACGCGTTTTCGATCATTGCTTCCAGTAGTTTGCTATCGATCTGCATACCACCAGTTTGGTATTTCACAATTTTACTGATCTCTTGGCAATGCTTCTCATAAGATGATACTTCTGTCGAAAATGTACTACTGCGCCAATAAGCCGTTCCATCAATTGATATTATATCATCTATATGGATATCTGAAATAAAATCACGATTTTCTTTGTGATGCATAAAAGTTTGAAGTAGTGATAGTGACGAAGTTTCATTATTGAACAGTGTAGTCTTCATCATTCTTCCCAACAAGATAATTTTGCAAAATATTTTAATGAAATTATATCTTTTGGTAAACCTAAACTGAACAATAAGAGGTTACCTTCTCGTCGTAGTTGTACAGCACACTGATAAGCCAGAATAGCACCAAATGATGCACCAATAAATATGCGCATTTTTGCTTTGAATAAATGATCACGCAAATCATATACGTATTTGGAACATAAACATTCAATGGAATGATAAAATTCAGGATCCCTTGAACGACTTCGAGAAAAACTATCAGGATGTTCAACACCAATTATTCTGAATGAACCAGGTAGCTTTCTTATTAGTTGACGTATCACTGGTGCATACGTCCATGTAACGCCGCCAACGAGTGCGTGGAAAAAAACAATTATCCCATTGTCTGCAACATTAATGTGTGATTCGCTTTGATGAAACAATCGAATTGTTGTCTGATTTTCGTACGTTTGTAAATTTTCCATCTCTTCTGCAATGTCGCGCTGTTGTGAGGTAAGATCGTTGTTTCTTTCTAATTCAGAATTCACAAATTTAATTCTGTTATTTGGGGGAGAATGACTGCTGGTGATAAGTCGCTTTTGCAATAAACTGCTTAGCTCTGTGAATGTGCTGTATGTGAATATTTCCTCAAGTTCAATACGAATTCCCAATTCTGATTCGATAAGATGTCTTAATTTGAGAGTAAGCAGTGATGTTCCGCCTTCCAGAAAGAAATCATCGTCATCTTCAATCCATTTTTTCTTCAAACATTCACTCCAAATTTTTCTGAACTTTGAGTCAATAATATTTCCTTCATAATTATTTGTGAAGAAATGCTTCATAATTACTTCATGATCATTTCCTCTGAACTTTATTTTATCTTTTGCTGTTTCTTGGATGTTAGAATTAACTAACATTTGTTGTAAGAAAGAAATCATTCGTTGACGCAGCGCCAAGATACGTTTGCTACTATTTCTACCATTTTTCATTCTTATTCTACAACAATAACAGCTTTTCACGCAGTCAATTTCAATTTCAATTTCATGAATACAATCAACTGGAGCTTGAGTTTCTCCTTTTCCCAATGCCGATTCCTGATTTTCTTCCAGTCTGTAGCGAAAATTAAAAAACACGGTCTTATAAAGACGATTTGCCACCCCATTATCCGATAATTTCAGTTTTTTTAGTTTAATTCGAATTAATTTTAAAAGTGCAATGAGTGGTACCTGCTCAAATTGACGGACTTCATTAACTGTTCTATTAATATTTTCGACACATTTCCTTATGAATCTTGCGTATGTAATAGGAGAAAAAGTTTGCTGATCGGATATGACCGCTTGGGTTGGATTCGTAGAGCTATCCATAGCGTTTCTTGAAGTGCTACTGATAATATCAGCTTTCTTTAAAGCGATCTGTGTACTGTTTATCAGCAAATAGTTGAGAAAGTTGCCTATAATATTATTTGTTTTGAAGGAGCGATTAGCGATCGGTACATTTACAATCAGATGATTTGTTCCAGACAGTTCATGTAACGATGAAGTGAATGAACTAAGGAAGGCCACAAAAGGAGTAATTTCAAAGAATTCACAAAATTTTTCGACTTTTCTCACTTCGAAATCAAACTCTGTTTCCGAATAGTTTCTAAAACTTGTACATTTCGAGTATTTATCTGCTTTTTCGATAATCCAAGAATCTGAATTCCTATCTACCCGATCAAACTGGCTTATCTGATTTTCGTTTATTTCCCAGTTTTCCAAAATTTTATTGCAATTTAAATCATTTGTGATCCATCCTACAATCTTATCGGCGTATTTATCTGCTAACTCTTCTAAAAATTGCTTTTGTTCGAACTGTTCAATAGAGTATTCGGCATATGTAAATGGCAATTTTGAATTACTATCGAATTGTTTATTTTTTACGATTTCCTGATAGAGAGCTCTTAGATCATTCTCCAGAAGATTCGTTGACCATGCATCGCTAACGATATGATTAATTCGTAGAATGACGGTGTAAGTTGCATTGCTCGTTGTTTCAACTGCGCATAAAACTGGCGGTTCACATTTGAGATCTGTTTCCTCGTCTTGAAGTATTTTTATCTTTTCCGCAATGATATCATCATCACTGATTACACATTCTACAGTGGAAGGGCTACTCTGGAAAGCATTGCTGTAAAAATAAGCTTCTGTTCCAGAAAGTATTTCCTGACGTGCGTCATAGTTCTGTACTGGAAAAATTGTTCGAAGAGAAGGCTGCCGTAAAATTAAACGCAGGAAAGACAATTTCAAGTATCGTAGGCTCAGTGATACATCAAATTTCTGTACAAATATGAGTTCATAATAACGCCGTTGTTTCGTTTCATTTAAGAATTGAAATTGTTGCTGCTGGAAACTTAGTGGAATGTTATGAAAATTGAAAGCTTTATCGTTTTTCCTGTAGAAGTGTTGAATCTCATAAATCCTTCCACTACCTGCTTCTTTATTGGAATGCAAGATGTACTGTGACAGTCTCCTCACTGTCCGATAACGAAAAATACTGCTTACATCAATGCAATTTGTAATATTAGCCTCTATTAATTCTGTAAGCCTCGCTGCCGAAAATGAATTTCCGCCAGCTGCGAAAAAGTCGTCATTCACTGAAATATTATCAATCTCAAGAACTTTCCGAAAGAATTCAAGCAGTTTCTGTCCAATATTGTTTTCTGGTTCTATGTGCTTGAAATACTGGTCACTTTCAGGATCTCTTAATGTTTCCAAAGCCGTGACATCAATTTTTGAATTTTTGGTGAGTGGATATTGCTGTAGGGAGTGGTACTGAGTTGGTACCATATAATACGGTAAGTGCTCTAACATGAACTGTCGTACAGTATCGGGACGGAACCGGATTTTTGCTAAGTCTGACAAAATGACAAATGCCACAAGCTGCTGTTGACCACCTATTAATTTTGGGATCACTTTCGCAGATTTGATTCGTGGATACCGACAAAGAATGGCTTCAATTTCATTCAGATCAATGCGATAACCACGAATCTTCACTTGCTTGTCGTATCGCCCGAGGAAAAGGATGTCATTATTTGGATGTAGTCGAACCATATCTTTGGTAGCAAAACTACGACAAGCACCCATTACCTTGTTTTCTTTCTCGGCATTTTCTGATGTTGCAATATAACCTCGCATGATCCCAATTCCCATTATGCATAATTCGCCCACTCCCATTTCCGTTACAACCTCTCCACAGAAATTTCGTACAGTAATAGCAACATTTATTATTCCGCCACCGATATTATTCGGTTTGTCTAATAGCTTCATTCTTTTAGTCAAAGCATAAGCTGTCGTTTCAGTTGGTCCGTAGTTCTGAATTACATTGACACCTGATTTTAACGCACAGTCCAAAACTCTTCTGCTTGCACTCTCAGCTCCAGTAATCCAATACCTTAGATGTCTCAGTTCCTCAATTTCCTCATCCGTAAAGGTATTCACCAAGCCAGGAAACAACAGAGCGTGAGTGATTCTTCCATGTCGCACGTCATCCAAGAATTTGCGTGGCATGAAAAAATCTTCTCGTAGAAGCAAAGCAGCACCATTAATGAGTGCCATCGTAATTTCCAGAACGCTATTATCGAATGCAAAGTTTGTAAACTGATAAACGCAATCTCCAGGTTCCATCCAGAAATCTCGAGTACACGCTATAGCCATATTGAGAAGGCCCTGTTGACCAATTGCTACTCCCTTAGGCTTTCCTGTAGTTCCCGACGTAAATATCACATAAGCTATGTCATTCGATGTATTTCTTGGATGTATTGGATAGTCCAATGGTTTCTCGTCGAATTTCATGTCATTTAAGTTGATTTCTGATATATTTTGAAATGAAAAACTGCGTGAATCTTGAAATTCTTCATCAACAGTAACATAGAACGTGGCGCTCATTTGCTCCAAGATATTTCGGATTCGCTTGGTTGGAGTTGTGGAATCTATTGGGAGATAAGCAGCTCCAGCCATAATAATTGCCAAGCATGTTATCAATGTTTCGATGCTGTTACGAGCAATAACCGGTATCACTGTATCAGCTCGCAATGTGCAACCTGTTATTTGTGCTACCTTCTCCTGTATAATTTTCGAGACTCGGTGGATTGCTCTAATTAGAGTATGATAGCTAATGCTTTTGCTATTTCCAATTACAGCTATCTTACCTTCCATACAACAGTTTACTATGAAGGCCTTTCGAAGCAAATGCTGATAGCTGAATGTTGGATAGTCTCGTTTCTCAAGAACTTTTTCACATTCATTTCTTTTCATAAATCCTTCTTCATTTCCATTTAGCATTATCCTTTCTTTTGATTTCATATCAAATTCTCCTTCACTTTCCACTCTCAAATACTCTCCTGCAAAGACAACGCCACGATGTTTTCTTTTACATTCCATCTGATCAGTCGTCATAATGACCTTTTCCATTCTATGAATTGTCTTAGCCCATTGATCGAGTATTTTACTCATTGATTCGTCATAAAAGAGGTGGTGTTTATACTCAATTTTTGCAATGATATCTTCATGATGCTTCGTGAGAAATAACGTCAAGACGCACTTCGTAAATTCAGAATTATCGTTTAAAATCTGATAGCAATGATTGGAGTATTCTTCATAGTTGTTGACAATCATTATGTCAGCGAAATTAGAAATTCCGTATTTTCCGTATAATTTTCCCATTTCATCGGTAGAAATGTCAGCGTTTACATATGTATCTGCTAAGCTTCTAGCAACGTGACGAATCAGATCTCCGTCGTTCCTATAGCTCAGATTGATCACCACTGGCAAAAGATTGATACACATCCCGACACACTGTTGCGCATTAGAATCACGCATATCTATTGGACATGAAATAGTTACCTTAGAAGTTTGCTTTATTATTCCTGACAATACCTTGGTGAATGCAGCAAGCTGTACGACAAACGGTGAGCAGCAACATTTTTTAGCTACTCTCATGACCAAACTGTTAAGATTTTTGAAATTTCTGCAAATAAATTTACACCTATTACTGCTTGAAATAGTAGTAACTGTTTTTTCAGAATAGAAATTTGTGCCTTCTGTACCTCTCAGAGTTTCAGACCAGAATTGTTGCATTTCAGTGCGGCGCTCCTTGAATCGGTGCTCAATTCTCTTACTGAATTGAATGAAATTGCTATCCTTCATTGAAATTTGTATATCTTTGAAATAATTATTATATAGCTCTTCAGCTATTATAGCTAGTGACTTTCCATCACAAACGACGTGACTTATTTTAAAATGAAATCCATAGTGATTATCATTAGGCAGTTCTTTCTCGATATCATCGATCAACCAGCAAAGAATTGGTATTGCATGAAAAGGATTCGGTGTTATCGGAGTTTCTTGCCCAATATTAGTCACTCCTGGTGTAATGTAAACTTCAGTACCAGAATGAATTTCTTGATAAAAATCATTATCCTCGTAGAAGAATGTTGTGCGAAGTGCAGAATGATGCATTATTATTAGATTTAGCGAATGCCTTAGTTTTCGTAAATTTATAGATTTCAAGGCTATTGAAAAGCCCGTCTGATAAGCTTTGATGTTATCAGCTGTAGCATCGGTAGTAACGATAGTGGTGATGGAAGAAGTGGAAGTTACACCTTTTATCGCTTCATTGTAATACATTTTGACCAAAGACTCCTGCAGTGGGCATATACGAATTTTTAACTTTTCATTTGATGTCATTAAGACTACCGAGTTTTGCTCTTTGCATATGTGTTCCGCAAGTTCTCTGATCGTTTGGTATTTGAAAATTGCTTGTGGTGGACACCGATAGTTGATTTGTTGCTCTATTTTATAACAGATAGTTGGAATGAGTAAGGAATGACCACCTATAGCGAAGAAATTATCAGAAATTGAAATTACTGGACTTTCTAATACTTCCCTCCAGATGCCAAGCAATGTTTTTTCCAGCATCCAATTCGTTCCCATCTTACCTTGACTTTCAATCATATCTTCTAGTTTATCATTTTCGATCGTTAATTCTCCAACATTAACTAATTTAGAAGATTCTAGAATGCATTTCACGTTAGCGGAGGAGTGACTGGATAGTACTTGAGAAGCCATTTGAACAAATAGTTCCATATTATGTCTTATCTTTGAACCACTATATTTCCCACTTTTGTACTCCACCAACATCTCAATACCATCCTCAAACTCAGTAAAATACCATGATTGATCGAATTTTGCATATTTTGCGCCAATTTCTTCGGTATCTGTTTCAACTCTATCAATTTTTGGTAATTTTATTACGGAAGCATTTTGTACAACAAACGAAATCTGATATGCTTCCGTGCTACCAGTGTTGTCTCGTTTTGGGTTTAGCTTCTGAATAATGTAGTGAAAAGGAATATGTTGAAATTGGAGAGCTTCAAGGATATTTTTTTGAAGATTATGAATTAATTCAGAAGCAGTTGGGAAAGTTGTATCAATTGGAATAATCACTGTATTGGCAAACAATCCAACACAGTTCATCGTGTCGGACGTACGATTCAGTGCAGAAGTTACAACGGCAAAGCGATCTTTCTTCTGTTGATTTTGATCAGCAAGTTGGACGCGGGCGATGAGGGAAAATACGCCTAGCAAATAAGCAAATAACGTGCATCGTTCTGTCGTACAAAAATGCTTGATTGCAGATAAATCTAAAGGCATTTTTAGCTTAATTGCATTATTTCGCCGGTCAAATTCTTCATTGGACAGGTCACCTTGAAACGCCAACGGTGGAAAATTCTGTAATTTTAGGATTATCTGTTGCAGATCTTTGCATTCTCTTTGCAGTTGCAGTTCATCTTTTATCACTGCATTATCAGTCGACAAGTGAGAGTTAATGCTTTTTAGTGCTGTCCGAAATTTCTCCAGCTTGCTTCGTTGTTCCAAACAGAATTCAGCATAACTAGTGTCATCGACGACGTCAAAAGAACCGCTATCTTCATTGATAAGTCTATTGTAGAATTTTACAAGATCGTTGGTGAGTATGGCAATCGAATGGCCATCAACAATTAGATGATCGAGAATCAGCATGAGTTGTAGATTGCCGGAAGCAATTACTGCTAGCAAAGGTGTGTGGTATAAACCTGGCAATTCAGATCTATCACCATAACAAGGCATATTTTTATGAATTTCAATATAGCACTCACTCAAAGATGCTACTTCCTGAATTGTTTTTCCAGCCTTTTGTTGAAACATCGTGCGTAGAAGTCGATGCTTCCGCATGATGTAGTTCAGGGCAGCATTCAAAGCCTTAAGCTTTATCTCGCCATAGAATGTTATTAGAAATTGCAGTTTGTAACTTTCACGATACTTCTTTCCAAAGCTATAAAGGAATAAAAGCCTTTCCTGTTGTAAACTTACTGGAATATTATAGATTTCCTTGGATTTCCAATGTATCCTTTTGCTTATGCTCCTATCTTTGCCGATCGATTTATCAGAATCCTTAGGTACTATATCAGCAGTGTTCAATAATTGATCGCTTGTCAATTTACCAGACTCACTGTGAATCTGTGGTAAATTAGATTTAACTTTTGCTAATTCCAGTTTTGTTGGATTTCGAAGTCTCCTATGATCACTTGTCGGGTGACTCACTTTCAAACGTTCTAAAATAGCTTTGAAAGATGGTAGTTGAAAAATATCGGAGAGTGGAAGATCCATTCCGGTCTCACGTTTGATGTTTTGGATTGCAATTAAAGCTTTCAACGAATCGCCACCTACTTCAAAAAATGAGTTATCGAGTTGAATGGCTTTTACCGGAAGTAGTGCCGCAAATATTTCCATCACTTGTTTTTCCCATGGCTCAAAAAGATAATCAGTTTTTAAAGGAATTTTTGAATTTCTGTGTTTTTCTGGTATAGGTAGTCGTTTTCGATCAATTTTTCCATTGATATTTAGTGGGAATTGTCGAAGAAAGACGTACTGGTTCGGAATCATAAAGGTTGGTAGTTTCATCATCAGGTATTCATTCAAACTCTTTACCATCAATTTCTCTTCCTCATCCTTCATCGTAGTAATATCATTGCAAGAAATGATATAACCTATCAGCAGTTCTGTTTCTTGCAAACAAACGATACATTCTTTGACTAAATGATGCTCTCCCAAAATAGCTTCAACTGTAGGAATATCAACTTGCATACCTCGAATTTTCACTTGAAAATCGTTACGACCACGAAAAAGCAATTCACCGACTGCATTTCTTATTTCGGCTAAATCGCCAGAACAGAAAGAACGCTTATCCCAATTCAGTAACATTTCGATTTGTGTAAGATTGTGGTTGTTAAGAAATGATATCTTATTAAGTTGCTCATTGTGATGATAACCGCGGCTAATACCTGCTCCCGAACTGTAGCAAATTCCAGTAATGCCTTGTTCACATAAATTTTTATCATTATCGTATATAGAAAAGTGAATATTTTTAAAGGGTTTTCCCACAGCTGAAGTTCTATCACAAACTCTCATTAATTTACAGGTGGAATAAATGGAATGTTCGGTCATACCATATTGATTGTGGAGGCGAAGTCCAATTTGGATAGCATCTTGCAAAACTTTGTGTTGAATATAATCACCGCCAAAATTAATTTCTTCCAAATTCGTCAATTTTTTGAATTGCTCAGGTTGAATAGCAGACAAATAAGCTGGCATAATATAGGCATGAGTGACCTTTGACATTTCCTCTAAGTTTGGTATTCGTTGACTTGCCAGGTATAAAGTTGCTCCGTTTGTTTGAGCTTCTAGAACATCCGCAAAAAAAATGTCGAATGATGGATTAACTACTTGATAAATGATACTACTTGATTTAATGTTTAACAGCTCCGTATAATTCATCAGTAAATTGTTAAGTCCGTAAAATTCAGTGCAAATTCCTTTTGGTGCACCAGTGCTTCCAGACGTGTAAGTCATGTAAGCTAAATTATGTTGAGTTAGCTTCTTCCTCAACTCTTTGTCAGAATATCCAGAAATTAAGGTAATTATTTCCTTAATATCATTTCTAAATATAAGATTTTGCTTCGTTGAATTCTGAGTCAGTGCTTTACAGGAATGACTATATTCATTCTTAAAAAGAAACTGATTTACGAAAGTATCGTTTTTTTGCTTGCATTCATAAATGACAGTTGGATAAATTAATCCTGCAAGGATATTGTGCAGCTCTTCTGAAGAAGTTTCCGGATTCAACGGAACTACACCAACGCCACATTTCCATAGGGCAAAAATTGTTAGAAGAAATGAAACAGATCGGTCAAAAATTAGCAGCATGAAAGTATCACTTCGCATATCCTCACCGAGAATTTGAAGCCAATTTTGCGTAAAAAATCTTGATAACTGATTACTTATCCGTTGTATAAATGTACTCGAAAACGGTACTCCTTGTTGAAGAACGCTGTTGCAGTAAGGACTCATCCTATTTTGCTCTCTGATAAAATCCAAAACAGTGCATTTTTGTGGAAAATCACATCGGTTTTCAATTCTTCGTTGATAATTCACATATTCTTCTACAGAAGAAATCATTTTTATGCCTTCGATAGGCGTAAGGAAATTTTGCGACATTTTATGAAGAAGTCTGAAATATTGTTGCACCATTGTTTCTATGGTATTTTTATAGAAACGATTGCCGTTATATTCAATTTTTATTGTCATACCTTCTTTATGATATTGAAAATACCAGACCTGATCGTACTGTGCAAAGTTTGAATCGCGATAGTGGAAACTCTGTTCCATACTTTTCTTTTCCTCGTTATTACTGCCAATGATAATGTCACTGCTATCATCCAAAATAAATAAAACTTGAAAAAGTGGTAAATTTAACAAGTCACGTTCTAAACGTAAAGCTGCTACTAAATCGTTGAATTGTAGTTGCTTTCGAATACTTTCATTTAAACGCTTGTAACCTTTTGTGATGAAATCCTGAATCCGATCACTGGGATCAATGGTGTTGATCAGTGGTATCACGTTTAATAAGCAACCGACAATGGAGCACAGTTCAGAAGTTTCCCTTTGCGAAACTGTTATTCCAACGCAAGAATCTGTGAATCCATATCTTTTGTAGTGTAGAAGTTGAAAGTTGGAGAGAAGAACGGAAAATTGTGTAACACAACACCAAACAGCTAAATTTTGCAAACATTCCTGAATTTTGGGATGTACTTTAAATTGTAAGTAACAGCCTGAATATCTCCCAGGATGAACTTCAGTTTTATCCATTGGTAACGTAGGCAGCATAAAGTTGAGAAACAGCTGTTTCCAGAAAGCTTCACGTAACTTTTGGTTTTCAGAATCTTGTCTTTGTTGATCTTCCAGAAGAACAAAATGTCCATATTGATAAAGTGCTGGTTTGAGAGAATTTTTTCCGTAATAAAGTGAACGCAGTTCGTCAGTCAATAGTTTTATAGAAAAGCCATCAGTCATAATATGATGCATCTGAATAACAATTAGATTTGAACTTCCGATATCCTTAATATTCGTATTCGTAATTTGTTGATATTCTTCTTTATAAATTTCATCAAATATATTTTCTTTCAGTTCTTCGCTGTTTCTGCTCTCTTCACGATCAGCAATGAATATTCTCATTGGAATGGAAGAATCAAATTGATCAATTGGTTCCGGCGGATACTCAGATTGCAGACAAATTGAGAAGTAAGCTTCAGTGGGCGACGAAACTGTTTGACCTGTTGCCGTATAAATCGTTCGCAGTGCCGTGTGCCTTGCTATCACTCTATTAAATGCTTTTTGCAATTGAAGAATATCCAAATTTTCAATGCTAAACTTCACAGTTTCAACAAAGCTCAATTTCCGCGTGTGCTCTAACTGTTGAAGAAAAATTAATTGTTTCTGTGCCGTACTCAACGGTATTTCAGTGCCACTTCTGATAATTTTTGTCAGCTTTGTCGTAAGAAATTGGAAATCCATTTTGACCTTTTTGTTTTCAGGAATGCCATTTCCATGGGCAAAATTCTTTAGAATATACTCACCCAGAGCATCGATACTCGGATATCGATGAGCGCTTCCGTAAGGTATCGAAATTTTTCCGTTAAATTCGTTTTGCAAGATGAACTCCAATCTTGCTAGTTTTAGAGAATCAAATCCAAGTGATATAAATGATAGTTGATCATCTTCACATGGTGCTTCAACTATCATTTCTACTGCCTTGCGAATTTTATTAATTATCCATATTTTACTTTCCGCATCTGTATCAAATTTCGAAACTTTATTCTTTGTTTGATTATGACAATAAAAAAGGTTCGTGACATCGGTTTCTGTCGAACGTTGAATTCCTCGGTTTACTCTCTCTGAATCATCAAGACTTCCATCAAATTTATGATCGTTATTTTTTGCTTTTTCTTCCACCTTTTCACATGCAATGGATTTTCCTGCTTCTTCCGGAAATTTTGCAACACTTTTCAAAAATCCACTGCTGAAACTGATCCCTCTAACATAACCGCATTCAAATCCGTCAGAATCATAGAGATTAATGGTTATTTTAATAAATTTAGATTCAGCTATTGCAATCCATAATCGTCCAAAAATAGCTATCGGTAATGTAATTTGCTCAATTTCTTCCACCAGAATTTGTAAAGCGCTACCGAAGTGCGCTTGCAACGAGTACTCCAAAAAGGTCAGAAGCTCGCTATCCGAAACAAAATATTCGTTATCATTGATAAGCTTAAAGCAAAGTACTGTCTCGAATTTTCCATCTTTCGTGAATTCGTCATTTTTCCTTTTCCATACAGAGATATCTTGCAGAACCGTTGAAGGTAATGTACGCAAATTATCAATTTTTAACATATAAACTAAAATTTCATCTAAATTCTGACATTTTGTTTGCCAATAACGTATTTCTCCAATATGTCCTTTAACGGTCTGATTTTCATACACAACTTCGACGAGTTCTAAACTGTTTAGTCCAAGAGGTGATTCCGGAAGTGATTTTCGGTTCAGTCTTGGATCCACTTGTTGATTGCCGGTTTTAATGGAGTCGAGCACAAGCAGCAACGAATTACACTCAAATCTTCGTCGACTTTCACTGATCAATGGCAACAAAACTCCTTTCAGTTCCATTTTCAAATTCTGTAAAATAATTCATATCCAAAGAAAAGGTTAAATTTACCTCTCGTGACCTTCTTGGCATGATGGAAATAATTAAAATGAATAGAAGAGAAATTAAAGGGTTTTTGCTCACTAGAAAGTAAGCATTATATGATCGATAGATTATTTAACAAAATTTATCACCAAATTTTATTTAAAAACAATTATCCCTAAATGATTATACTGCACAATACTTATCTCAGTAATGGATCGTTTGTCAAACTCAATAATTATGCATCAAAACTTCCTGCAGGCAAAAAACGAAGACGGTAGAGACAACGAGAAATATGTAATGTAAGAAGAAAAAGAGATTTTGATAAGATCAATGAATTTAATAAATTGAAGAACCATCGACAGGAAATGAATGTCTAAGAGCGATTACTGCGAAGAATGAAGTTGGACGTCAGATTGGTGGTATTTTAAACGAGTAGATTAGTATGATCACATCCAGCAATTGCAGCTAATTTTATAAGAATTATCGCAATTCTTCCCTTTTCATTTTTAAATTTCTCAATGGCATTCAGCAGAAGGTATCAATTGCTTGAAATATTTGAATCGAATTTTAATTTTCTTCTAATGGAAAAAATAAAATTCTAAAACAAAGCTTTTGCTCTTTAATTTTGCAGTTTAATTAATACTAAGTAAATTGTGCGAAAATTACAAGCAGTCGTCTTAAAACTTTAATTTATTTATCAGAAAATTTAATGTGCATGGTGATAAAATAACAAATTGTTTAAAATATGCGTGTATTATTGAAGTGATTAAAAAATTGATTAATTATTAAACATCAAAATATTGAAGCTGTCAAAACTTTTCTTTTATGGATGATGAAGCTTAAAAATTATTAATGTAATTCGGACAATTTAGCTGTTGATATTTATTTTTGTTTTCGGTGGTGCACAGTGGAACAGAACGATTAATTTAAATGCCGAAATTTTTCTTTCATTGCTTTACTCAGAATGACATAAAATAAATTGTATTAATTAAATTCTAATTAATCCATAATTACAGCTTTTGGAAAAGAATATCGCTTTCCACGTTGCATATAAAAATTAATTTCTACTTTCTGATATTAGTGTTTTCAAATTAAAATTTAATATAAAAGCGATGATTGACATTAATTTCACTTACCGTCGGATGACTTTACCAGCACTTATGAAGAATTGTTAACACACTCATTACTAACTGCCTTTTTTTATTTGCTTATTTGCTATTGGCTGAAACTTAGAAGTGAATATTAAATGCCAATTTTAGTTTAAAAAGGAACTATAAAATTTCTGCAACTTCAGAATTATAAGGTACAGGGACCTGTCTATGTGTGGCTAATTTATTTTAAAGGCTTTGCACTTGATGTTAGTGTCATAGTAGATAATTAATTGCTAAAATAGTTTACTAGAAATTTCAGTCCACTAAATTTAATAAATAAAAAAGCCACTATGATATGCTTTTCCAAAGTTTCAGGGAGTAGTTAGCAGTTATTGCACGGAAACGAAGAACTTGATTACTTGTCACTTTTTTTAACAAAATTTTGACTAATTTTAAATTTTGAAAAGCTTCGGTGAAGCAGATTGCCGGAAGTCCAGAAATGATAGTTTTATTTTTGGATGTTTTATTAAAATTTTGTATTATTAAAAGATTTGATTCGATTCAATGAGGAAATGTATGACAGTTTGAAGCAACGATTCACCGTTCAATGCAACTTTCTCAAATGCTGTAATTGTGTAATTGATGGCGACGATCGGATTTATCAAATTCTGTGGTAACACTATGTCACCCACTCTGTACACCATTGATTCCACTCCTGAATTGTCGAAACTCCCAATTGTCAGCGAGCAATTCAGCACCGATAAATCATTCTGAAAGATTTCACTTCAATATTTTATATGTCTTACGACAACTAATAAGTCAGATATTTCTTGTAGTAAATGAAAACGAATCAAATCAGCGCAGTTGTACATTTAAGAGCGCTTTTATAACAACATAAATAGAAAAAGTTCTATTTGTTCAATGTAGAAAATTATCAGTATAAAAAATTTCATGCTAATAAATTTCTGAATCGAATAGATAAATTTTTTTTAACTAACGCAACAATTTTACTTTGAAAATATCTCTTTAAAATTCATTTTTTTTCCATCTAATTTGATCAAACTGTACTTAAACAATAGCTACAATTAAATTAAAAAGGTTAAATGCTTAATTGATTAATTAAAAAACAGTTTTAGCTTACTAAAGTTTATTCAGATGAATAGAAACGATCTGTAAACCTTACCTGTTAATTGCCTGATTTTGATTTAAATATCTTTATTAATTTTAGACTAATACCAAAAATTCTTTCTTACTTGTTGAAGAAGAAAATGCGAAATACAAGGAAATGTTAAAGTAGCTTGTTGTTTCCAACAAATAGCACCATCAGAGTACAGACGAAGTGATTCTGCTCCAAACGTAACGGATTCGTAGAAGTGTGTGTCGGGTCTCCAAATTTTAGTGTTCTTTGGAATCTGAAAATAGAAAGTAATTTTATAGAAGGACATGTGAGAACTCTGAAGTTTTTAATAAAAAAGCAAAAAAGTTCTTAATTGCTATACAAAAATAAATATTTTTAAATGAAAAATAAATTTAATATGAAAATTCAAAATTTCCCGGTTATTTAAATTCGGCTGAAAATTGAAAAAAAAGGAACACTTACAGTGATCGATTTAATCCCAGGGTATTTAAGACGTGAATCTCGCCATTTTTGGAAAATTTCACATGATAAAGAAACTGTGTCGGAATGAAGGATCACATGACGTACTTCAAAACTTATCGTCACCTAAAACCTTAATAAATAGCTGAAATAATTTGAAATGTTTTTGAATTTTAGCAGTGAATTGAGTGCGTCTAATTCGGATTTATTGCAATATCTGCGTGGGACATATTTCGCTTCTTCCTCAATTTCTACAACAGCAATGCTATTAAAAGCCATTTAGTTTTGAAAGTGCAAAACAAAATTCAGAAATTTTAAAATTTAAAATTCTTAAAATAACTCAAATAAGTGATGTTTTGAGTGTGAACAACCGATATAATGCGATTTTCTATATTGTAAATTCCGTGTGACAGTTGTAAGCAAACAGTGTCGACATACCTCCATGGAACTATTATCGGCATAATCACAGTTGTATCCTTCCAGTAATTCCGAGAATTCTACCTGATTTGAAATTCGACTGACAAAGAATGGAAGGTCGTTGGAAGAACAACCATTCAACAACAATAACAGTAGCAGTAGCATCTAAACATCAACATGCTATCAAGAAGATGCAAAAAAAAATTTCGAAATTCTCAAATTTAAAATTCTTTTTAAAAATAACTCAAATAAGTGATGTTTTGAATGTGTCAAACAAATGAAGTGAAAATTTTCCTTTCCAATTTTATTTTAAAAACTTTACACCAAGCGTCTATCAGTAGAATCTAATATCAGTGGTGGACTGCTTTAAAAGAAATCCACATGTACTTTTGCAAAGTGCTGAATTTAATTTCCTGAAATTGTCCTAGAAAAAGCGGCTCTAATGTTGGTTGCAGATCTGCAACTGACGCAACCTACTTCGATCAGCTATGCCAATAATGAAGGGGGAAATACTGGGTAGGGTACCATCATTGAAAATTAATCCAAACTAACTTCTTAATAAATGAGTATTTCTGTAAAATTTATCCCACTAGCTTTTCTGAAAATTTTTAAAAAAAAGGAATTTCATAGAGAAATGACTAAAAAAGAAGATGTTCGATGACTGAAATGAATTGAAACTGATGATATGAAGAAAGCAATTCTCAATTTGTATTAATCGATTCATTCCAGATAGATCACAGATAGCCGTGAAAATGCGATCCTAAAAATCGCCTAATCAATGAGTGTATTGGAAAAAGACAATGAAAGAGAAGAAATAAGCAGAAGCCAAGCGCAGCTTTCTTAGTTGATTGTTTTTGAATATTGAAAATGGCTAGCACATTTATGATTCTTTATTGCTTTGGCCAACAACATCATACTGTTTTATGGCCTAGGCCCAAGGCTTGAGATGCGTATGTCAAATTGGAATCATTACAATGTCACATCAATCCATCATTGAAATAATGGGAAAAAAATTCTCTTGAAAGCTTTTATGATGAAAAAGAGATTGGAGGGGCATAGATAGATAGCATCGGTACAACATTTTCCGCCCTTTCCTTCATTTCCATCCGTCCGCCTCAATTCAGGAAGCAGAAGCGGCGATTGATTTTTTTGTTCCGCGACACGTCTAATATATCACCTGAATTAACTTGAAATTTCTTTAGCATTCATGCTCTACTCTTTTACCAAACTCTTTCGGTCAATTTCTGACAAAAATTGGAATTTAAAGAATGCTTTAAGCTAGCTTTAATCTGAAATACTTTTCCTTTTTTATTACTTTCTTCCAACAATACTGGCATTTAAGTTAGTATTTTTTTTTGAAATTTCAAAATAATACTTTAAACGTATAAGTTGAAATTCTAACGAAATTACTAATTAAATAAAATTTGACAAAAAAAAAACATGCAAAATGTCGATGAGAAATCATTGGTGAAAGCATTAAAATCTTCAAGGAGTGATAGAAGAAGGCGAAGACGGAAGCTCTCATTGCTACTCTGAAAGTTGTAAGTTATCCATAGAAGTTTTTTGAGGAATGAAAGTCTTTTTTTCAAGCAAAAAAGATGGAAAAAGCTATTTGGACATTCTTTTGAATGTGTTTTTTTTTTAAAAAAAAAGATTTGCATTGATTCAAACATTGGAATATAAGAGAGATAAGTTTCTTCTCTCAAATTCTGAACTTATCCTTACAACCCACAAGGCGTAGTTAACGAGTGAAATATTACGGAAAATTTTCTAAAATAATCAATGACTCTGTCAAAGAGAGATGTGCGCCTTTCATGCATTTCCTTTTTGAATTTCAATTAGTACAATTCTGAATCGCTGCCATTAATTAATTATAAAGTTTTCATTAATTCAAACTATCCTTTACTTGTTTTAATTATTTAATGATAATGGTACGATTGATAGAATTATTTTCGACAGGAAGCTCAGAAATTTTTCTGAGAAGAGAGTGAACCAATTTAATTGTTCTTCTCTCCACACACTTAAATTTCCATTTGAGATCTCTGAAGTTGATGGTTGATCTCTGAAGTTTTCGAACACCTTTGAACTTCTAGGTAATTAGCAGTGGTCAAACATTTGATATAAATTCCTTTAAATGCAACTGTGTAAGTTGAACTACTGTCCATGCGTTTTCGGCTGTTTTTTTCAACTTTTAAGTTTTTAATTTCATGCACCAAAGATTTCGACTTGTTGTTTCCTTTTTTTCAGTCCTTGGGTTTGTGTAGGTTTTTTGTTTGATATAACTAATTTTTCTTGAATTGGTATTCACATTTGTACTTTGGCTTTATGAAGTTAGATTACTGGGCCGATATATCAAATTCTTTGATGAGAGAGATGGCTTTGATTTATTTTATTCTTCCCATAGGGTTATTTTTAACTTTTTAAAAGAGGAATTTTTAACTCTCATTTGTGTGTTTTTGTTGTGATACTTTAGTTATTGGTTGCTGTGATCGTTTATATTGTCAATGGTTTTTATGATTTTTGAAGTTATTTTAGTATTATTTTTAATGTTTTTACTTTCTAAGAAGAGGTTTTAAGTTAATAATTTGTTTTGCAGAATTATCCTTTCTCTTTAGCAGGCCTTGGACTTTCACAAAGTCTTCATTGGATGGTTTGGGTATCGGTGACTTTAGGCTTTTTGATGTTGACGTTGTGTTCTACCTGCTATTGGGACTAATGCGGGCTTTCATTCTACTTCTACATTCTTCTGAATTCCTATGAATGGGCTGCTTCTAATTCTTATCGTTGTTCTACGGTCAATGCTGAAATTTGTGTCGCTGTAGTGTTAGTTGAGGAGAAGGTAGAAATGAAGTAAAGGTAATTTCCAATAAGTTTCCTACAACTTCCTATCTATAGGAGAAAAATGTTTAATAAACGCTTAAGGCTACTTACTATACAAACTAAGGTATTGTATATGTCAATGATGTAATAGCATAAATGGCAATAGCTGAAATTCGCCGGAAGACTTTTTCACGTCCTAAGTTGTCAGCCAAATGCGCTTCTCAAAAGTACTAATCTTAGGAACTCACATGCCATTTCAAAATGTTAATGATAATATGATAAATATACCATCGACTTATTTACATGTTTACTCAGCCAATTTCGCTTTAATAAAAGTCTAAATTCCACATGAATGTACTTCAGTTATAATACATCCACAATATTTGGAAGAAAACGTATTAACAACAAACAATTCCTAAAATATGACCCAATGATTAACACTTCAGATGACATCAAGGTCAAAGGTCATTGGATTATTTAGAGGATTTTAACTTATTGCGATCTAGTTGAAATAACGTAAAATCAACCGGTCAGTTATATCAAGACAATAGAACTATTTCTTGCTGATATATACAAGATGTTGCACTGCTTTATTTCATAATAAGACACGAGCTGAAGGTGCGGGTGGTCGGCGCTCTTGTCGTAGCTGACTCGGAAACTGAAAGTTTTTTATTACCTTCGAAATATTCAGAATCATTCGTTATTTTATGCGTTATACAAATAATAGTACAAATGAAACCTCACCATAACATAGCCTTCTTTCAGTGCAGCATATCTCTCAGAGATGGATCGACTAAGTACCGATGATACGGAGGGATGATTGGTTGTCTGAAAGTGATGAAATCAGTGGCACTTCCTTTCACCCTCCCCATAATTAACAATCAGTCAATTTACTGAACTGAAGAAGCTTCAAATTTAGCTATATATGCTCAGAGCACAGGAGAACTTTGATGTCAGTTGATCACTTACAAAAAAGTGAATTAGGAGAGAAATTTTGTACAATGGATCAATTCATTGGTATGATGAACCAATGACCAAGCAATATTAGTTCAGAGAGATAACGAGGAGAAAGAGAGAGAGAGAGTGAGATTATCTGTTCAGAACTAAAATAATCATTAAGTTTATAATTTAAAAATATTTGAATTTCTATCTACTTGAGGCGTTTTCGAGCATACTGTGCCACCGTCATTAACATACTTAAGTTCGCAACCTTTTGGCGGAAATTTATTCTGCAATTCGATAAAAATTAAAGCAAAATAATTTCTTGAATACCCATGCTATATTCGCCAAAAAATCGTCTAAATTTGTAGAAAATGTCATTATTATCTGTAGGTCAACATTAGAAGTTGATGAACTTTTGTTTATTAATTTAAGAAGTAATTGTTGGTTCAATTAACTTCTACGCCTCATACATTTGTTTAATTAGTTAAATGACTTACAGTAGGAGGTGGAATAATCGGTTTATCAAGCATACTTCGAGACTCTTCCAACTTCTTTAGCGCTTTTTGAATATCATTGTCATCGTAAACGACCGCTGTAGTGGTCAAATCAAAATCTTCCCTCTCATCGCAATTATTCAAATCATTCGTTGCTGATTCTGCTGCTGACGTATCATTCTTATTCCTGAAATCTTCAAATTGAAAATCACATTTCATGTTGACTTGAAATTTGAATTAACTGAAATCCGTTTCTCCATCTTTCATAAAAAAATCCTCAAAACTTGAAACACTCTTCAAAAAAGTAATGTAAATAAAGAAAAGAATTGAACTGAGAATAATGATGGAAAATTTGATGGCCATTTGTCGACGCTTCAATCGGAACATATATCGGATCGAGCATTTTAATTCGGGAAGCCTGTAAAACTAAACCATTTCTCAGTGAATTTTCATCATTCATCTGTCTACATCTCTATGCATTCATTGCAGTTTGTTTTAACTTAAAATCAAACACTTTCATTGCATGCATTACTTTCCATTTACAGCTAATCTGTGACTTCCAGAACACATACTTAACAAAAACGTATTAAAAGAAACAAGTAACTCTGGTGGCCTGTTGCAAATTTGATATGGCCCATGATATGGTTACTTAGGAAACGGCAAATTATTGTACATTCAGTCACAATTCCATATCAGTCAACCACAGTCCGATATCACTCAATCCATTGGATTATTTAATATTCGAAATTAAAGGCTTTCAAAAAATATTCCAAAGTACTTCCCCACCAGAATTATAGAAATGAACGTTAAAATGAAATAAATAGAAAACTTATAATATTCACATTACTTTTCATCAACCAATAATATCCCATAAAGCAATTTAGTTAAAAGACAAGCCTAACAGAAATAACAAAATAATAGTAAAAAGTTACGGAATGAAAATGAATCGTCGAAAATTTGAGTGAAAAAAAAAAGTTACGGTGAGTAATTCGCCCGGCTCATCGCCACTGGCAAATACCATAACTGCATGAGCATATCGTGGTCGTTCAATGATTAATTCTGTGGATTCTTCACTTAACTGATCCATCATCGTATCCAGACGTGCCTCGAATGCACGTAATTCCATATCAGCCATACTGCTAAAGCATACGTAGCTACAGTGCTAATAAACCGATAAAATCAGAAATAGATCCTTTAATTAATTCACTTTAATTAAAAACATTATTCAAAAAAAAGAAGATAGAAAAATTTCATGTCTAATTTTAATAAGATCATTGTAAACTAATGACAGAGTATAAAGTTAAATTGAAGCTGAAAATTGTGGGATAACAGAAAGAACGAAAGAAGGAAAACGACTGATTTCAATATCACAAATCATCATTTCCCCATTCCCACATGCTTCTTTTCTACAATTATCAGGTAATTAAAATACTTTTTATTTCCGAATTCATTTGAAATCATTCGATTTCATATTATTTTCAAGGAGACGGAAGCTTCGACATCACATGTAAAAGTAATAAAAAAACTCTGACTGGAAAACTTCGGAAACCAATTTGCAACAAATTCAAAATTTTTTTTATGAATTTCATAAGTGACAAAAAAGAAGAGATCACATGCATTTTCAAATGCCCCCCTGTCTGATTACAACTTTATTACAGTTATTTCCTTCATATTATAAATGATGAAAAGAGATTCAGAAGGCAGATGAAATGATGATGCATTGAAAGATTCTCAAATTATTGACCGGACTGAAACCAATGAAATTTCACGATTATTAGCCTGAAAGAAGAGAGACTTCGCAGTATCTCTTCAAATATCAATAAGCCGAAAACGCAGAAGAATCTAATCGAAAATATGATTTACAATAAGGGAGATAAAAACATAAAAATACGTCGGGATTTACAGATTAAAGAAGAAAGAGATCAAAGATATGAATGTTTTGAAGTGAATAAATTAATTAGTGGCAATGTATGAAGGCATTAATGTTGAAAGTTACAATATTGGAGACTCAACGTTTGTGTTAAAAATTCTACAATTATTTACAACTGCTGCTGAAGAATCAATCAAAGAATGATAATAAACTTTTAAGAATCCTTCAGTCTAATCACTTTTATTTGAAAATTTTAAATATAATCTGTGCAAATGATGTTTTTTGGGTTACGAGATTTTCCATTCAACGAGTCTCTCTTATACAGTAAACTTAGATGATGAACTGTGCAAATAAATGCGATAATTCACTTCACGTAATACTCGAGGAATCAGCTACCGACTGTTTTGACAAAGTTCCATCTTCTCCTCATCTATCTATCATCACTTCTCTTCTTCACACTAATTTTCCATATTTCAACAAGAGATTGATGTGACAGACAAGGAATTTTTCATAATTTTCTTCTTAGATGTAACAGTATTAATAAAACAGCTGATGATATTTAGTTATACAAATTCCCTATGATCTTGATAATAGATATATTGAGATAAGAAGTGGTGCTAATTCAGGTTGACTAAAAGTTCATCCTAAGATAGAAGATATTTCAGGAAAAAGATCTTTTTTAGAAGGTATTTTATATGTACTACTAATAAGTTAAAATTCAATAACTTATATCTTCAAACCTTTCCCAACATACAATCTTTTAATATATCTTCATCGACTGACTTCAATTATATCAACCGTTCAATAAGTTTCCACTTCGAAATAATCACGTAATTCTCCATATGGAATTAATTTATTCTGGCAGTAATGCTTCTCAACTAATGCTTTTTATTTTAAAGAGAAAAAATTACATTTGAAGGCTAACATTTCTGGTTAAATTCGAAAACTGATAACAGTTGGAAATATCAATCATATTCTCATGGCAATGGTGCAAAAAACATTTTAAATAACATATGTCCCTACTTGGCAAACTATCATCTAAGCAGATTTATCATTCATCCAACCATATCCTAATTCTTTGTATTCGTACTAATTTTAAGTGCTACTCCTCAATATTCAATCTATTCTACTCAAGAATTAAATTTTTTAAACAAAGATAAAAATTGCAATTCAGCGATCAGATTTTGATAAATTTTCACTTATTTTACTGTCTTCTCATGAAGCTAAATCTCATCTTCGTCTGAGCTATTTAATGTTCAGCTTAAATTGCATTCTCAAGTTTGAAGCTCTTTTCTACTGCTAAGCTTATCATACAACCGTAAGCAAACTCACATCATTCAATTTACGATTGGCCTATTGTCACTCAACGACAATCGAAAAATTGGCAGAATATTCCAGTATATCATTAAAGTGAAGATGTGAGAAAAAAAGAAGTGCACTGAAAAAGGACATTGATCTTTCCGGTGTGGAAGGTCAAAGTGAGGCTAGCAATCAGCGCCTCGACTCTCCTCTTCCTCATTCATCATCACTCTCAAAGACAGCCGATGAGAATATTCTCTCAAAACAAGTTCATTTCTTTCTTAACTTGAAGAAACGTAAAAAGGAACCAAGAAATTAAATCCGGATGACGCTAATTCTCAAAAGAGCCGAACATTTCACAGCACTTAATAACAGAAACTAAACAATACGAATTAACGATAAGTTAAGACAAATTGAATTTGCTTATCACAGTCTTCTTAATTCGAACGGGAAGACTTTCTGCAAAGGATCAAAAAACAAAAAACAAAACATACTTTACGTCGGCTTCTTCAAATATTTGAAGTAATTTGACATGCACCATATTCACTTTTCAAGGAACTGCAACAAAGACTTTCATTTAACATTTCATTCTTGCAAGTTAATTTTTTTGGGCAAAAAAAGCAAAGCTGAAATTGAAACTCATTGAATAAATGAAAAAAATGAACAGGAAGAGTGTGTGTTACAAATTCACGGCAATATTCGCCATTATTTAATAAATTTGATAAACTTGACAAAATTTCAAAAAGACTCCAAATAAGAGGTTTACAAAGAGCCGAAGAATTATTTCGTTCCCAATGAACTGTGTTTAACTAATATTTCAATAGCTCAATTGTCTTTCATCTAAGCTTCTTTAAAAGCAAAAATTTTGACGCAATTGGTATCAATCCATTTGAGTGATACAACTTATGCTAATAAATTAAACGATTAACGATTAATGATTGTCTTTCATACAAATATCAGTGTTCTCCGTGAAATGTTACGTGAGAATAGCAATTAATTTTCAGATTTTTATTTCAATTAAATTTCATATTGAAATGCCTTCATAATCTGACGTTTAATTCAAAATCCCTTACGATCTACAACTTCTCAGTCAAAGTTGTAATTTTTTTTTCGTATTTTTTGTCCTTCGTTTTTACTGTGTCAACAAAACAGCGCCAACAGTAAACAAACGAAATGAATATTTTTTAGTAGAAAAAATCGATAGCGAAAATCAAAAATTGGATACATTTCAAAGCAGTATTTTTCAGAATCGTTGCATCAGAATGCCTAGCCAAAATGAATCGTTCAACTTCGGTAATTACGAAAGCTCTCGACAATTTTATTTCACAAAAATCCATTTTTCATTCCGACTATTCTTTGGAAATCAAAAAAAAATTTCATTCATATTTTCTAAAAGACATTATTTTAGAGTTCAGAATGACTGCTTCAAATATTTTCCGATATTAAGCAAAGGCAAAATTATTTCAAATTATTAAGGTAAATTTTGTAATAAGTAAAATTAGATAACATATTCCAATGATATCAGAGAAAGTTGATTATTATGGAAGGAAATGATAAAAGAGAGCGAATACTTCGGTGGAAATGAAATTTCTCAGAAGTGGAAAAGATGGAAAGGAAGGAAAAAAAGGAAAGAGAGAATTTGTGAAAAAGTGCGGGTAGTCTGATGGTTCCTTCCGTATTTAGAAGTTGTAATTCCTTGCAGAAGTTTTCGCGTTCCAACCAACCAAACACTGCTCGTTACTGCATGCCTCAGTGGAAAAGGATATGAAATTAGCTAGCATCGACGCTAGCATTGAAGCACTCATCGACGTCGATGTCACTTCGATACTTTGAAAATGTCCGCTTAGTGTGAAAAAGGAACGCTTGAACACGAAGTAGGAAGGTAAGAAGTGCGAAACAGGTAAGGTATGTTGCTCGTAAACATTTTTTTAAAGAAGAGAAAACGAAGAACACAATAAAATGATTGATAGTCAATTAAAGGTTGGCAAATACACATACACACAATACGTACCAGACATGCATACAAAATTCCTTTTTTGTTTTCCGACAACGATGTTAAATGACTTCCACCATTTCAAATTATTTCAATGCTCAGCAAGCCTTGCACAATTAATAATTAATTACAAAGATGTTTTGCCTATAATTTTTATTATCGATTTGTTTACAGCGTCGGCCATCTTTTCTTAATGAAAATATTAATTAAATACAATAAAACAACAACGGTAACAATCATCCCAAATTACTATTACTATCGATGATTGAGAAATGATGAGTTTTGGATTTTAGCAAAAGCGAATTCCAGACATCATGCATACATTCATGCAACAGAAGAAGGAAAATTTTCACATTAATTAAGTAGCAGAAAGCATTCAATGAAATGAAAAGACAAGTTTGAAAATTGGTCAATTGCTCTATTAATTAATTATTCAGAAAAGATTGAAATAATTAACAAATGATAAGCGCCGTACTTCTAAGATGAGAAGAGATCAAGCTGAGAATGCTGCTGCTGATGTGAGGAATCTTCTTTACAGGAATTCGTTAGGGTAAAGAATTGAAAGTAAGGAAGTGGATGGAAAGGGTCGTGAGAGAGTTGACACTGTAAATTGAATTTGTTCAAAATTTCATTAACCAACTGAACGACTGGGGCGAAGTACTACTATAGCAAACGACAAGATCTTCCATTCACTTCGGCGCTTACTTTTAAGTGTTCGTCTTCTGCGCCAACACTAACAGCAATTTCATCAATATAAAATGCAAAGGTATCATAAATAATTGACGTCAAATTTTCCTTCCTTTTTTTAATTAAAAAAAATTATATGAGACAGTTTATTTTTAGTAGAATGGAATTAGAATTAAGTAAAGTATTTTGTATGAAAATAATACTTGAAAAGATTTGAAATTTATTCTTTCTATAGACAGATGAAACATTATCCACTCGATCATTCGGAGGATAGCAAAAATTTTTTACAGATTATTAGCCGTCGGATGCGTCGGATAAAGCAGCCGAGTTAAATCTTTTTTTCTCATTTTGCTTGAAAGGACTAGGACGAAAAAGCCAAAATAAAGAAAAAGAATTCATCCCTTGCGGATATTTGATGGAAATATGAAAAACCAATAACAGTAGTCAACTTTTTCAGAGTTATTACAAGCTGAAGATATTGCAGAAGAAATTTTAGTCTGACTTCATTCAATTCATTTCAACTTAATTTCATCCCATTCCCTTTCATTAAGTAAGAAAATTCAATTTCAGGTAGAGGACATGATGATATGATTGTAAAAAAGAAGCATAAGGAAAATTGTTCATAATATGATAGCTGTGATGATGGATGATTGGGTTATATTTGTACGATTTACAAAAGCTAAAAATGGCTGCTGATATATCAGCAAAAGGTCATTCTTCAATGCCTTCGTTATTATTGCTGATATCCCGACCGAATAACTGGCATTACTAGTTAGAGTTCAATTTATAATGAACTATTCATTGCAAGAAATTTGAAAAAGTTGAATTTAATGTTCATTTATTGTTAATTCAATCAATGAATTTATTGGCATTAAATAAAGACAGTTAAAATGAATTCAAGTAGGATTGTCTGTTCAGCATTCCTATGTGGAAAAAGGTTATATCAGAGAATTATCTCTTCGACATATCGCACTAAAAAAACTACTTCAAATGATTGACTCATTCAAAAACTCATTTTTGTCGAATATTTATATATTTACATTCAAATTTATATTTTGATTTTTTCAATATTTAAAGTTGTGAAATCTGTTAGAAATATGAAAGATAAGGATGAAGTTCGAATTTATTAAAAGTAACAATAGCTGACGTGCAACGAAGGCAAATCGAAAAAGGATTATTTGAAGAAAAAAAAATTGAAATGAGAAAAATGCGAACACATTGCACAGTCGACCAAAAATTTAAACAGCAAAGTAGTGAAAACTGTAATATTAGGAATGTTTCATAGAAGAGAAAAGAAGACAGCATAAAGAGACACATTGTCCACGCTTGATTAGGACAGAAGAGACTTGTAAGATAAAAATTGTTTTTTTTTTAATTAAATTAACAATAATGCAGGTCAGTAGTGTGAACTAGAAATCACCACCAGAATACAGTGAGCCTAGATAGTAAGTTAAGTAGTGATAAAAAGTTCTAAAAGATATGAATAATATTTTATGAGCTTTATTGATGCAAAGTGGAAAAGGAACTCATTGAAATAAATCAATCAATTATCTGATAGAACTCTCATTTTAGTTATCTGAATATTTCATTCAATTTTTACTGTGTTCCTTCTGTGATAGTGTAGGTGGGATACTAAATAAGTTGAGTCATAGGATCAATTATCTTCCAAAGATTAATATTTGGATGTGTTTCGCAACTAACGTCGGTCATATAAATAATTTTCTCTTTTACTGCAATAATATATTTGAATTATAGTTCTTCAATGTTGATATTCCAATCACTAATCTAAGAAAGTAAAATTTTTCAAATTGATCTGTTGGCTCTTTATGGCTATATCCATTTTGCTACCGATATATTAAGCACTTAATTTCACAATAAGAAAGTGTTTTGTTATCAGCAAATTTATTGTGAATTTGGAATTTTTGCATTGTTTAAACAAAACTTTTAATATTTAAGAATGAAACTGCAATTTCTGATTTTGCGTCGCGTATTATTAGACTTATATAGAACAAATGTTACAAAGTATACATAACCACGAGCAATAAACAGATAAATCGCTAACGCTACGTGGAAGAGTTAATAACACAGTATGTGCTTGTTATCATCACTTCGATGTAAGATAGAAAAGAAACGCTTTTCTTCAAGTGAAATTTCAACAGTAATAATTCTACTGCAAATATAATATCATTTTAGAATTGACATGATTTGAAAAAATTAGACTGCTGAAGCATCTAAGTAATAAAAAAGAGCAAAATCTTTTGCCTAAAAATTAAAAAAATTAAAAAAAATTACGCCTAAAATCTTTCAATTCTACCTCTTTTGTCGCAAAAAAATTACATTATTAAACTACTTGGAAGCTAAAATAATAAAACACTGAAACTCTCGAAATGATATTAGCAGATTCAACACAATTTTCTTTTTAAATTAATTCTGTCACTTTTTTAAATGTATCGAAGAAATCAAATTTAGGCTCTAAGTAAATCGTTGAAAATAACCTGACTTTAATGTCTAGAACACTCTCTTCGTCCTAAATCTAATCTTTCATACAATCAATAAAATGTGCAAATGCCGTTAACATTTAATACAAAAATTTTGAATAAATAAGAGATTCTGCATTCCTGATGAATCAAAAAAGTAGCTATAATGCTTGGATGAGTTCAGGGGAAAAATATTCTTGTGCAGTCGCAAAAAGGATGTCTATCCTTACAATTTTTTTAATGTTATATTGTGGATAAGAACGGAGAAAAGTAACAAACAATCGGCAGGAATTTAAACTTTAAATTCATAATCACCAGTATAAATAACGTAAACCTGCAAAACAAAGCTATTCGTATGCAGAAAATATGCAAAATAAAAAAATATAGCATACCCAATAGATCTTTATTTCAAAAGATCCATCATTTATATTAAGGATAATTGAAGTGCTCAATTGATAGACAATGCTTGCTTGCATCACAGGCTAAATTATAAAATAAAATGTGAAATCAAACTGCGAAATAGACTCATGTATATAAAATTTTTAATGCATATTTAAAAGATCAAAAAATAGGAAAAGATTAGCTTTGAACAGGCTCTTCGTTCACATCCTTACTCAACTCGACGCGATAAAAATCAACAATAGTGGCTCCATGCCCAGCAACATACTCATGAACTGTCTGCAAGGGATTCAGCATAAATGCCTGCCTTAATAGCTGGGTTTCGTTTTCATCGATATGCGTGATCTGGAATGACAAAGAATGGAAAAGTTTTCAAAATATTCAGATAACTGTTTCAATAACCTTTTTTGGTTCACTTGTCCTATTTTTATCTTTTGAATATAGTTTTTATCGTCATTCGAATATTCCAGATTTTCTGTTTTATTTAATGAATATTTCTGTTTACACTATTATTGGTGGTAGGCATGTGCTCAAAGTAATTCTTCTAAGATTGCTTTTTTATTTAGTTATTGATAGAGTTTTGTCTGTGTTTTAGATTTTATTACAACCAGTTAAAATTCGAATGGTAGATTTCAACCAATACCTTATATTTTAAGAATATACATGGTGTTATTTAATGTTGTGTCAATGGCGCTAGTGCAGCTGCTAATTCAGCAATGACGAATAAATGGTATTAAAAGTGTGCTATCAAATCAACGGTTTTTAAACGATTTTTCAATTTAGAACTCAGTTTCATTTCATTTTCGTCCTTTTTCTCTAAATAAGACACGACAGTTGAAAATTCCATCAAGCTGCAACGAACCTCCCCATCATAAAAGGCATTGCTTTCGTCTCCCTGAGAGGCTTCCTCATTTACAAGTACTGTTTTGCTTTCCGGCAACGTCGTATCTAGTGTTTTCGGCAAAGGTGTACCCAGTGTCAAAGTCCTAAATATATTTACGATTACAAAATTTTATATAACAATAACATCAATACTTACATAATTTAGTCGAGAAAAGCATAATGGTAAGATAAAAAATCAATAGAAACTTGAATATGAACTGCATCAAAGTTTGAATTTCAACTTCCAAATTCGAAATGAAACCTCTTATTTTGTTCATATTCATATAAATTTTCTATGAACGTGGTAGCCGTTAAAGAGATTTACCTCATTCCTACAATGTGTTGACATAATTGTTGTCCCAGCTTTTCTGTTGGAAAATTAGTTTTGTTCAACCTCTTCAGACCAACAACAGCTACATATCTTCCCATACATACTGTTTCAGTACCTTCTTAACAGAAAACTGTTTACTAATTAAGTTATCTTTTAATGTCTTCAAAAAAGTGATTCCAAATAATAAATAAATTTATATTATGCTAGGGCAAACCTTTGGGATGTGCGTAGCCAAAAAGTTGAATATCAGATGGTGCCAATATTAACTGTGCTCTTGAAAGTGTTATATTTTCGCCAAGTTTACCGATCGCTTCCGTAATCAAATCTTTTACTAGCTTGCCATTTTCGACTGTTTTGAGGGAATCAGTCTCTGAAATGCTAATAATAACAAAATCAGCTGAAATACTATGACGTTACAAATGCCAGTAAAACCATGTATTTGAAGCTCCACAAAATTTTTGTCCAAATTCTCAAATCTGATATACCATAAAGCCTCGAATAATTGGAACAAGCACAGAGTTAAAATTTGGAAACTCCAACAAAAAGCGAAACAATAGAAGCAGAAAAACTTGAAACAAACCTTATTCTTTATCGGAATTCCTTAACCCCCTCAAAGATTTAATTTACTTCCAAAACAGAAATACCACAAACACAAATCTGTAAACGAAAATAGAAACAACAAAATGTCTAGCTGTTGCTAAAAACCGTTACTCACTTGAACTCAATAACTTAAAGCCATCACCAGTTGTTCCATCTCGATCAGCAGCGTGCAAAACCGCTTTAACCACATCTTCAACCTAAAACTGTTCCATGAAAGTAATTCAGATATATAAAAATATCGATAAGACAGTAAACCTAAATTGCAACAAAAGGGCGATAATCTCAAAATGAAAAAGTTCATCATGGCAACTACCCAATTTGCAACGTTGACTTTTGAACTTTCATGACAATCTTAATCGAGTGATTCTTTGTAACTGATTATACTTTTCTATAAACATAGAACTACGGGATTCAAAAACCTACCAGTCGCTTAAAATCGTCGCTTCTGGAAACGAAATCCGTTTCACAATTCAATTCAACCACAGCTGCCTTATTGAACTTTGTTATCACCGATACAACTCCTTGCTTCGTTGGTCTGTCACTAAGTCTGCAAGTCAATTTTAATTTCTGGAATTTCAAAATACAAAAAGCATGCTTTTATAAACACAAGAGATTATTAACAATTACTTTGCAGCTTTCGCCCAGCCCTCTTCTGTAGCCCTCTTTTTCAACCATTTGATAGCGTCTTCCAGATTATCAGGCCCAAATTCAGTGAGTGCTTTACGGCAATTAACGTAACTGTACCCAGTCTTTTTTCGTAATTCTTTTAATGCCTGAAAGGAACATAGACCACAGACACTAAAAAAAATGAACCGAAAAATTACCAGGAATTAATTCGATCACAGCTTAAAGGACATGAACATTGCAGAGTTGTTTAAGGATGAACTCAGACTATTGGCCTGCACTAGAAATGAGCACTGATCTGAACTTCCAACTAAGAGGATTCCATTTGATAAAGATTAGACCAAACGTTAACATTAATGTTGGATGCAGGAATATGGCCGAAGTCTGACAGAAACTAAATTATCGCGAATTGGAACAATTATAACAAATTTAACTCATTCTATTATTATGCAAAAAAAAATTTAGGCCCTTTCAAAGCATTGAAATATTACTTCTTTGGTAGTACTCGGTGTAGGTGCAACGACGGTAGCCGAACATAATCGATGGAGACTTTTTTTGAGCACAATTAACCGAATTAATCGTTGTGAAGCAATCATCCAATCTCTTAAAAATGTTAGATAAAGTGAAACAATGAATATTTTAAGTTGACCACTCTCATAACAGCAAGCCGCACCACAACCTTACTAGAAATATCGGCACTCAAAATTCACGCGTGAGACACGAGATTTTCGTTTCGCTCACCTCTTCAGTCATTTTACACACGTCCTTAGCAAGCATGCTTCTCATGGAGCGGGAGATTTAAGATGATCAGTCAGTGCCCGTCCCTCAGTTCATTACGGATGTGACTTGCATATTCGAGAAAGAATATAACGAGTCATTGATCATCCTAATTCTCTTGCTCTTCGAGAGGCATTATGCACTTACGAAAGAGACACCTTGAAGTCACAGCGCTCTAAATCTAACCGACTGTATCAGACGTGATTAACTTCGACGCTAATGCCCTCGCGTTCTCTCTCCCATCAAATTACAACATAGGTTTCAGCACAGATGTTGTGCATAGTCGACAGTTGCGAACTAAAGTTTCTAAAACTTCCTTCGATGCTTCTGAAATCTGAATTCAGTAATTTCAGGATCTGTATGGTCCAAAAAAATATGACTTCCTTTTCGATAATTATTGGTTCTTTGATATTTCTAAAATCTTTCGGTTCCACATGGACGGTGAATTCAATGTGCCATATCCCATCTTAATCAAATATTTACACATTTCGGATAAATCAACCTGTTTCTCTCTATTTTTCTGACTATTTCAAAAGTTACACTTTGCTGCAACAGTAATTCACAATGTCCGAACATTTGGATATATTTTAGGACAACAAAACAATAAACCATTAAAGAAATAATTTTATTCCTTATTCACCAGACAATTTATTCTTTCTTCCTTCTAACGATAAATATATGGACAACACCGATATAACGAAAAGACGAAATCTTCAAAGAAAAAGTAATACAGAATAATAGAAATGAGATTCTTTTTTGCATACATCAAAATACATGGTTAAGTTAAATATACGGCAAAATTCCGTCACAATATTCATGCCAAAATTACAATTTTTTAAACAAAAGTTCATTATCCTTGAAAACTTAGCAAAAGTATCTTGCCTTCACCAAATCAGGTGTATTTTAGAGTCTGAAATCTGAAGTTAGCTAGTAGCCAATAATAAGTTTGCTAAATTCAGAACCAAATTCCAAGCTGCACTATTAAGATATCACCAGTTTTCTTAATACTATTACACCGGCACCGAAGTTTTCTGCTATTTTAAAGCGAATATCCAACAATATATAGTTCGAGAATGCTCTTCCTTTAAAGTTTGTAACGTAATCACTGTTCAGATATACAGAAAACATAATACGAAAAATTTTTAAATAGAAAAGAAAAAATGAAAATGACATGAAGAATTCTCGTTCCAAACATCAAAACTCCACAGGCGGAATTTTGATATAAGTTACCCTAGTAATTAAGATCTTCCTTCAGATAATGAATGACCTCATAATTTACAATTTTAATGCTGCATTCTGTGTGCTCCTCTCATCTTCTTCCAGTGAATTCAAGACCAATTTTTTCATCTAAAAAAGTCATCTAACTCCGCATTGCAAACTTCGTAGTCTCTAATCAAGATTTTCTCAAAGATACCTGCCAAAATTTTTTCATCTTCCACCAATCACAAAATCATTTTCAAACCAATAATAAAGTAACTAATTGCATCTTGACAATTCTACAACAATTAAGAAATCGACTTTGAGCAAAAACAGATGAAATCTATGTTGTTACAATCTAATTAGGCCTAATTAGAAATTAATGGAATGTTTGACGAAATAATGAATAGCATCAACCGCCTTCTGTGAGAAGATAGAATTTCTCAACTGATATGATTTAGCTAGTTTTTTTGCTGAAAAGAAAAGCAGGCTTTTCCTGTTCTTTCAAATAAATCGAGAAATAGTCCCTCTGCAAATAAATGTACTTTTCCTCATTATGTAACATTATTACCAGATAACATTAAGAAAGGGAGGACACTGCAAATTTGGGCCAAGCTATTTTCGCTTCATGTCGTTTGTAAGCAAATAGATGCGCCTTATGTGCCTCCTTCAACTGATGGCGAATTAAATCAGGGCATTCGTTTGCTAGAAGACATGTTTCATAACCATCAACTAGAAGGTATCTGAAACAAAACAAAACAAAACATTTCAACCTAAAAAACTGAAAGTTGAAAAGTTGCGACAAAGTGCTACAGAGCGGTGCATCTCAATCATGAGTTCATCAGAAACTACATCCTCTAAAATGTACATTTACTCTGCACATAGGTGGTATACAAGATTTCTTTAGTAGTTATTAATTTTAATTTATGTTTAACTACCACACCATGATATAACCAAAGGAAACAAAAAGGACCTACAATCCATGATCTTCTGGATTTGTAATGCCAAACTGATGTGCAATAACGCGACACAGCTTTCCAGCAGTCATTTGGGGAACGCCGGGAAATGTGTGGTATCGGATAGAACCATCCAGTTCATCCGGTACGGCTACCTTCACGAAAGCATCTGATGATGATGAAAGTACAGGGCTGACACTTCCTAATGAAGAGCAATACGACCCATCTTCCTGTAATCAATTTTTGAATATCCAGTTCTCTTAAATTATAGAAAGCTTGAAATTTGAACAAAAAATTAAGATACCGTTATTGAAGAATCATCCACCTGGCCCAACTTTCGAATGCTTTCAGTATTTTTCAGTACATCAATGGCGGAAAAAAGAGTAATGAGGTAGTAACTGGAATCACCAGTGGTCAGCAACTGTTTTGGGAGCAGCTCCCACATGTACCACGCTTCAACTTCACATCCGACCGTTGATGTGCGTGCTAATAAATATACTAACCATCGCACCAATTCTAAATTTAATTTGCTTTTCAGTTTAATTTTTTATCGAAGCTTCTGATCTCATCTAGAAATCAAAATCAACAGCATTTCAAAAGTCAAGATTTCATAAATAATCGTCCGTTAATGAGCCGTCTCATGAAAGATATCGACATCAATAAATATGGAAAAAGACAAGGGGCTTTTATAGTAAGACATTGTATATTTGTAACTCATTGCACACTTACTCCTGGTATCATTCTTGAAGAACAGTGCTAGCGTATAAACACATGTAAATAATTTATTAATCCTAACCATCAGCAGGAGGCAAGTTTTTAATCTTATTGCTTTCGATGCTAATCGGGTCGTAATTTTCCACATCACCGCTCGGATTGTCGCAAGACTGCGGCTTACCAATTGCCAAAAATATCACTCGCAGCAAATTCTCTAATTTCTTAAGCGGTGAGTAATGATGTTGCATTTTTCGTAAGCAAATCTTAATTGTCTCCATTTTCTGCGTCGTAGGTGGCGTGAACTAAAACCACTACAGTTAGAACAATGCAAATTCTTCAAATCTCGGTTGGCAAAAAAAGTTTGCCCGAATAATCGAAAAATTTGATCTTTTCTACAAAATTCTTAACAACACCGCTAAACAAATTAATTAATTAAATAAACAAGTGATTAAATAAGAAAATATAATAAATAAGCATGAAAAATAAGTGAACTAATTAATTACTTAAATAAATAGATAAATTCATAAATTTTATTATATATGTATATATATATATATATCAATTCTTCGAAAAAACGTACTTTACAGCGGACTCCAAAGCCTAACTGTTCTGGGGACAAAGTTCGGACGTAGGTAAGATTTTCCGAAAGTGCTTGAAGCCAACCGTTTTTTGAGTATTCGCGTACCATCAAATGATAAAGATGGGGTTTTACTGGGTCTAAATTTCATCAGTCAAATCATACAATATAAAAGGATTAATCTTTTCAAGATTCCGAAACAATTTTAACTTAGTAGGGAGGTTTTTTACTTCTGCAAATCTTTCACAAACAAGCTGACGAACCAAATATATGATTATATTAAAGGAAAAAAAACTTGCAAAGGACAATTTTGTGTAAAACAGCTTCCAAAATTGCATCAATATTCAAAAATTCGTTAGCATTCAATCGCACTCGTTCTTTTTCAATTAGGTCATGAAGTTCGCCTTCGCCATGTTTTACCAGATAATTCTTTAAACCATTTAAAAACTGACGGACGTTTCGAATTACAACCTAAAAACCATACTCCAAAACAGCTATCTTTTATATTTTCTTCAAGAGAAGTAACGATTCCATTTGCGTTTAATAAACCATTTGAAATTTTTGCGAAAAATTAAGGCGCTCCATAACATCATTTCAGTAATTTAAAGCCTGAACATCTTTTCTACTTTATATATTTACCTTAAAACTGCTCGCCCAAATTTAGGAATTGCTAGGTCAGATTCAGAAATCATCCAGTGGAATCCACTTTAAGAAAAAAAAATGAAAAAGATTACTTGCGGATCACATTCTTCCGCTTCAAATGTACATTCAATAAAACGGCGCAATGTAGCACCGAACACTGTATTTTCCTCCTGCGATAGTCTGCAATTGACAGCTTCAGTTATCGTTAAACACGTCGATGTCAAAACACAATTCTTTTCATAGGTATAATTCAGACTAATAATTTAACAAACAACATATTTTTAGAAATTGAGAGTCATTAACCTTTCAACATATTCTTGAATTTTTGTACCCGGATCTGCGCTTAAACTATTTTTCAGCCGTGGCGGTGAAATAATGGGCGAAAGTGCACGAATACTTGTTGGGATATCATCCAAAGATTCCAGCCACGAGTCATCAAGTTTTGAATATCGTGGGAAAATACGCGGAAGCTGAAAATCATGTAGACAGTATAAAATAAGGACATGCAAAAGCATACACATGTCATATACGACGACAAAAAAATTGAAAATTACGGTTTTTGGAATCGAAACTATCTAAGTTAAAATAGTGGAGGGACACAAAAAATACGATTAACAAACATACTGAATGTGTGTTTGTTGATTTATGACTATCCATGGTGGCTGTTCCATCCGACATTTCTCCCACATTACTTACGTTCATCATTGAATTTGATGCTTCCGGATCTCCATTACCACTGGTCACTGATTTACTAAACTCAAAGAGATTAATATGAGAATCTGAATGAATAACAGTTGTGAAATAAATCATAAATTATACCAAAAAAGGAACCAACCAGATTGTTTCAAATTGTTGTTGCTTGTCGAAGCTATCTTCACTTTTCAAATGTACATTAATATTTACAATACCATTACGCCGACCATCTAACTCTGCATTATTGTTTAGATGATAGTCATCAAACCTCCGAATCACTACCCCGTAGTCACCGTTATCTTAAATTATTATCGAAAATTAAAGTTTTTAGACGAGATAAATCCCAGAAAATGATCTAAATACTGGAAAGTTAATCTGAATATTAAAAGAATAGAACTCCACAAATTCAGGTGTGTCAGTTTGATGTCATTATTTAAATTCTAATAAATCCTTTTTCACTTGCAATAACGCAAGAGCAAAATAAAGTTTTCCAAAACAAACTAGTCATACTTTGACTATCATTCGTGCTAGTGACAGACTGCAATTTCTGTAAATTTCTTCCCTCTTCACCGTCATTACTCGTTTCCAGCGAACAAATCACTTCATCATCACCTTCTTCAGCGATCACTTCACCTAAACAAAAGCAAAAGTGTTACGGTACAATGTATAAAAATTTGAAATAAACAAAACATCAATCATTACTGATCCGCTTGCCTATGTTATGCTCACTTACAATTTTGATAATGAATAACAAATGGTACGAAATGCGGCTGGTACCATTTCTTAACACTGTTTCGAAATACTCAAGAACAAGACTGCGAAAAACTTCCGACAAAATTTTTTTCCACGCTTTTTATCCAAAACAGATCTCTCATCCTCTACGAACTGAACGTATTTCAAGCTAAACTTATAAAACAACAATAAAATTAACCAAGAACAGATTGGTTCATATCGTAGTGCCTTGTAAGAGTAGATGGTTTTTCATCCCCATAGTGCGCCAAATCCAACAAATTCTCCCAAACATTGGAATCCCACGGTTCGTTGAAAACTGTTCCAGCGATACTAACGTCATCATCATCTTTTGCACTTTGATCTTGACTTGAAGACCCCGTTTTCACTGAAAAAATTTCCAACTAGAGGCTGAAACTTTCATGACCAATCCATCTATTAATGAAATTACATAATCATATTCAGAGTTCAAAATTTTACAATAAAGTAGCTAATTAATAACACGAATCATTATGGGTAATTTCAAGTATCTACTGATGTTAACTACTATAACTGTAAATCTCAGTATTGAATTTAATCAAAAAATTAAAATTTTTAAAAACTTACCGGTTAAATCTGTTTTCATTGACATATCAACGGATTCCGATAAGTGAGCATATTCAGATGTTAAATTTTCGCATGCATTGTCGCTATAAGCAGGAGTATAGTCAGAATTTTGCCGTCGTAAACGAACAGAACCCTCAGATGATGACGGCTGAGAAGGAAATGTCTTTGATAACGCTGAAAACAGTCCTCCTTTCAATCTTCTCCTCCCAAAAGATCTCTTTAAAATTAAAGTAGCATCTGGGCAACGCTTGATATGAGCAGTTATCGTTAATATAACATTGATCTACATATCTCGCCCTCATTTACAAAAGATTTGAATTTAAAATAATCAAAGACCCAAAAAAGCGATAAAGCGGACAACTTACTTAATAAATTTTTTCATTTGAAACATGTTTTAACGAGATATGACATCATATAATAAAAATTTAAAAATGCTGAACAATTCATATTGAAAAACAACCTAGATTGCCATTTCCAGTAATCATTCCACAAGGATGTAATTTATTTTGTAACGAACTTCCAACCGCTACCGCAGTTAAACTTTTCTTTAACAATGGCACTTGCGGAGTCGGTCGGACCTAGAAATAAAAAATTGCTGGAAAGACGCGACTTCCTTTTAGGGTGAAAAATAACGAAGTAAGAAAAAAGTTGATTTTCAAAGGCGAAACAAATTTAACTGGAGGAATGAATGACTAAAATAAGAATGGCAATATAATTGAAATGAAAAAATAAATGATCTCTAATTGTTGGAATGGATGAAATAAATTTGACGTAGTCAAATGAAAAAATATTTTACTGTTATTGCTAAAAAAATTATTGCAATAATCATATTAGTTTTATTTGGAAAGGTTATCAAAAACAATGCCCATGACTGTTCGTAGACAGCTACTAGGAGTGACTGACAAACAAGAAAACAAAAGTGGTACACTTATCACAACACATCATCTTATCAGGAAGAAAACAGATAAGAAAACGAAGAGAAGAGTGCTTTTGTGATCCCCCGAAAACTTGGATGTATTAACCTTCATTTAAGAGGAGATAGAGCTCAAAATTTATCGACAACAGAATTAATACCAAGAAATGGCATTGATTTCTCCATAAATAAATGGGTAAGTTGAGTGCAGCAAAAACCAAACCTTTGCAATTTTTTGACGATTTTTCAATTCACTATTCACTGCTGACCAAACAACTGCTTGTTCTTTGGCAAAAGTATTCCCAGTATAAATCAAGCGCTCATTGGCCGTGTTGCTACTGGACGATGAAGACACACTGCAAGCAAAGGAAGATCCTGAAAATATCCTAGAAAGTTTCGGATTTTCTAAATGATATTTCTGATAAAAATTAATAATGATCCAGACCTAACATAATGAGAACGAGTACTAATTCATTCAAACGACATAATTTGTGATTTTATCAGGTATAATAGAAACTTGAAAACGCCATAGCAGTAATTCACGAGCATTCCGTTCTCAACACCTTCCTGCCTCTTTTGTTAGCTTGCTATAGGTGCAAAATATGATCGTTAAAACTGGCTTCAGGAAGGAAGTAAAGCTGTCATCAGCCACTATCGTTGAAAGACGTACTACTTTCCAACATTGTAGTGAACTCTATTTCACACAAGTTTTCTCCTTTCCTCTCCTAACAACCATTTTATTTGTTTCACATCCCATGCTATTTTTGAAAAGTTTCAAGGAAGAACCTATTCAATCGTTTCTTCCAGAAAGGAAGCAGAGGCAAAAGGCTAGCAAGCCTCATCTGATCTTGCTTGCTTGCTAATATTTTGATAAGCTTCTTGAACATACAGCAAACTCAACGTTTTCACAGCAATATTCGCAAAGCACAGATATACTATGTATTAAAGGACGAAGCATAGGCAAAAAAAAATCATGAACATCTGACATTTACCTCGTTTAACAATGGATGGACTCCATGCATAAGTCTGAGTAGAAGTTGATGGTAATGAGTCGATGCTACTATTGCTGTGTACAAAAACTCGTTCTTTGGGGTGCCTCTCACTGTGAAACCTGAAATTCACGATTGAAATTTTACATGGTCGTGGCAATATAATTTATTGCTTTAGTCGAAACATCAAAAGCATCATTAAATGAATTAATTTCCGTATCAAATTTGCATAATTCAATAAAATCACATTTTCCAAAATGAAGAAATGGGAAAACATCAAAATCTCCTGAAAAACCAGATATAAGTAGATCAGGAAAAAGAGTTAAGAATATGACTGTAGAAAACAATTATGATTTAGCAGGAGGGAAGCAAGAACCGAGGATTAAAATAACTATGTCGCTATCACAATAAAACTTCCAACTACAAGATTCAGAAGGCAGGAAATGAATTATCAAACCCATTCAAAGGTTTACCAAGGTTAGAGCATATTTCAGCGCTGCAAAATTAACTATATCTTTGAAACAATAAGCATTGTATATGCTCAATCTAGAAACAAAAATGTTCAATATAAAAGCTGATTCGTGATTCATCAGATATCTTGCGCAACAACGGTGTAAGCTGTCAAAGAAAATTATTGTAATCAGTTGTTAATTAAGGTTCCTTTTTTCTCTCAAGTGCTTTGACTCAAATCTCTTTTAAAAGCGAAAGTTGAAAGCAAAATTGAACTATTAATGCACACATATTTTTAAGCGGAAACAAGGTATTTCAATGAGAACAATCAGGCATTCCTTAATGACAAAGAGTAACAAGAGATCAAAATTTAATGAATGATATGATAATTTATATAATTATCGACTTCATAAATTCCAGTCCAGAATATAGCTTAGTTGGTAATTGAAGATGATGAATCAAGCAGAACTCGAAGTCGAAACTAATATCGTATGCGTGCGAGGGTAACAATAATTCGGAAGGAAAAAGAGGACAGCCTTGAAAAGCCAAATGAGTTTGAATGAAATGTGAACGAACTCAAATGACCAAAAGTACTTCCTACCGTTACTGCCACTACTACTGGGTTTAAAGAGAATGATTTCTTTAAATCACTCTCTTCTACCCCTTCACGGTAGTAACTATTTATCTCCATCCGAATTATATCCTATAATCTATAAACCAAGCAATTATACCTCCAATTATAGAGTGCTTGTAACATGTTCATTTTTATTGTTTATTTATGTTCAATTATTAAAATCATAGCATTAATGATACAAAATAACCTAATTTTAACTTAATATAATTAGAATGAGAAACTAATCTCATAAACTGGGAATATGCAATCCTCCAGATAACAGGACCGCTTACAAACCCTATGAAAATCTTTGATGCTATAAGTTTACTTTTGGCAAGAGGGAGGCTGGAACACCTGTAGCAAGAAAGCAGGAAAAGTGGACAGAGGAAGAGAAGACGACAAGTGGAAATTTAACAGTGACAAATGAAATCCTTCAAAAGCAGACATCTCAAACAATATTCAATTTATCCAATGTGATGAAATGTCTTTCCGATGAAAGGGAAAGGAGTGGAAAAGAGATATTTCGGGCAATTAATCCATTCTGTAATTATGAAGTTGTCTCATCACTAAATCTACACATTGTCACTGCTATTTGTTTTATTCTAATCAATTCAACTGCATTATTCTTAAGACTGCCAAATTGGAAGATAAAGAATGAAACAAAATTATAGATTAATCTATGTATTCAATCTCTCTATCTTAAGCTCTTAAAACATCGACGCGCCAATGCAAATGACGGTACTGTCAAAGGAATAATTCTAAGACTCCGAGGAAAATAAAATATCATGAAGAAAAAACTATCATTTACTAAACAAAGAGACATAAGTTGTCCAAAAAATTTTGACAAAGACAATAAAATCAAACTAAATGCAAATTAATATTTCGATCGATAAAATCTACCAATGATATACAGTTAGCACTGAAGGATATAGGATATAGGATATAGATTTCATTAAAAGAAAACGGAATCCATCTGAATCATATAGAGTCAGAACAAAAATAAGCCACTAATATCTTCCTTTCCTGTAGTCTTTTGATTACAAACCTTGAATTGAAAACAACACTGCGGAACTGATAACACAAGACACCGGTACTATTTGAAACTGTTACAAATCAACAAACTATTACTCCACCGAAATGAAAACAATTATTAAATTGCAAATCTACTAATGTTTATTAAAGCTGCTAGTTGGTACACCTGTTTGACTTGCATATTTAAAACGGTAGTTTGCATCCTTCTATACCCATCATTTTTTTTTTACTTTTATTCAAACTTGAATTTGAATAAAAGTAAAAAAAATGATTGGTATGGAAAAACATTACTTTTGCTAGAGTTTTAGTTTAGGAAAGAGATGTTGCGAAAATCACCATAAAGGTAACACGGAGACTACTTCCACATAAAGCAAACTTACTGCGCAGGAATTTTAAACAAAAAATTAGTCCCAAAGCAAATTGAACAGAATGGAAACTTTAAAACGAAAGTAATTATACTTCACCAACTTGTTCCTCTAAGGGACGTAAATTGTTAAAAGAAGAGGAGAAGCAGTGAAACACTTATAATTAATGTGTTGGTAAACGTTAAGTGTTGCAGAAAGATGACAACAGTGATAATAAAGACGACGATAACAAATTTGATGAAGATCATTATATCTATGTGATAAAATCACACTACAGCCATTATAATGATTAGAAAGACCCATCCATTATGATACATGCACTGGTCAGAAAGAAGCCTAAGTAAATATTTTGATTTTATTCTAAATCATACTCCCCCTCTACAAATATTTTATAGTCGATGTTTTCTCTATGACTTCATAATTACTGTAGCTAGTAATAACAAGCAGTTAATAGGAATCGTCAGCTTTTTGTTTGTTACGTCACAATCGAAACTGGAACTACGTAACGTATTACTGACTGCTTTCTTAACCTTCAATCAACAAAAATGAATCTTTAGTTTTTCACCTCTTCTGAATTTTCAAAGATCAATAATATGCGCGAAATGTTCTCGAATTAAGGTAATTTCGCAGCAACTGAACAAAAGTAAGAATATTTTAGAAGAATTACAAATCTCACCTCTGTCAAAACACACGATTACATGAGAAAACACACTTAAGAAGGATGGATATTGAACGGTTTATAAATCTTGTTTTAGTCGATGACACTGCTGTATATTTCTAGACTCTAGGAAACAATTAAAAGCATGAACCAAATGAATATGAGTAAAAATAAGTTTTTCAAAAAAAGAGTAATATAGACTGAAAAAGTAGAAACAAGGAAGTAGAGGTAAAGTGAAACTCGAGTGATAACAAAGTTTGAAATCAAGTACGTCTCCGAACTACAGGCGGCAAACAAATTTATGAATACAAATAATTTTATAAGTTAGGGAGTTTTGCAGTATTGCTAAAGGAAGCATTCTGTTAACTCATATAGTGAAAAAAATTGCAGGACTGCTTCGAAACTCTGCTAGATGTTTCTAATGAAGAATATAAAAACTTATAAAATTTTCTACTATATTTATTTCGAAATGGAAGAAAAACTATGAAATGAATATTTGGAGCAATCTATAGATATTCCAAACTTCACCCCAAAAAATATGTCGTTATTAATTTAATAAATGGAAAGCAGAGTTGTCGTACGGAAAAGGATAAGACGAATATGGCACTCATTCAGATCAATTGTAAAATCCAAAAAGACCCTCAAAAAACTCACCCCGTCCTCGCAATTCTTCGTATGACCTAGAAAGTGTGAGAAAGTCTAGCTGTAAAGATTCTGGTTTCCAAACTGATAAGGATAAGTCTTTTCAATTTGCAAAGCTTTTACACCCTCATTTTACAAAGCACACAGTACTCCTCCTCGACCTATTCAGTAACCAGTACGCAATAACTATGAAATTATAATTCCCTACAATTAAGATAAGTTAAAGTAACGAAAAAATAAGAAAAAACTAGAAAGTGAAGTTGCGAAAGAGTGCGAAATACGTGAAAAAAATGAGAATGGAACATACCGAACGTAAGAAATGAAACAATAATATTAATGAAAGTCTTTCAAATCGGTGCTAATTAGAAAAATCTCAAAACGTGCGCACGAATACGGAAGCATAAAAATGAATAGAGTTTAAATCTATGAACGAACACTGTGAATGGCAATTCAATGTTGCAGAAATGCCGCTTGCACAAGCAATAACCGGCATATCTACAGAGCTGCATGAAATATTTATCTCTACATCACTCTGTGGCCAAGGCAACACCACCAACGACGACAACAATTATAATGGTTCAGACATTATAATTCGATTAAGACACAAACCTCGTCTATCTCGCAAAAAGCAGCACTTATAAATATTTCATTTATGCCTGAGCAAACTAGTGTGAATAATGACCCACGAATACGGACGATGAAATTGCAAGAGACAGTACAGGGTTAATGCAGAAAGGATGAAAAGAAAGCAGGTCATCAAGATGACCATTAACAGAATGATACCATGTAATCAAGCGGCCTTTCTCTTTATACATTTATGATGAGCTTAATTATTTTCAGATCTAATATAATTAATTTAATTCCTAGAAAGGGGCTTCAAGCACAGGTTCGCAGAAATTAACTCAACCTTCAGATCAAGGCAAAAAGACACAGGAACAAGTTCACACAACAATTTAAGTTTCACTGTATTATCCAGAAATCCAGAACTACTTAATAAATAGAAATGTGTATGCTGTCCTAAAAAGGTTTTTGAGAGCGAACATAATGGATGACTAACTTTCTGGTAAAGATATGTTCTGCGCCATCACAATCCTCATTCCTTAAATGCTCCTGCTCAATCTGCTTCACCATCTTTTTATGAGTCAGTGAGGGTTTTTGAAGTAAACTTCCAACAGACCAATCGTTTGTTGTATTATTTGCATGCGTATCTTTGACATATTGCTTCCTTCGTATTACTGGTGTAACTAATCCTTCATTTATTGTCTGAAAAGTGGACCGTAATTATCTATTAGTAGATAGTAAAACCCAATAAAGCAAATGTAATCAAAACTATCATTAAGTAAAAAGAATAATATCCTCTTAAACTACCGGAATCTGGAATATTACTCATTAGTTGTAGTTAGTTAAGCAGTAGTAACGAATTATAAATGATACAGAAACAGGTAAAGAAGGTCATAAATTTTAAACTGCTGTGGTAATAGCTATTTACAGTAGCAACACAGCATCCTACTGGTTTAAATTAAATGAGTGTAACCCGTAATTCTCCAGTTCTTGGATTTCGACCAATCTTCGAAGTTAATGCCTTTGCCGTGGCGACAACTCCGGTAACACTATTTGCTAATGAGTTATGTGCCAAATTTGCCAAATCGGGAACCGATAGACGACGCTGATCAGTTCTGTCGTTGGAGCGTGTCCTGTTATCAGTAATAAGCTTTTTAATTCCTTATATTTCATACTCTTGCATTTGAAATCTATTGAGTTCAGATTTCTGATCGATCTATTCTTTGATACAAAATTACCCATTAGAAGCATTAAAAACATATGAATAGGGAACGAATTGAAATACAACCATAATTGTTCTACGGAAATGTGCCAAGTGAAATATCAGACCCTCCCTCCGAAAATATGAGATTCAGAAAAAAGTCCATTCAATATACCTTAAAGTAACGTTAGCGTTGTCAAAATCAATTTCACTTGCTTCCTTATGATAATTTCGTTGGCACTGCTGCTGCTGCTGACGAGATTTGGAGTTGGGTTCAGAAACCGCAACTGCTGCTTCTTGTCTGTAATTGGAATTTACTGCAGCATTACGTTTTTATAAGAACATAAGAGCCAACAAAATATCTGATAAAACATTCTTTTTAAATTTTTTGAAGACATTTTTTTAAACTGTCTATCTGTTAAGTGATGTTGCGGTATAGAAAAACCAGAATATTTTATCTAAAGAGTTTTTAGAATTGCATCACTGAACAGCTTTTCTGTTTGATAAAAAATTTCAAATGTCACGTAAATTAAGAAATATCTACCTCTCACTAGTTGCAGTAGGTAATGAACTAATCTCTCATCAAGTAGTATTAAAATATGCAATTTCGTGCTATTCTTTAAAGCACATACTTTATATTTGGAAAATCCCGATTCAGCTGAGTTAGTACCTTACTTCAATAGAATAAAGCAATACTGTTCGGCTCAGAAGCCTTCACTTGTTACAAATAAATCACACAATCACGTAATGGCAAATCAAAATATTAAAGTTAAAGCGTTCCAATTTCACTCATAATTGTAAATTTAGAGTGCCGAAGAAATAAATTAAAGAAATAAAACACAGATATAGCTGAGCTTACAAACAGAACTTACGCCACTATTTTAAATGATGTAAAACTAATAAAATACGATTTGAGCAAACTTTTTCATATTCTAATCTGTCGGATCATGCATACTAAGATTTTCCTTTTAAGGAACGAAATTTCTAAGAAATTATTCTACACATTCTGGAAAATTGGCTATGCAAAACAAAAAGTGCAAAGCGTTAGTAGCAAAGGACAATAAAAGAAATACCTTTTCCTTTTGAACTCCTCCAAACATTTCAGCAAGGTATCTTCATCTAGGCATGTAGATGGCGGCATTAGAGCACATCGAACCCTAGCATTATTACCGCTACCAGCACTGTGCTCTGCATAGTGAGTAGCGAAACGCGGTACTTGCCCAGCTGTCAGATCGCTGCGTTCACGTCTCAGTGTTAATGGTTTCGGTTTTACAGCTGGTTTCGGATTTACTGAAACGTCTATTCTAACTTGCACTGCTTGATTATATCTGGATATTGATTCGCTACATGGAAATAATCCTTGAAAAGTGGATAGAAGTATAAATGAAGAGACAGTCATATAATGATGTCCTTTGACTTACTACATTACTGATAGAAAAACATTGCACCACCTGACCAATTGGAGAAATGAGTGGATAGGAGAGTTAATTGTATCTATGCAATAACTTTTCCTGGAATCTAGTGTTGAGATTTTTTTTTTCGTTGGTAACTTCCAAGTGGAAATCAATTCCAAAACAAATTAATAAAAGGCTTGAAGAAGAAAATACCAGTGAAATGCGAATTCGAGTCACTTAATTTTTGCACTTCTTCCTGAGCAACAATGTTGTTGGTAGAACGACCTGGTTTGAAAGTACGAAGGGGGGGAACTACATGTTGATGCTGTCCAGGAAACCAATTCCACTTCAAAAGTGAGCAATCAGCAGGTCGTTCAGCACTGCATGACTGCATAGAATCCATGTCATACTGTGTTGACAGCGATGATGTCGATGAAAGTACAAAAGCTGATTGACTTCTAAAACAATATGGAATCGAATTTGTATGTGGGGAGAGGAAGAGGTCATTTTTCTCATGCATTGCTAACTGATGGCAAGGTGGTGGAAAGAAATGAAAATGAATTTTCGAAATCACTTGATTCGATTGGTATGATCAAATGAAGGAATAAACGACTAACGAAGTGATTTTCCGTTCTTCCAAAGGAGTGAAAGCGCTGCACTGAGCGAGTTTTATCATTTCATGTTCTCTTCCAACATTCTTTTTGTTATTACCATTCATAATACCATTACCACTGTCGGTTACTGCATTTGTTGAACTTTCTGAGCGAAATATATGCCTTAGCAATGACCGTCGACCCGAAATTGTCTGCGCCGATGCATCATTATCAATTCCTGAACCATTCTGGGGTGATGTTATATGTGAAACACATGTTCCAGCAGCTACCATACCTATATATGATTGAAATTTCAAAAAAAATTTGAGGCTTTACTCGGAAAAGTTCATCTTTGTATAAGACGGGTAATGTAATGTAGCGACCAAACAAATGTCTTTATAGGACTATCGGATTTGTGTCTAAATAGCATGACTAGTAAAAGTTATCAATTAAAAATAATGTCCTGCCATTTTTTTCTAATTGTTTTTTTAAGAGAAATTGCAGAATAATTCTCTACCTTTATCCATGGAAGCATTAGTTAAAGTCTTGACACGTCTTTCGTTGGCATGCTTGGAAACAGAACTGCCGTTCGTTGTAGTTGATACATAGCATTTTGCAAAACTTGGACGCCTTTTTGAAGAGTAACAAGTATTGGAAGACTCCAAATTCAAATGTTTCTGCGATGAACGTGAATCGTTACCTTCCTGTGCTACATCACTTGTCCAAAAATCTGCAAAAACACAATATTTAATTGAATAGAACAACGGCCAATGTTAGAAATTGAAATCATAAATAATTACATGAATAAAATGTGGATATTGTCATCTTTATGTGTGCAGAGGGGCTTTGCATGTTGTACTAAATATGAGGTTTTTTTAGTTTGCAAAGCAAGCGTTATCATATTAATGACGGTAGTAGACATGAACCCAAAATGATAAAATTATAATCGAAAGGTCGTTAATGAGATTGTGTAACTCAATTATGAAAAATCTGTCAGAACATGAGCTGAAGCATGTTCTGGCTCTGATTTTTAGTACAAACATAGTTCACATGAAATCAGAATGTGAAAGATGTCAATTAGGTAACTGTGCTGTTATTAACACATTAACAACACAGTAATGTCATAAAAGATAACAAAGGCGAGAATTAGAAATTAATTCCGTACAAACTTACCAAAATTAGCAACTAATCTTTCATTTTTTCATTTATAAAGAAAGAGTAGATTACACTGTCTTAACGACGATACCATCAGATTTGATCGATGGAGGATAGTGATATAAAAGGACATAATGTTTTCAAAGGAATTAAAACAGCTTTCTAAATCATATCTGTCCAACCAGTAATAAAATCTAAAGCATTTAAAAAGCTAGAGAGAGAGTCCCGCTAGGTCATCTCAAAGGCCACTCTGAAGTTTTGGCAAATTGCTAACGCTGTGGGAATTGACGCGGCAGTTCATGAATTACTAAGTACGAATTTCCCTACTTATTTAAAAATATAAAACAAAATAGAACAAATAACAGACGAATTAAAGTGGTTTTTAGATCTTCTAAAGCACACCTCTTTTCACTATTTTTGCAGTGTTAGAAAAAGAAACACATCCATTTGGAATTTAAAGAATCAGCGACAGAGAAAACCGTCATAAATAAAAGTGTAAAATCGGGAAAGGTTTTTGAATTCTCGATTGAACATCTAAAAATGCATGATACCGATCATAGCGTCCTTCAACTTGTCATGCTCCTTTTTAAATTTCATAAAAAATTCAACACGGTAAAATTGTTTTGCCAACAGTCATTCATTTCATTATGAAAAACACCGAATTGTAAAATGTAGAAATCCAAATGTGAACCTGCCATCCTGCATAAAGTTTTACATTATAGTTTTCACATTACTGTCCTAAGTGCCACTTTAACAAGCAGTTTGGCACCAACTAAAAGAAGGAGAAAAATCACACATTTTCTCACTTCCATTATTAGATTACGGTTAAATATTTTTACAAATAATCAACAGCAAATACGAGAAAACGATAAAGAAAAAATTAGCCGGAAAACTATTTCTCACTTGCCTGATGGAACAGTGAATTAGGCATCATTTCTAAAAAGTAATATTGCAAAAAATCCTCGACTATAATTCCGTGATAACTTCAAATTTCAATGAAAAAACTGGACAAAAATGAAACGATGCACAATACAGCACAAAACAACAATATTCCATTCAACTTCGACACCGTTACATGTAATTTCACGACTTTGTACAATGCTTTCACGAAAAGATTTTGTTCTCAACATGCCACAGTGACAAATACAAAGTGTTATTTCGACAGTTTTAACTTCCGGATCAGAATACAAGCAACGATTGAGATCACCGACAGAATAAATGGAAAAAACACTCATAAACGAATAAGAGCTCAAACAGCTCTTAGTTTAACCAATATCTCCTTTACACAGCAGGATATTACGTTACGAGTTAAAAAAAAAGAACAGCCAGACAAGTGACACACAACCGGAATCTTGACAGCCAAATTTTTTAAGCATCTTTTCTCGTACTATCACTCATACTTCCACTGTTCTATTTTCCTACACGATTGCTCATCTACTTATATTAAGGCAGAATTGATTTCTATTCTAAATAGGAACAATCATATTTAAACTATTTCTATTTTTTAATAAAAAAAACGATTTTGAGCAGTGTTAATGGTCAGAAATTAGAGAACAAAAATAGCAGTCAAGCAACAGATAAGTTTTCTTAAATTGCTAAAACTTTTTGGATTTCTTTATCCACCCACATTTATGGAATGAAAATAAAAGGAGTTCATATGCAGCTTTGAAAATAAAAACGACTTTCGGACCAAATCAAGAATCATAGAACCGAAAGTATTTTTATACATACATCGATCCGCGGTTAATAGCAGTTTTAAAAATTACTTACTATTTTTATCCTGACACTTCACCTATACTCACCTGCTTAATTCGTCATAAAATTCGATTCGAGCGTGTTATAGCAATGTATTAAAGAAAAGTGAAGCATACTTACTGAGAAAGTAAAGACGGCATAATGTAGGTGTTTACTTCGAAAGAATGTCAACTAAAGAACCAGAGAAGCGATTACTAAGATGTGATAAAAATAGGATATGAATAGATTACAGTTTGTACTATAACAATAATGCAGCAGTAATGCTGAAATTTATGTAGTTTGCTTAAGCTATTTATCAGAGAAGAACAGAAGATATACATGGTTCTGATCTCGAGCCCCTTTATAGTTGCAATTTTTTTAAGCATTATTATAGGAGAAAATAAAACCAGAAAACCAATTTAAAAATCTCACAAAACGTACTTAATGAGATGAAGCTGCCAATAGACGATCCTACAAGAAACTGACAGTTGTTTGTCAACACGAAGACATTTATTCAGAACACTGAAGTACAACAGTCGAAAGAAGTAAATTCGAAAAAAACAAGGAAAGAGGGCAAAAAAGACGCAAAGGTTAAGGCTGAAGGTCACCAACTGAAAGTCAACACAATTACTTTCTAAAAATTCTAACTTATTTTACTACTGAATTTATTTTTGTTGTTTTCCATTTGTTCTGCTTCAGAACCAAAGTAACCCGATAACTAGGATAAGTGATAAATGTGCCGGTGACTTTACATCCTACGGCAAACTGGAAAATAAGAAATTAATGACATGTGTAATAAGTAACTCCTATCAATTCTCAAGGATGCTCAATTCAATAATTTCAATCAATAGTGGAATTATAACTTTCGTAAATTAGAAAAACATTTTCAGCAACGAAAATTGAAAAAGCAACGAATAGCAGACGATGAATAATGAAATCAATGCAACTGATGCATTGAAATGGGTCGTTTTATTAAAAAACATTCTAATAGAGTTGTAATTTGATGTTTTCAATACGTACAGAAGGATCAGACACAAAGTGTATTTTTCTACCATTTTCTGAACTAAATAATGGAAACTGCAAACTTTTTTCTAAACGAAAATCCTAAGAATCCCATAAAACTTCAAGAATTTATAATCTTTAAAGTCAATATATTTATAATTTACCTGTCTCTGTCCCGATGTTCATACCCATTTTAATAAAACTCTGAAAAAAATAAACCGACAATCCAACAGTTCTTGAAGATGCCATACGCTCATCAAAGCCAACAATCGGTTGCTTGTTAGGAAAACCGGAATTATATGCATCCACATATGTATGCTTGGATAAGGTGTATTTTATTTAGCAAGAAAACAAAGAAGTATAAAAAAAATACACTGCCATTCGCACATAAGTCCAACCGACATAAACTCGCCGAATGAAAAAAAAGTAACAGTGGAACTTTCGGAGCAGAATGGAAAGTGTTTGAATTCATTTAAAGATACATGCATACTAGACTAATAACTGAGCAACAAAATTAAGCAAACGAAAAAAACTTTGAATTGAGAGCACAGTAACTTATGCTAAGCATGTCCATACCGACCTTGAAGCTAAAATTCCAGGATAACTGGATTAAGCTTTTCATCTGAACGCTTGGATTATATAAGATGGAAACATAATTTGTCATGATTAAGATCTACAGTCAGCTATGGAGAAAAAAACGAGAGCTTAAATGTTTTCTAAAAAACTTTCGATCGTTTAAACAAAGAAATATCAGAAAAAAGTCTTTAGCCGAACTGTGAAGATTTATGAGAATTGTTTATGATCATCATTTGAACTAAATATATAAAGAGCCTAGATTATCAGTGTGGAATCTTCAACAACAGACAGAAAGAACTGAACATTATATAAACGTTGTAATTCAGGTTGGTAAAATGGGGATCAAAGAAGTTAAGAAAAGGGAAGAATTCTAATGCGGAAAATAACCACCAACGCGAATTCAGTTTTGGAGATTACTGTTCCATCCCTTAATTTGAACAAACCTTCTAGAATTTCCCTTGCAAACAAATTTCCACATAATTTTATAATTGCTGTTAAAAAAGTTTATGTCTTGTTGGTCGAACAGGTTCTCCTTCAACGAAACTAGATTTGCTTATATCAATCATAAGTATATTTACAACTAATTTATTCCAGTAAGCCTCCAGTTATTTATTTTTAACGTGTGAAAGACGAAAGATTTTATGATAGAAATCTTGAGATAATTACATTTTGCAATTAGCAAAAAATGAATCGAAACGTTTGTAACATTTTCCCTAGAGAATTTATTCCGAAGATCATGACGCTGAATATTGACTTATGGTCCAGAATAGTAGAAAACGAGATTTCTGATGGAAAAAAAAATTCCGAAAGCTGTATTACAATGCACTGAAAACAAATAATCGCCGCAAGTCAATAGTGTACGTTAGCTGTAAACTTCGAAGAAATTTTTGACTGGTATTTTGAAATTGCATGAATCTTTCGCGCATGCTTTAATGAACACATTTTGTGCAAGAACTACTCATACTAAGCACTACTTACTCACTGCTGCATTCTTTTCCTTCGCACATAACAGCATTCCTTTATGCTAAGCATATTGTATTGCACTGTTGAAAAACTTTCGACCTTGACATTTTGGAATTTTAAGATTGCTGGATTTAACGGTGATTTATAACATAACCTATTTTTCATCCTATCTTCTGAGCGACTGAACTGATTTCGAATTCAGGATAGTTGGAATAAAAAAATGAATCATAAAAAGAAACTACACAGTACCCAAGCAGTGCAAATACATTAATTAAAGGATGGTTTCGTTTTTCCACAGAAGTGACAGGAAAAGATAAAGGTCACAACGAATAGGTGTTTAACCTATCCATCAGTAGTCAACAAGCATACACGCATATATACACATATGTGTAAGTACTTTCACCTCATAATGTTAGCTGCTGGTAGGGTCGTGTTATGCAATCGGAGATTGTTTACAACTTGCCTAAAGTTAAATGTTGACGACAAATAAATTAAGGCATCAAAACCCGCTAGATTCAAATTTAAAAACTGCATAATTTCTAACTGATAAAATTGGGAAGAAATGCGCCAAATTAATCTTTGAAATAGAATCAAAATATTTATTCAGACCCAATATAACTTATTTTTAAGATGAGTTATTTTATACCAAAACTAGCGGAAATTATGGTTTACTTCTATTCCAATAACTATCTAAAACAAGAAACTCACTACCCGCACACATTTATTTAACGCAACATCAGTTTATTTTACTGTGCTAGGCTAAGCTAATAAGAAGCATAGCACAAAAAAAGGGTAATAGATTTCATTTTTATTAGATTTCAACATTTTATCACCCGAAATTCGAAAGAAAATTCTACTTTTCTAAAATTCTACTCTTTCGACGAAAGAGTGGCTACACGAAAAACTAATTAATCACTACGAATATAAGTGCATCATAAAAACAATTACTGGAGTAAAGGACATTGGAGAACAGCAGAAAATGTCGAAAACGAAAGAATGAAAAGTACTATACTAACCTTGACCCATCAATGCCAGGCTCTGTAACTGCGTGCTCGTACAACAGCGTGTAATTGCAAGTGGTAAGACCAGATTCGTTTGAAGTTCTTCGCTGTAAATCAAAAGAATCACAGGAAACAAATTTCGTCGTTCAATTCTTTTTGTCATTTCAAATTTTGTTTCATATTTTAGGTTTAGTCACAATAAACAAGAGATGAACTTTCAACGTTAATCTCGCCTTAATAAGAAGCAGTCTGTGGAAGTCAAATGCTGGCATCAGCTACATTTTTCATTGAAAATTTTTGCAGGTTTTCCTTCTAAATATAGCGGTGCAGAACGTTATAAAACATCCCCAATTTTGAATAAACTATTTACATTTCATCAAGTACCTAACATCAATTGACAACTACTTCTAGCTCTACACTACGTATGAAGTTAAATCACACAAAATCATGGAAGAATCAGGGAATGCACATTTCGTTTTTGATTTGTGCAATATGTACGCTCAACGCTTTAAAAATGCATGTTGTTGAGGCGTAATACACTCTCATTTTACTGCCCCAAATTAGTGATAACATCGAGTGCTCTTTTAAAGGAATATATCTAAAAACATAAACTTACCCGTTCAAACAGTAATGTTCAATTAACAAAGGAAGCGATTTAAAGTAGTAAGGCGACGATTCTACACGTATACTTTTATCCGGACCTGCTGATTCGATGAGGTAATGATCAATATCTGATGTAAAACCAGGGGGTGAACGGATGCTTAATGCCATTGCATTAGGTTTTGATGATGACCGCACGATAAAAGCCTATAAATACTTAAGAAAATAATATTTGCTTAAAATTTACAAAATATCCAAATGCATAATTCCAGAGACAAAATTACCACTGCTAAGACTGCAAAATTTCTAAATAAACCCTGGAATTTCTGCATTAGATCAAGTTCGCAGATACAAGGAATGCAAAGAAGCTCAGGGAATTAGGTTAAATTGCCACAACACATTACATGATTCGTTCATGAAAAACTATTCTTTATTTGAATTTGCAAAATGGCTCGGAACTGCATTTACCCCTTCGTTCATTGGGCGAAGCAAGTGTGTAGCAGCAGAACGTCCGATGTGCTGCAAATACCAAATGGGATGTGTACGAATGATTTTCTCCAGCAACGTGATTCCTGTCTCACTTCCACTTTTTGCGCCATCTTGATTTTTCTCTTCACGTTTTGGTGGCTATAAAAGCATTGAATGATATTTGAATTTGAAATGTGTTACTCATTCATCAGCATTTAATTTTATTGAAAATTAGAAAATACAAAGTTTCTGATAACTCCAACTGCAATTCAACTACTTAGCAAGCGAAAGGACATTTATTCTCTTTTTGTAATTTCATCATTGCTTGCATGTATATATTGATAAGAGAAAATTTCATTACTTCGTTAAATAGCTTGGGAAATGAATTAACTAACTCAACTTACTTCAATCAATTTGCTTTTTCTTTTATTGTTTGATAAGTTTGTTCGTCTGTCACACTGCACTGCTGTAGATTTCTTCATATGACTGATGCCTATTTTGAAATTTGATGGTGGTTTAGGATGCTGAAATAACAATCAATGCTAAACGTCAAAATTGCCTTCATCTCTCCGATAAAAATCTAAATGAAAAGATTAATTAACAGATAAATCAATCGTACAAAGAATAAACAATATAAATTAGAAGACAACAAAGTAACTGAACATCAAAAAGCAGCTTTTTTTCGACGTACCTTAGCTTTTTTATCCAAATATCCAAACTATCTAAATTTTTAAAGTGTTAACACCATTTCCTCAGAAGTCAACGTCGAACCAACAGAAAGATTTTTACACAAAGAAAAAAGGACACACAAAAATGAAAATTGATATACGGTTAGAAAAATAAAATACAGCTCTTCCAATAATACTGTTGTTCGCCGACAGCCATTTCGACCCGCCGATGACTAATTCTGAGCAGAATCTGTTCTCACATATCAATTTTGTTTTCGCAAACAGGAAATGACCTCAGCATAAATGGATATTCACAGATTTCAGCAAAATACAAATCTGCTATAGAGATTTTCGTTTCAAACATCCCTTTCCATATTAAATTCTAATTAGAAACAGCAAAAAATCAAAAATTCTCCATCCTCCTGAAATACTGCGAGTAATTCTTACATCTATAGCTGTCGAGGCCAATATATCGACAATTGGACTACTCGTACACTCCACTGGAATGCACTTACTCATCACTGTTGTCGGCACTGCCTTGTCAGAAAACTGCAAAAGGTCTCGACTAAGGAAGGTGTTGCTTACTTTTTTCTTAGCTTTTCCATGGCCACACCATTTTTCCTTCCTAATTTTAAAGTACGTAGCAATGAAAATTATGAATCAAATAACAAATAAACAACCGATGCATAAACAGTTAAAAGTGATCACATTACTCGTAAAGCAAGTATGGCAGGAATGGAAATGTGAAACACATGGAATTCATTTTATACAATAAAAAATTTATTGTTCTTAAAGTTTGAATTTTCAAAGCATTGCGAAATCTGCACTAAATTTATATAAGCACTGTGATTATTATTTACATCGTAACCTTGTTTGTAACAGGATGAATAGGTCCATCATCGATAATGAAGGCTTCACGTTTCCTATTCATATTTATATCAGCAATTGTCGTTGTTATATGTTGTTGTTTTTATTGTTTTCCTCTTTCTGACTAACAGATCATCACTTTCCACATTCTCTGCAAAACATTTGAATTCGAATTTTTTACACTTCAAAGAAAAATTAAACAAGTGAGAAATAGAACTTATCGACTTGTAAAATATAATTAAGAATTATTAGTTAACAAGAAAATCTAAAGAAAGAAACTTTTCAAGTATCCTTCCAATTTTACATCTCTCGACGCACTTCTATGAGTCAGCTTTAGTACACAATAAAAGCTTACTCTATACAAAATATCTTTGCCTATTCAAAAAAACGATAAAAACGAGGATAAATGACTTGAGAGAAAAAATTCCAGGTATATGTAAATTATCGGTGAGATATATAAAATCTCACATGTGTTTTTCTCAGCTCGAAATAGTATGCTATTTGAGAAGTTGCGAACTGTTTAAATAGAACGAAATTATAACAGAATAAGAAGTCACGGACTCCCGAATTTTCACGTTAATAACACGATACGCTCTCCTCGATTGCAATTCGCATAACCCCACAACCGATATCATTTGCTACTATCTTCAAGTACCCGCTACCTCGTTATTGCAACTTCAAACAGAGGGAATGTCCGCTGATGAATACAATTATTTATAATTGGAGAATTCGATGAAAGAACAGTAGTTACTACTTAAGCATTTCATACAGTCATCTCAATAAGACGCGCAAAAAAAGGTGCCATGGAAATGCTATGGCTCGACCGATCCTACAGATTTGATTAGCTTAAAGTGAGATAATGAATGAACAGCATGAAACATTACGGAATATATAGAAGTGAAAAGTTACAATCACACACTGAAAGGGACACTGTGACACCTCTATGAACTGCAGCTGAATGACTGGGATGATAAGAAAATGCATGATAAGAAGGTGCCGTCTTAATCATCACTTCCATCTCCTCACTTTTTCATATGCCTTAAATCTCAATTTCGAATGCATCGATATCACAATATTATAAAGACAGAAGATCGATCATTACCAATCGATGAGAGAAATTGCAAAGTGAGGACAGGACATATATCCTTTCACAGAGAATATGACATACTTCCTGACATTTTCTCTTCCTCAGAAACAGGTGCCCGTGCATAACATCTTTCATCACTTTCAAATCTTCCTCTCCTCCCGTTTCACTGCCTCTATTCCTTCTGAAGGCCAAGAAATATATGCAACAACAGAACGGATCAGAATCCTCTTAACTTTCTTTTCTTCTTTCTCATTGATTATATTCCGGAGAATTTGGGATGAAGTGGTACTATATGTAAAAGTAATGCTTATGTTAAAAGGAAAATTGAACTGTTTATTCACAAACTATAATTTCACAGCTTTTATTTCACGTTTTAAAATTACTTGTTTCATCGATCATTATTTTATTTCATTCATTAAAGGTTAGAAGGAACAGATGACGATTTTATGCTGAGTCAATGTCAATTTCGGTCACCGGAAAAACATGCGTATATGGAATCAGTGAACTGGTTTCCATTCCACAACCTTTTCTGTACGGTATTGCATGCAATATGCATAATGAACATTCTTCATGACTTCAAAAGGTACTACCGACAAGTACTACGAATGAAATGCTTTAAACCGATTAATAAAAAGTTGTCGCTAATGTAATGTGTAAGAGTAGCCAACATAGAAAGATAGATATTGCACGAGGTGAAGAGGATAGAATCAAACGGTTATTTGTAAGGCATAAAGTTTTCCTACTTATTTCTAACGAAGAAATAAATAGAGCAAAATATTTCCGTAAGAATGATGTACAGTTAATTAATCTGAGGAAATTACTAAGCCTTCTGAAGTGATAACAGAGAGAGTATTTTAAACGATTCGAACAATCCAACAGTTCTTCTTTAAGTCTTCACAAATAACCAAAATAAAACTCAAATTGAAGCTATCCCTTACCTACCTATCAATTATAGAGATAGTACACTCGCTGTCTCATTATGCCCGTTCAAAATTTTTTTTGCGCAATTTGAAAAAATGATATCCCATCAAGCAAAAGTTTTAATTTTTCACGGACTTTTCTTGTGTGCAATGACCAATCATCACTCTAAACTTTCAGTTTATTACTTCAATTAGAAAAATTTATCAATCAGCATCTCAACTGATAACATTTTACGAATATGATATGACAAAGGTAGATATTTACCTGCTGCATATCATCTTAAAGTAACTCTGTACATTCTCACTCTAAATTAATTGAAAGATCGATCGGTGCACACCCTCCTTGGATTCTCCACTTCTGATCAGATGATAAATGAAAGGAATGAAAAATGAATAATTTCTTCATAATTCATTCAAAACAAACGGTCATTTCAGCAATTCATTGCTTACTAAAATTATTTTTGATTAATGCAAGCGACTGTTTCATTCTGTGGAAAATCCAAATGATATTGTTGTAAGGGAAAGAGAGGAAGAATCAAAACTTCAGAAGTAACTGCTAAGCTTCTTGTTAAAGAAGGAATTTCTCATTTCATTCTTCAAGTTTTTTTGAGAAACTTTATAAACTTAACATAATTATTGTAAAATCAGCTTAATATCTACAATAAATCAATCAACTGGTCCAAAACGAAAGAAACGGAATATTATGCAAATTAGTTAGAGAAGCCGAAATTTCTTTACTGCCAAATGATGGAAACGAATTTGATGGAACAGAAGGAGAGGCGATAAAAACTACACTATCAACAAAGCATCAGATGGAAATAATATGGGATGGGTGGAAAACATAACAGGTCAACATTGTGAAGAGAAAAGTGTAAGTCATAGCTAAGATGATGAAAGCTCTTAAAATCTTTCATCAAATCAGCTAATCTTAAAATGTTAAATTAATACAACAAAGAAGCTTCCATTAACGGAATGTCAATCGCTTTAACTCCCTAATGACTCTAATGGAAGTAATCAGTTAGCAATTATCTTTAATCAAACTAAAACTAAAATTGTTAATAATAGTAATAGTGAAGAATCCATGAAAAGACACGAACATTTGACATAACGGAGTATTATATTAATGAGAAATTAAAATTATTTTCCGTATGAGAGGAGTAGAACTACTAACTTAAAGTAAAGTATAGCACGAAAAAAGTAAGACACTTTCTTTTTGATGAAGACATCTAACAAATGACAACATCTACAGATTAAAACCCAATTTTATCGCTACAAACACTAACCAACTGTGCCGCTCAAATAATAAGTCTATCAGTTTCAGAGGTCTAATTTGCATATTCTTCCCTACCACACTGTTCATTATCTATTATCCAATCTTAATTAACATATTTCAACAATTTAGAACTCAAACGTTTCAATTCTATAACTTCAAGGAAATCCTGAAATTAAGTTTAAATTTGCAAATTTTTTAATTTTCCTATTTTCAAATTCACAAATTAGTCAATAATCCTATAAACCACTGGTAAATTGGAATAATTCTATCAGCTATTTAGTGTCCAAAAATATTTTCAAATTAGTGCATCTATGGAAGAAAAACAGAGCGAAAAGGTCAAAGGCAAGCGCTATTCGACAGAATTGATGAGGAATATTTGCTATGGTAACGAACAGATGGATGGACGGTGGGTGAGACACTGTGATCATTGCACGAGTGACCAGTGAAGGTGGAACCGATCGAGATGGATCGATGATAGATGCGGATATACAGAACAAACACAATAACTAGCAACAGCAAATAGAACAGGAGATGATGAATAGATGGATGAGCAAGTTCTACGACACTTTACGACAGTTACGCACAGAGAGTGAAAGTACTACTGCAAGAGTTGCAGAGAATGAAAAAGAACTGAATTGCATATTTCTTAATTGCTATCATTTTTAAAATAAAAAATTATATAATTTAAATTTTCGTGTCAATTTTATTAAAATATCATTTTTAAAAATAACAAATAGGTCATAACTCCATAAATAATCTATCAAAAAATCAGCGTTAATTATAATTTTATTTTCGCGCATTTTTAAATTTTGCGATGGAAAAGAAATTCAGTGTGTTAGCTTTATGTGAGAGGGAAAAGGTGAAGAAATGTTGAAGTGGCGGTGAATGGTATGAAATGAAAGCATTCGTTGGATTGCTGGGATGGTAGTACATTGTGTTATCGGTACTTGCGCATCTCTCCTCATACAAACGATAAATCGTTGTCCTCTTTGCCACCTCACCAACTTTCAAATGGGAAGGGAAGACAAATAAGGCTAAACCTTTCATTCATGGCATATTTCAGCTGTTTAGCCAACCTCCTTATTTAAACAAATTAACAAATCCAAATTTAATTTTATGGAAAATTGCGCCTCAATATGCTAATTAAAGCATACAAATTTGGTGTTCAAGATTCATCAGAGCAAGACTTCACCATTAAATAATTTATTCTAAACAAATAATGTTTAAATATGGCAACAAAATGAGCATGTAAACCTACAGCTATCGATTGGAGTGAAATTTATGAGAGAAATAAATATCAATTAACTGAGATTTAATCCAACTGTGGTCTTTGCTCCTTTAATTTAAATTCACTTACGTGCACACCAAGTGAATGGGAAATATTTAACATACAAATTAATGAGCTGAAAAACTTAATAAAGTGAATTACAGATATTAATTTCAATGCTAACATTACAACAGCAAAAAAATAAAAGAATTGAATGAATCATCTGCGAATTCCTAACCGAACAGACTTTTGCGCCTTAACGATGAAATAATACTTTACAACATTACAGCATGCAAGTTTTCCGATTAGAATTTACCGTAATTTTTTTTAACTAAAATTTTCAGCAATTTTATAAACTTCAGTTTTCTAGAACCATAAATTATATTTCGCAGAGAGAGAGAGAGAGAGAGAGAGTGAGAGAGACTTATTCACTTTTTATCATCCAACGTCATCCTTTCCATCTTTCATTGAAATTAATTCAACAATATGAAAAAGGAAAAAAAACATCGTTATTTCCTCACATTCCATCAATTAAATTTGCCTGTGAGGTGCAGAAATCATTTTAAAAAAAAATGAAAAGCAAATGGATTGTGTGTGCAAAATATTATTCCAAAAAAAGGCGATTCATTCTGAGCAACGTTTGACCTTCCAAGACTTTTTGCGTAGTTTGAGGAGAAAAAGAAGAGGCAGAGAGAGAGAGAGAGAGAGAGAGAGAGAGGAAAAAAGAGAGAAAATTTTGTCACGGAACGAACCAGTGTTGTCCAAAGAGTAGCAATTGATGTTTTAGAGATGAAAATAACATTAATCAAATTCCTTCCTCATTTCATCTCTGTTATGAAGTGAATTTGTTGAAACTGTTTAAATTTCAATTTAATAGGGGAATTTTACATATGTCTTCGGGAAGATGAGAAAAGATGAAACACAATAAAACAACACATTTGTTTTTTTCAAAATGAAATTTCGTTATTTATTAGCTCTAATTAACATCTACTTGGCGAAGTGTTGTCTAAAATTAACTGAATAAACAAAGTCGCTGAAGCAACTGTTTCACAAAATTTACATATGAATTATTTGATATTTGCGAAGTTGTGATATTTTCGTTTCTTTCCGTTAAAATAGAATTGAGAAGGGATATTTCGAATTTCAAATATTCTTATAGAAATAAGTCGTTGTTATCCTCCGTAGACTATCATCAGTTTCGTAAAAGGTCAAAGACTACATTGAAGGAAGTTGAAATTAGTGCAGTAAAAGAGGCGGTATGACAAAGAATGCATGTAAAGAGTAAAGGTCACATCATTATGGCCAGTTAGAGTGGAAGGATTAAATGAGTGAAAAATTTCGATAGGATCGAATGTTGCTGCTTTGAGGGAATTATTGATTTGTAAGATTGAAGCGACGATGTCACATTTCATAATAAAACAATTCGTGGAAGAGAATTAAAAGAAATGCTAATTATTCATTAATTATCCGTGAAAGATTACGTTTGTCCTTGACCGTTGATAACTGCGCCCACTTAAACTGAATGAACAAAAAAATAAAATGTTCTAAACTTTGCATTCTGTTAGCATTACTCTTTTCTAGCGTAATTGTCACATCCTTTCGGAGAATTATCAGCTCTTCCTTTTTTTCGTTCTCTTTCTCTCTCTCTCTCTCCTCTCTATCTCTCTCTTCCATTCATACTCCATTAAAGGTGCAATAATTGACCAAATACGCATCAAATTTGTTAGTTGCCACTTACATGAAAATGAAATTTTGCTTATTTCCATTAGATGCTAACTAGTAGAAGTTTTTATCGTTGCATGAGAGAGTCACATGAAGGATGGATGAATGAAAAGAAGGGAAATTTCCACATTTGAAGTGGGACATTTGCGCTGCTGTCCACAACGCCTTCTTTCATCAAAATGAAAAGGAAGGAATTTTGTAGTGTAATTTACTAAAATCAAACCAAACTTTGATAAGTGGAAATTTGAAAATTTATGAAATCATTTGCGAGTCGCACCTCATTAGCATATTGAAAAGACTTTTCCTTGCCTTATTCAACAAATGGCGCATTTCAATTAAAGATTTACACAATCCAATCGATCAAACACACATTCCAGCCTTTGACAGTATTCGTCGATACTAATATTTAAATTTAATTAATAGAAAATTCCAAAAGAAAAAAAAATATATATATAAAGGAAAAAACTGTATATTTCTATATTTGAAGAAATATTTGCGAAATTTTGCAAACATAAAATTTAAGCAAAAATTTTGAAACGGTCAGAAAATACGAAAAACTATATTTTTATACTATTTGTAGGACCTGTCTTATCATATTCAGAATTTCCAAGCGTGAAAAGCCCATTTTCAATGTTTTAGCAAAGAAGCAGCGATCAACAAAGTTCTCGCACGGTAACTGTCATTTACAGTTCCAAAGGAAATTCGTCGCTCAATTTCAATTTAAGCAATTATTTACAATGTTCTGTGAACGATCAAAAATAAATCCCTACGATAATAAATTAAACAACAAAAATTCGAACAAATTCATTGCCAAATCTTCAATTTCTATACCTTATGACTTTCGATGAAATTATATTTGAGTGAATTAACATTTAGATTTGTTATTAAAAGTGCAACGAAGAAATTCACATAATTACGATCGATTCGTCAAATGGAAAAAAATGGAAAATAATAGTTGTGTGAACTGCGTGCAACAAATAATGGGCTGTAAATATACGATTTAAATAATTCTAAACCGTGTCCGGTGACCTGTATATTTCCAGATTAATTTTATTCATTTCTGAATTAGAACTGAACTTTCATATTTCAATTGTTAAAAATAATAATCGCTGAGAGAACGAGTGAAATAGCAATTAAGTGAGGTGGAAATGATTTGTTATAAAAGAAAAATTCTAGCGATAATGAAAAATAACCGATGAAACTGAAGGAAGTAGACAAGTCGGATGGGAGTTCAGCGCCGTGATAGACGAGCGAATCGATTCACTGTGATTTGACCCGTAAAACATTTTAATACCATTCACTTTTATTGAAATTTAATTTCGATTTTTTAAATCAAAAAATTTTCTGAGGACGGGAATTCTGCCAAACTTATTCTTTTTAAGTTAAATGCTAAAAGTAATTTAAAATAATCTAATAATTTTAAAATGTCGAAATGTATTAAAAATTGCATTTAATATACCTCAAATATGTTTGGAAAATAGAAAATGCAAAAGCAAATTAATAAATTTGGTGCATTTATTTTAATCAATTATTTAATAATAATAGTAATAATAATAATAATGACAATTTAATTAAGCCTGCTTCGTAAATGTTCGGTAAATTTCGAATTTTTAATTAGAAGTCATGGAAAAGCTAAGCGGAATATTTTTGTGTTTCACGCATTTATTTTGACATTCATCTACGGCGACACCCCGTCAACTGAGTTTAGAAAGATTCGAAGTGAGTTGATTTAATCAGTGATAAATACCGTGGAACGGCTTATACTTTGTCCTTCTCAATAAATGCAACCGTTCGGACGACAGATTTGCCAAGGTTACCGGTAATTTGACAGCATTCACTCTCCGGAAGCACAAACAATTCAATCAACCGATTAATTATTAGCTTTACTCATCCTGTCAATTCAATACTACTTATTATCGATACCTACAACAATTCGATCACTTCGATCGCAGTTAAACAGAGACAAAAGAAGAGAGAGAGAGAGAGTGTGTGATTCGCTGCATAAATAAGTGACGCGTAGATTCGCAAAAAAAGCTTGCGATTTTTTGCGAAAGGTTTATGAGGCATGAAAAATTGCGATTTTAGCATAATATGAAGCGCTTCCTCTATACAGGACATTTAAATGACGAGCATATAAAATGTTGTCACTTAACCATTGCGAATATTTGAATTATAAGAATTGAATTATTAGGAGTAAATGAAAGATGTGATTTTGTCCTTGCAGCGAAACGAAATTAAATATTTGAAAAAGTAAAAAAAAAACTACCAGTTTTTCATTCCATCAAAGCCTAAAACCAAAAGACTACAATGATTAACCGACCTATTATTCGTGGAGTTTCAACAAAGAAGAGCAGAAATATTAGTTTTAACTTTCTTACATCGTTTAACAGCTGTTGAGCAGAAGGCAATGTTTATATAAAATATCTAATTATGTTTGCGCACACAAGCAATTGCTAAAAGTTAATAGGAATAATTAAATATGAAGAAGTAGAAACGCTGTAGAATATTCCGGTTTTTTGCTAGAAGGCTTTATTTACGAAAGGTTGTTTATCGCTTCAGACATTCCTTTCTTGCATTCAACAACTTCATGATACTTTCCTATGCCGACAATTTAGGGTTCTATTAACGAAGTTATGCTAACAAAAGGCTGTTCAAATGGAAAGGAAAGTGAGTGGCGTGCTAACAGCTCAATGGTCAGTGGTGGAAGAAATGAATTGATGGATTGAATTTGGACCATTGTGAAATGAACAGTTGTGGGCAACCGAATTCTCCCTCTTCCTCTCTCCTTCCTCAATATTTGAATTTCTCGAAATGACAGGCACTACTCACTGTGTTTCAATTGTAGTACTGCAATACCGCCACTCTCTCCTACTTTTAATCGAATAGCTACTATTTCACAAAAAGGAAAAAAACTTACTTATGAGATTTTTTCTTGCAAGTAATTAAAATGTTAACTCTAAATAATTTCAAATTTTATTTCAAAATAATAATTATCACGAAGAATTCACCGTGCTGTAATCAAGCTGAATTACTTACGTTTTCCCGATAGAAAGAAGGACCAAATTGGGCATGTAAATAATTTTCAGTGTAATTTCAAACATTCAATTATTAAGCTCTTTACGGTTAAATTGAAATTTGAAAATAATTAATCTGAATAAACTTCTTTTTATTTGAAATATTATTGTTTTGCTATTTCTTCAGCATTGTCAAAAACTAACAGAATCAGTAAGATCAAACAGTTATTTTTTAACCTTTTAAGAGACCATCGGTTGAATGCATTAAATTTAGTTGATCGATCAATAACAACGAACCCATTCCTCCGAATGCGTTCATTTCATTTGTGCAAATATCAAATGATAAGTGCTGATAATCGTAAGAGTTTAGACGTTGTGACGTAAATCAATTTAAACAAAGAACTGCTAAAGCACGGAAAAACGCACTGTGTTTGAGTGTAAGAGACAATTTGAAAATAACCGAACAATATGAATTGATTAGGCCAAAATTTTCAAAGAGCACTCGGTTCATTTTTTTGAAAGAATTCAAATGAGTCATAAAAATTCATTTAGCCGAGTGAAAGCAAAATGACCGCTCCTTTGGCTTGAATTACCCAAACTAATCGAACAAGGAAAGCCTATTTACAAAAAAAGATTATTTATCAAAATTCGACAAACAAAAATAGACACTTAAATTAGGTAAGGTGAAGGGAAAACAAAATTTTGAAGAACAAGATGAGTTCAAAGGTCAACTCTTACTATAAAATTAAAAGATTTGATATGAGAATGACAAGCAATCAAAATCCTCTTCATTGCTGGGTCACCTTTTGCTTCACTCGTTTTTTTCCATCTTCCTATCATCGGATGTTTGATATTTTCATAGATTTCAATATTCTGGACGTTCTACCATACTTTTCAAAGTATGCCTGTAGAAATGACATTTTAGCACACGTCGGTTTATTTCCTTTTATAATTCTTGGAAATTTCATTTTTTAGAAATTACAAATGAAAAGAGGAAGAGAGAGACTTACTGTATCGGATATGGATTGGCGACAGTTTGCCATGCCAATTTATCCTCAAATTGCCAGTATCCTTGCCTAATCTGAAATATTCATAATTTGACTTTCAAATGAAAATCAAACAATTTATTGGAATTTGAATGATTTCATAAAAATTATGACAATCGAAGTGAGCGTTTCCAGGAAATATCATTACAAAGTTATTGAGAGTTTTTAAGAAAATTTTCAGAACTTTTTTTCTATTTTCTAAATTTGCAATTAAAATTCTTAGATGCTTCTTAAATTAAAATTTTAAATCTGTATCCTTTTTAGCTAATATTTTCAAGCAAAAAATTTATTTGAGAATTTCAAATTATTGCCGTTTACTTTAACGAAATTAGTATTTTTATTGGTATTTTGAAATGTTTTAAAAATTATTTTACCAATTTTAATAACTTCACTGGCATAAAATCAAGCATACCTCAGGTATTGGCTCTTTATAGGTGCTTTCGAACAGTGCTATTTCGGCAGGATTTGGACTTTTTTCTTCACCTGTCATTACTTCTGCGCTAAACATAAACAGTTGAAGTTTGCAAATTTATTGTAAATAAGCGCAAAAGTGCATGATGCATTTAGGAAGGAAATCTGCTCACTTACGGCTTGTCATCTACGTCGTCCAGCAAATGCGCTGCCCAACCGCAATGAAGCATAAGTATACCGACAATAATTAGTAATAATGCAAGCGGCAACGAAGCACCAACGCTGCAAAAGTTTTTTTGTTTTTACTTTTCCTTCAATTTTGAAATTCTCTATTTGGTAGAAACAACTTCTTTTTGCTTCATAACCTGCAATGCTTCTAAATTGAGCACATCTCAAACAAAATATCAATCAATTGAAAGTAAAATTTTAAAAAAAACATAAAACTGATTGATTGGCAATGTTCTTTTATGGAATGTAAAAATTTTAATTTTAGCTCATTGATATTTTCATTCCATGAAGTCTAATGGCACAATTCATTGTGGTGTTCTGTGAGTGAAGAATAATAGGTATGTTGTGAAACTTTTTCATTAAACTCTTCAGGAGAAAGTGTTCTATCATAACAAACAACACTGTATGTGTCTGATAATTGTTTAGTGATTTATTGATTGAACACTACCACGACCTTTCGAGTGTGTTTTAAGAAAAGTATACTTCGGCTGTTTCAGATCAAAGATGTTGTAACGGATAGTTATCTATTGGATGATCTATATCTTAGCATATGACGATTTCAAAAATAACTAACATTGTAGAGCATTCAACAGCAATACAGGTAAGTAATAAGCCAAGTAAAATCATCACACCAATTGCAAATATTATTGCGCCCAAAATAACCACACATCTCCTGCAATATCAAAAAGTGATTTTACATGTAAAATTTAAACTTTGAATAAAACATTGAAAGAATTTGACAAACGTTATTGTTTGCATTTCAAATTTTTTCAAACAATAATTTTTGATTTTCAACTTTTCTACTGAATTCTTATGTAATGCTTATAAAAGGTATGATATTGCTAACTTTGCTGGCCATACGCCAACATAAACAGGTATACATGGATTGAAAAATATTGGACATTTTCGTCGTAAATACCACGGTTCATACTGAGACATCTCTATCAATTCAATTCCTTATTATGCAACAAGCGATCGGTGCCTATAAGATTGTGTTTACGATTGCTAAACTTTAAATTCTTCTCAATTCTTTCATCACAAAAAAGAGCAGCGATATATTGGACCGATGTAAAACTCAAATTTAATGGTATTTATTTGTGCATAAGCATTCACGCTCAATAAGCAAATATATCTGAGAAATATCAAAAATGAAGAAGTTGTATTTAATTTAATACAATTAAAATTTATCTTTAAAACTTTAGTAAAATAAATAACTGTGGTAGACTAACCTGAATAGTATGCAAAACTTAAAATTCATTTAAGAATTAATGAAAATGAATTTACATTATTCATTAAGTTGTATTAATATTTAATTTGCAGAATTAGTCTGACAATTAGACAAAATTAACGAAAAATTGTAAGATGATACTAACCGACGAATATTTCAAATTTGTTTCAGTAAATTGAATTCTATTTTAGGCTTACTTGGATATCACATTCAATAAAGTCTGTGGAAATCTTACTTATTAATAGCACAATATCACTTAATGATATCTGATATGTACATAGCTGAGAAAAATGACGAAAAGAGGGGCTGCGAGTCATTCTCGAATTAGATGGAAAGAAAAGTACAGGGAGAAAAAGCTAGCTAACTGGCACTAGCACTAGCACATAGGTCCAACCTCAGCAGCAGCACCACCAACAACACATCAGGTGCAGCTGCAGCTTCATCTGCAGGCCCTAACACGACGAGTACCGTCAATAACTTGCTAGCTACCTTCAAACACTTTACAACTAATCGGCAGTCTTCGAACTTTTGCGCTTTTACCTCACATAAATTCCTATCTCAGTCTGTATCTTTCACATTTCGACAAATGAGATAAGTTAAAAAATATTATCGATTTGCTATTTTTTCATTTAAAAAATTTCAACAGCTATATTATTTATTTGTGCTGTTTAACAATTTTAAATTTATTGCAAATACTTGTTTGCTTCAGAAAATTACAAAATTTTCGAAATACCACATGAACTTTCACGTAAAAACAATTAATAAAATATTTTAATAGTAGAAATTATAATAATGCAAAATTTGATTACCCAAAATAACAGAGAAATTCTTCCAATTATCGTTGGAAATATTCAACCGTCGGTTGACAATAAAATTAATGTTATCAGATTACCCGAAAGGAGGTGAAAGTGAAAGTTCGTTCTCATTCCCACTTAGTCTCTTCTTTGACTTCCCTTGCTTGGAATATACATTTCATACAAAGAAATATGAATTCACAAGTCCGTGAATCTCATAATTACCGATAGAATGGAAAATATTTGAACTGAATGAATAGGTAATTAAAAAATGAGGAATATGCAAGAAAAAATTTTTACAAAGAGAAAGAAAATGCTATTTCATTCACATGTAATGTCGAATAGCTTGAGTCGCCAAAACTGTTTATTATTTCAGAACGGTTTAATTCTTCATTCCATTCCACCTCATTTCAACAAATTTAACATCAACAACACTAGCAACGACATTTTTTTAATTTTCATATGCTTGAATTCACTGATCGGCAATGCCTTTATGAAATGATCGTTGATTGAATGTAGAATACTACCATACCGAATCTTTTATTTCAGTAAAATCTCTAGTTGTGGTCAAAATTTCAACAAATGTACATTAACTCAGCGATGCCTAAACTGTCTTGTAAATCACTCCTAATAAAATTAAAAAAAAAAACAAATAGCATCAAATGAACTGACAGTGCTATGTTTTTAAATTTCAGGCATACTTAAATACTCGCGCTTGTTCAATTCATTTAACGTTTCTGTTTCTTATAAAGTACCACTTGAGTTGCCGTACCTAATCACTAAAACAGAACACAAGTGAGAGAAATGAAAAGGAAAAGAAAGGAAATGAAAAGACTTGTTGAAATAAAATCGTTCCAAGAAACCAAGTTTGGATGCAGCGCTGCGAACCAGTTTATATTTTTCGAAATACCTGTTGCAAATTACGGAAATGAATGAACCAGTTTTCTTTAAATTCGGGATCACATCTACAGTTTGTATTTCAATAGGAATAGTTATCAAATTCTCACGCCTTTCTTTTAAATTACACAAATAATCAAATTATAACCATCTACATGCTAGAAACTTAGTTTTAACAGATTTAGTCGCGACTTCCCGCAATTTATAAGCTGCAAACTGATTTAAAATCCAGGAAATTGCAATGAAACTTGTAATTCCATGCGAAAACAATACATCGAATTAATTTATAGTTTCCTGCTTCACTCATCGTAAAATGTCCGTTTTTGCAGGAACGGAACGGTCAAGCGGCAACATTTAATATTTGAATGGTCCTGTTTTCAAATCATTTAAGAGATTTGCCGGTGTGATACATTTTCTGAGAACAACATTAATAATGAAATGGCAATGATTTATGCGACTTTTGCTAATTTATATTATATATAGAATTAGAAGTACAATATAAAACTCATTAAAAAATTTGATTCAAGCAGTCAGATTTTCTTTAATTTAAAGGAACTGGTAATTTGATGCTGAAAACATCAGAAAAGCAATGATAAAGATTTGCCCAAGTCAACCGAAAATAATTTTTGGAATTATGAATTCATTTTTTTCATTGTTATTTAAAACAGCTTATTTGGCAGTAAGGCTGAAGAAGGATAGAAGGCAATATACAATAAATTGATGGAAACTCATTCACCGAGATCGATAAATGCCTGATAAAAGGTGACAATCGACACGATTTTCATAGTACTTGTAGAGGATAGTACACTAATCAGAGAGTGTTTGTAAACAATAATAAACTCTACGAAGATTAGAAAGACAATCATAAAAAACTACGATCACCTAAAATAGTACGAACGACTAAAAGAAAGCCAGAAGTTTTTACATATCCTAAAAATACGCGCGGTGAAATATGAATCACTGAATAAAAAATTTCTAATTTCTCATAAGCTATATTATTAAAATTTTACAAAGAAATCATGAGCGAAGAATTTGCATCAAATACAATGTGACTTATACACAACATGGCATCCTGAAATTGATAACCAGTTCTTGGAATTTCATCCTCTCAAACTGCTAAGTGTATCGCAGCTTTATGTCTTGACTTCTTGTAATTGAAAATCCCTCAGTATATCATTGAAAGATCTAAAATAATATCATGTGAATAGAAATGAAATATTTGGATTTCAAGCAAACATTTCTAAAACTGCTAAGTGTCACAAAAATTTTAATATAGTGGTTCCATACATCATAGAGAGAAAAAGGACTAATTTGATTTCAAAAAATTCAAACAAACTTTTATTGAAGTATCAATAACTTCCCGTCTTGCAGAAACAGAGGGTGGACAGCGATGCGAAAGCCCCTGAGCAAGTGCATCCCGTTCATGTTTTAATGCAAAGTCAGCATTAATTGACCATGTAGAATGCTGAAAAATGAACTGAAAACTTTTAAACTAAATCTTTTTTATATCTAATTGCGAAATTTCGTTAGTCCTAACACAATACTGAATTCATCATATGGATATTTTAAAATCAAAAACCAGTTATGATCCGAAAATTAACTCCGTTCTTTATTTAGTTCAAATCAAATTCTTCCTTTTGGCATTTCCAAAGAAATGGCACAAAAAATTGCAAAGAAATCCAAAGAAATTTTGAATTCTATCTGCTTAGATAATCAACCTTGTATATGAAACATTTCGAATTGAGCAGTGTTTCTCCAACGGAAAATTTCCAATCTGACGACAGTTCTCCCCAATCAGAATTCTATAAAAATTTCTGAAGTCGTCTTTATAGAATTGTGCTTTTCATCAATAGGCTACTTTACAAGAAACAATCAAGCTTCAGTTTCATTTTTACAATGTTACCTACGGAAGTAAGGTTATAATTCGCTAACATCCTCTTATCTTCAGAAACGTTTTTAAAAAATGTACTTAGTACCTTCCATACTTATTACTAAGCAAAATTACATGCATACTAAAATAAGAAAACGATGATATATATCGTTCAGCGAAAGTTGGCGTTCTGGTGATGTAGCAAGTACTCGGTATATCAAGCACAATAGTGAGCATTTCTTGGCCAAACATTTTTCTATAAATAGAAAAGAATGAATAATTCGTTCACATGATTCATAGGCAAAATTTGTGAATTTCTGAAATACAAAAATTTCATGGAATTTTGCAAACTCAACTTCAATAAAGTTTAAAAATAAGTATACAAAAAAACAAAAAAGGGAAAAAATGAAATGCGATGACACCAATGTAAATTAACAATAAACTTTTGAGACTTGCTATACCTGTCGGAGTATCACAAATCACTTGTTCTACTGCAATACAATCTTTATCTTCGCAATATGTAATATCTTCAGAGACAGATTTATCATTGAAATTGCGAAACAGATTTTTCTCCGTGAGCTCATGGAACGAATCATCCAAAGAAGCAAAGTACTCTAAATTATCACCGTTATCTCAATGAATCGCTGCACCCGATATGCTCAAATGATTTAGTGACAATAATATTAAAGAAAATTTAAACCACACATTTTAATAATTAAAACAACAAGAAAATAGGACTCAGCATATAGGACTCAGCGTATACTTTTAGGTAATGAACCACTGTATTGGCAACTTATCCTTTCTCCATGGCAGTAATTCACTTTAAATATTCAGTGCGATTGTAGAAAGGCACAATGCGCCAATCACGGTATAGAAAAGAAATTTAATACCATAAAGCATAATCAGCCTCTATTCAATGTTAAATTTCTAAAATGTGTCCATATTATAATTGGCAACTACCAGGTAATCTGTAATTAACGAGCCAATCAAGGCATTTCAGGTCATCGAGGCCGTTTTCCTCTCCTGATTTGTTGTCCACTTCGTCAGTTCTCCGCCCTTCATTCTCTCCCACTGTGTCCACCACTTCAACTGGCATCAAAAACAGATCATTACGCTAACTAAAAGCCTCACAAAGAAAACCTGCAAATGAAATCGTCAATTATCGTGGCTAACTCACGCACATCAGATTTTAACATTGCAAACATTTCTTGACCGGTCTATTTCCCAGTAACTTAAATCTTTTATAGCATATCACTATCAGAAATATTATAACAAAACCGCCACCGCCACAACACCTCTCAACAGCACGATAATTTCGAAGAAACGTCTCGAAATGGTCGAACGGACTAATGAAACTTAACGTCTCACATCGGGTCATCGTCAATGTACTGACGTGCAGCATTTGTGACGTAGCATTGTTTGCAGTGATAGACAAATTTTGCTAGCAATCACTAACATATGTAATTGTCGCGGTTGCTACATCACAAAAATGCGACAAAGCGAATGATCAAACGTCTGTTAACTGACGATTTTAAGAAAACTAATTGATGGCGGAAAATCGTTGATAGTCATGCCGAGAGATTTTAAAACTTTTTCCTTCCAATTTATTTCAGTATATTTTACCACACATTTTTGTTATTAATATTTAAATGTTATTTTTCAAAACAATCGTTAATAAAAATCTTTAATTGAAAATATAAGTGAAATGTGGTAGCAACGAAGATATTACGAATTTTCAAAAATGAACTGAATGATCGCTGTACAATCATTTTGCAATCGATTTCAAACAAATCAAATAGCACAAAAAGCAGGTCATTGAGTAGTACAGACATATTCAACGATTTTTTCGCTGTTACATTCATTACATATGCTAAAATAATAATAATAGTAATAATCTAATGATAGTTTTCACAGAATTACAGATTGCAAGTTAATAAAACTAATTCTTCAATATTTAGCTATATGATATGCCTACGTAAGATATCACGTGTGTTAGCTATCTTTTTAAGTTGAAAATGAAGTAAATTTCATTCCTTCGACAATACATACCTTCAAGTAGTAAATCACTCTCTCAGTTTTTAAAATCCTACGGAAAAATGGATTTAAAAATTTGCTGAAAACTGGAAACATTATGACAAATTGCCCCAATCGGAATGTTTATTTTTTGATGCAAAAAATGGGTAATTAACTTGGAAAAGTAAAATTTAATTTTAATATGCAAACTTGTCAAAGATACTGAATTTTTCGTTCCTTCAAAATACTTTTTCGCATTTCTGAGGCTCAAGGCATTTCACTGCAAGTTTCTTCAATTGCAATAGTCGAAAATTAAATTTTTGGAAAGTGTTTATTTTTCGAAGTATAAGTAAAAAAATTTATAATTAAAACAATTTACTGAAATGACACGAAATTAGGAGTAATAAGAATCATTTAATGTCAACTCATCACAGCAGGCGTTTCTGAGCATAGAGAGAGCACTGCTTTACATTACAAAAATTTAAAAATTAGAAATTTGCGAAAAAACAATTTATTCGAGCAAAAATATAAATCATCTGACAACGAGAAAAAAAACAATGTTTGAAATTTAAATCGAACTTTTGGCGAACTTATGATGGGTCGTCGTAGAGTGAAATAATTTTAATGGAATAAATGGAATAGAAAAAAGAATAAACGATGAAGAAATATATGGTGATAATTGAATTTTAGAAAATGCCTTGAATTTCAATGTTGTCGCAAATGTTAAACATTGTACGAACTGTTGCCTCTGAGTCAATCCCAGCATCACACAAATTGGCAAACACGTACGTGTACTTAAGAGCGTACGGATTCTGAAACAGAAAGATGAGCAAATGATAATTTAGCTGACAATATGAAGAGCTAATATTGTTTCGTTATGCATTTTTTTCTATTAGCTTAAACAATCTTATATCAAAGCAAATCTGACAGTTCAACTGAATTTTATTTAAATTGAAAAAGAAAAGTTCATATTTTGGGGAGGGAAAGAGTTATATACAAAATATTGAAAGTCTCAGTGTGATCAGTGGATCCTATTATTAGGAGAGAAGCAAAGATACGATGAAAATATCCCACAGGTGTGCACCAACATCTCGTCCTTCTACACCATTTACAGTTATTAATTTGAAACTTACAGCCATTATTTTTCATTAATTTATAAAATGTTGTATTTTATGCTTCATGCTTTGTGGTACTTTCTAATAATTTCACAATATATTTAATTACTTTTACCGACACTTATGATAGCAGCAGAAATAATTGGCTCAGTTAGGGAACGATACTGTTGCGGTATTTTAAAACCTCTAAGTGTGGTACAAAGGAGACAGCGTACTTGGCCAAAATTGAAGCACAATCGGTGGAATGCTTTGATCAGATCATCGAAGCAATTTAGCGATTCGATCGTTGATGGTACTGAATTGATGAAGGAGGAGAAGTGCTGCGACTGATTTGATGCAATTGTACGTAGCAGTGATTTCATAAATGTTTCGAAATATTCTCGTTTCTAAAATAGCAGATAATTTTCATTAATGAACGCTTACGCCTTCAAGACATGTAATTTGAAATTTTTAAAAAAATAGAAACTTTAGCATAAATAACTTACCATTGCTAATTTCTCGATTTTATGTTGGAAGTTGTTTCGTTCACGCTCTGTTTCGGCTTCACGCATTTCTTTTTCAAGCATTCTAAGATGGATTTCACGTGAAGGCCAAGCAATTGTTGCTTTACTTTCAATTTCTTCCTAAAAATAATGAAATTAATTATGCAAAATATGTGCATATTTCAGTACAGGTTGGATACTCTCAAAAGTTAGCTGTATGATGTTGAAATAAACAATAAATTAAATTTAATTTAAATTTGTACGAATTGACATGAGAAATGAGGTGTTATATTTTGATTTATTACACTTAAATCAATTCATATTCGATGGTAACTTTAGTTTAATTTTATTAAAATGTCGAAAACTATTATACCGAATTATCACCAGCATTCTTCACATCAGCTCTTTTATCGCCTAAATAATAAGCCACATAATCTCTGCCAATTTTTAAATCGCCGTAATGCATCACGTGACTTGTATTTGTTTCTTTTTTGACAATTTTGAATTGTGAAGCCAGTGTTTCACGATTCAAATCTTCCTAATAAAAAAATTAAAAAAGGAGTAACTCTCTGAATTTAAGCTTTTAAGGTTGAATCATTTCAACGATTGTCAAAAATTTTTCACATCAAAATACAATTATTCTATTATTTCAATTCATTTCATTCGCTTCTTGTCAGAAACAATTGTAAAAATGAATTTTTATTCCTTTTTTTGCGCGCATTTATCAAATTTACAAATTAACCTCAAGTGTTGTTGTTGTGATTGTCAAAGAACAAGAAATATCGTTATTATGCAAATTTTTCAAAAAAGAATTTTAGAAAGAAAAAATTAATTTGAAGAAAAATCAACCTTCTCGGAGTCGACGATCCAATTGATAGAGAAGCAATCACCAAGACAAGGCAATTTCATCGTATTCTCACAATAGCAACCCCAAGAGCTTTCATGCGAATTTGACGCTGTCACCGCATAAACTGTAAAAATTAAAGAGCGCATCTGACTATTTGACAACAAATGGACATTTCCGCTTTCTGAAACATTGAGAGATTTTCAAAACAAACCATCAATATTTTTAGGCAGAACTTTTGCGAACATTGAGCCACTTTCGCATGCTTCCATATAAAATACGAGCCTTCCAAATTTTTTCAATTTGTGCATTCGTTTCAGTGCATTATTTAAATCTTTAACAGTTAGCTGAAACAAACAATTTTTAATAAGTTGAAAATGTTCCAGGAAAATTAGCAAAGTGCTAAGTACTGATAAATCATAAACTTCTTTTAAACGTTTCAAAAGCTAAATAATAAACAAACCATAGAATTTGGAAAAGACACCGATCCAAAACCTCCATGATCTGTGAAATAGACAAATATGTGATCGTTGTGAGTACTGCGCACTACTTTTCCATTACCACCCTTTACCGCTCTTTTATTTCCACTTAAAACTGCCAGGAAATTTTTCGGAGTTACATCCTCTCCAGAATAATCAATTTTGACACCTTTATAAACGTCAGCGCCATTAGGCATATGAAATATTTTGCCTGGATATGGATTGCTGAAAAAGTGTTTTTGATGGAAAATGAAATTTCAGCTTTTCACACTTTCAAGTTTAATTCAATGCACCAAGAACGGAAGAGCGATCAGTTAATGTTTTCTTATCATTCATTTGTTTCTAAGTGTTTTTATTGGAAACAGAAAACTTACTTCCTATTATCAGCGATATCGTCGTACATCATCGTAATGATATTTTCTTCCGGAATACCATGACTTTTAACAACGTGATATGCGTGACATACATCTGCCTGAAACAAAAATCAATATTTGGTAATTCTATTTAATATTTTTGAAATTTAAAATGCTTAATATATAACGATTATGAACAAAGAAAAAAACAAGAAGAAAATATCTACGAGTAATTGACTGAATAAAAAGACGCAAAGATGTATAGTATGGCTATGGTAAAAAGAAAATACTTTTAGATGAAAATAAAAATAATTGAGAAGTTGCCTGATGACGATAATTAAACCAGCCATTAGAACCGGCAACGAGTACCACCCACGTCTTCTTCTCTTCATGAGGCTTTCCTGATCCTTCGTCGTGTACACTTTCCAAACTAAAACATTTTAGCATATAATTAATTATTGAGCAAAATTTACATCTTTCATTTTTAAAATAGAATTTATTCATTTAATTCAGCCAATTTTTAATATAAAATTGATAAAAACAAACGTAAAAGGATGCTCATTAAAAAGATATACTAACGGTGAATGTTTCAGGTCGATGCATTGTACAGATATGAAAGCCAGAAGTGTGATCAGCCAGTAGATCGATATCATTTTCGGTGAATACATCTTTTGTCAGCTTATCAGAGGATACCACTAGCGCCTAACACATCACACAAAATGAGCTGAGAGCAAACTTTGTATCGATTTTTATCAGCTAATCGGACCCGATTTATCATTCAGCTGTTATTAAGAAAAAAAATAATCAGTCGCGAGGGAATGTTGAAAATTTGTCCGTTACTTCCATATCAGCAACTGTTATTAGAACAGACTTAGAAGTAACGCTGTTAGCATTCTTTAGAAGTAACAATATCTCACTGCCGCACTTCCTGTGCTGTAAATTATGTGTTTGAAATTTTGAAAATTTTAAAATTAGAGTGAATATTAGAAAGAAAGAGAAATTTTTCAAATACTTCAGAAATTGTCACATTACGAGATCTTTGTAAATGAGTCATCAAAGTTGTTGTCAAGATGGACGATGGAGGAGGATCTAAACTTCTGACCAAAATATTCAAATTGGCTGATCCTCAATCTCTCACTACCGTATTCGTAGTTTTTTTTCCTCAAAATGAAATTAACATTTCAATGGAACCGATTTATTTGCTAACAAATTCACATTTAAGGAGCTAAGAAATTTAATTTGTCTGTGCGTGGATGAAATGTGTGAAATATCTTCTCTAACGAGGCATTCTGAGTGGATCTAATTATCGTTGCTGTCTTTGAGTCACTCCATATGCATTTGTCATACTTATCTTTGTCTATTTGCTTTCTCGTGTACCCAGCAGGCTGTGGTACACTTATGCTTTCCAGATGGTAACCTTTAACCTCTGCATATTTCCTCCTCGTAACAAATCTCATATTTGTCTCTAAAATAATTAAGCCTTCTTTAATATCTAATTCATCAAAACACGTTTTTTTTTTCCTTTCGTTTTCACCTTAAAACGTCTAATTGATGGATGTAAATTACAGTGTGTCGAAGGGGAAGAAATACAATTTAATCTTTTATGCGTGCAATTTACAAACTGATAAATGCATGTCTAAGAATGCATTGCACGTCAAATTTACACCTTTAACAGCGACAATTATCTATACAACAAGCTCTGATTTGAAATTTTTGAATGAAAAGCAAATAAAGTGGGAAGGAAGAATGTAATCAAAGGTATTAATTAAATTTTATAAATTTTTTCGCTAATTTTAATAGTTAAATTTTTGTTCATATAATCATAACTAAATGCAGCATTATTTTTCTTTGATTAGCTATTGCCTATTATATACAAAGAAAACGAAAAAAAGAGGAAAGGAGAGAGAGAAAGAGAGAGAAGAGAGGGACCTTTAAGTTCGTATAAAATCACTCGAAATGAAGATATTACTGTAAGACTTCATGTATTTCAGTTTACCACTGCCTATCCCCCAATTAATGCTCAATGTTTGCAAAAGACCGGCAAAATAGGTAAATATACCTTATGAAAGAGAAAGAAACAAATTCATTTCCTAATTGAAGCACAACGATAGAAGCCTTCCTAAGATTATATGTACAAATTACATTTCGGTCTGAAGTGCTATCGTTGAAAAAAAAGGAAGAGGTAAATCCGATAAGGTAAAGAAGAAAAAATGGCAATGAGATTCAATCGTTGTAACATACAAATTACTTCCAATCATATAAATTTACATAAATTGAGGTATTTTTTCATTTTTTTTTAAAATGGAAATATCTTCAGGAGATACTAAGATCTTCGAAAATGGCTATTCCATACTCCTGAATAGCATTCCTCTGTTTTTTCGGTCTGAAATTTTGGAATTAGAAGAGTGAAGAATGTTGTAGAATGTTTCAGATAAGAAAATACTGTATATCACTACAATAGAAAACAACAATGAAATATTTCCGTATTGTACAACAAATTTCTTTTCTTCTTTTCTTGAAAACGAAATAGTATCTTTCAAGGCATTTATAATTTCACAGATTTCAATCATTCAACAGCCATTAGTTGACAGAAATCCAATAAATATCTCTTTGCAAAAAAGTTTTGACCAAACTATCGCTTTCAGTGGATCATACCATTTTGTTGTTAGCATTAGGGAAATACTCACAGATGCTATTTCCTTTTCATTAAATGAAATGATAGCTATAACTGATGAATGAGATCAATAGGATTGATAATTCGTACTATCGAAGCTCTTTTCTTTGCCGCTTTTTAAAAGAGAGAAGGAAAACAGAAATTTTAAACCTTTTCAGGTAAAATGGGTGAGCTGTAACCCTGGCAATGCCGTACTGCTTTATTATACATATGCGGTGTTATGCAATCACTTCGAGCATAAATTATGTCTGCTGCTTGATATTTATGCTTTGAAGTTGCTGACCTATGCAAACAACACAGTGCACGTTTCCAACTCTGAAAATTAATGAATCATTAAATTAAAATTTGAAAAAATTATCGGAACGCAGTCAAATGAAATTAGACAATAATAGAAAATATCTTATTAATTAATTTAGTTATCCTCTCATCCTCTCAACTTTATAAATGCAATAAGAGCCTCAATGAATGTGCGAAATTTCATTGGTAACGATATAAAGCTATTCAGAATTTAAATTAACATTATAATTATAATCAATAAAAGGAAGGCTGTTAATTTACTCTTTGATCTCATCTGATCCTTTTCCTATCGTTGTTATTTGATAGTAAGAAAATGGTCATATTTTATAACAGTACAACTTTGCAGATTGTTAAATACAATTATTGGAATGTTCATTTTTTTCCTCTTGGGATTATGACGTGACATTGATAACATACAACAACAATAATAATTTATCAACAGATAAGATAAGAACCTGAATTGTTTTTCGTGAAATGATCCAAACACCTGAAGTCCAACCAATAACAAGCATTGATGCACTCTTTATTAGTGCCAACAACGTAAATGTATCAGCTGGAAATTATACATATTTTTCACAATAATTTTCATAAATGTTTCTTTAAATTTCAAAAAAGAGATTTGATGGGGAAAGTTAAATTAAAGTAATAATATGAAATAATTTTCATCGATTTACTTTGTTGATCGAATTGTGGTCCACAGTTACACAACTGTGATCGTTCCCATAATGGCCGATAATGTTGCTCATAGGATAATACCATAAGGACAAATATAGCTGGTACAATGTACAATACGGAGAAGATACCAATCTTGGACATAAGTTGCGTCATTTTTGACGTATTATCACCACCCGGATGATGCTTTTGCATCAGTGAACGTATCCGCCATAAATTAAAGAATCCAACAATCAAAAAGCATACACCAATAATTAGATATGTTGTTAACGGAGCTAAATAATTTCATTTGTTATAGCAATGTTTTTGCAAATTTTAACAGTTAAAGTTTACCAATAATATTTTATACAATTTTACACGGAAAATTCTACAAATTTCTGATTTCTGATAAATTAGTTTGCAATAAACGTACCAAAGACGAATGTTTTGAGATAATCAACGTTGGTATTGCCAACGTAACAAATTCCACTTAACGGATCACCGTCGACCGCACCAAAAATTAGCACCGCAATTGTTTGAATAGCAGGCAGTGACCAAGCAATGAAATGGAAGTAATTTGCATAACTTGCAATTGCTTCACTTGACCATTTACTTGCTGCTGCTAAGACCCATGTCAGGGACAGAATGACCCACCAAACCGATCCCGCCATTCCGAAGAAGTAAATTAGAAGGAAAATCTAAAAATAAATGTGGAATTTTTGCCAAAAAGATTACTGCATAAATTCATTTGTAATAATACTCATATAATTATTAACTAATAACATGAAGAAATTAGAATTACCAGCTGACAAAGGTTCATCTGTTGATCGTTAGCTTTTATCGTTGCTGTATCGCACGCAATATGTTCGTGTCCATAGATGACACGAATGATAAATCCGATCGATACCATTAATTGACAGAATGCTAACAGAAATATCGGTCGTTCCGGATATTGAAAGCGTTCCATTTCTATCAAAAATGTTAGCACGGTGAACGCTGACAGTATGAAACAAGTCCCAGACCTACAAATATTCAACGATGCACATGCATCATTTTATGGTTATCATCACTGTGATATCTTATTATCATAGAGATGATTGTAGCGACGATAATTGATTTTCTTCATATTAATGATATAAACATAGAATTATCCTTTGTTTATTACCATTGTACACATGATGGTAATTTTGGAGGATTTAAAACATATAAATTGTTTATACCACGTAGTAATCCATGCTGTTAGAAATCTTTGATCCTTAAGACTCTGTTCCGGACTGTGGCACGGATAAAGACACCCGGAAATATTAGCAACACTAGCTGGACTGTCCAAAACACTGAAGAACGGTCTACTGCATCGACATTTACATTCGCTCTCAATTGTATTGATACCAATGATGGGATGATTTGGATGATGATGGTGTCGTATGGATGAAATAGTTCTGGGCTGAACAAGATTAACCGATAAATATATTTGAACTCGAGGCAGGAAATTTTTTGAAGTTTAGATTTTAGTAAATTCGATGGTGGAGGAAAAGACTGTGATTAAAGAAATGGAAAATTTTTTGAATTTTTTATGCGATGTAAATGTTTTCACATTCAAAAGTTATCTTTTTAATTAAAAGCAGAAATTTCTCTCCATTTCCTTCTTTAGGTCTATCACTCAAATTTAAACGTATTCCGTCACAGTTTTTTTTTACTGTATGGCAGAAAGATTAAAATCACTGATGTCTCGTTGAGAGAAAGAAATAAATAAACTAAGCAAAACAAAAAAAATTAAAATGCAAAAAGATAAGCTGTGAAGTTGATCTTTGACCTTTAGAGTTAAATATAAAAATCTTTGAGGTTAAAAATTGTCGCTACTTTTCTTAGAAAATGTATATCGTACATATGCATATAGTAATTTGGTTGATACGTTCTACTACATTTAGTAGCGGTGGTGAATTGGTAAGATGAAACTGAGAGCAGATGAAAGTAATTTGATATTCATTTCCACCCCTTCCATCTCCACTCTCCGACAACCAGAAGCTGTTCTCAGTTTCAGCACTTACATCGGTTGGATCGAAAATGCTCGGGTCAGGAGTATCCGGCGGTGCGGCACAAATATTTCCTGTTGTCTGTTGCTCGCTTATCCGTGGCAATTGCTCACAACTTAATGTTACGGGCCATTTGAAACCGTACTGCTGCATCAGTGGACTACACCGCTTTTTCGCTTCCAAACACACCTGGAACACTCGAACACTCTGATTTAATTTATCTCTAAAATGAATATTTACGCCTGAAAATGTTGCAATTTGTGATGACTAATTACTTCATATTTATGATTTATTGAATTCTTGCTAAAATGTACGATTTTTGATCTGTTGAATTAATGATAATTTTTTTTTCACGGCAAATCGATAACAAAATCTTAAAGTGATTTTTCCTACCGGTTTAATAAAAATAAGAAATCTTTAGAAAAAAGTGTTCTCTTAATTAAATCAGTCGAAATTAATTTTTGTCAAATGGAAATGTTTAGCAGAAAAAAAAGCAAAAAAACTTACTTCCATACAAGGCATCACCATTTTTTCGTAATTATCTTGGCATATTGGTGTATACATTGCACAGAGGAAAAATTTGAGATGTTTGTAACAACCAACCTGTAATTCTGTTTTCTAGGAATTTCAATTTTTTATTTGTACTTAAATTTTAGAGATGAAATGTCTAAAAATTTTCCACCAAATTGTCTTCTACTATTGATATCATTGAAAGCAATAATAAAGAATACTCTCAATAATAGAGTGAAATCACTTTTGTAGATGTTTTATAGAAATGAAAATAATTTTTGAAACAGACAATTAACCTCAACAAGAGGGTAAAATTGATGTACTTCAAGGCCAGCTTCTTCCTGTTTCTCATGGCCATAACTATTTGGATACCTTGTCATGTTGTAGCCAATACCTGAATATTCATAGAAGCAGTTCAGATTTGACATTAGCAGAGATGGAAAATAAAGAACTTTTAACTGTCGTAATACAGCATATAGCAAACTCCACAGTAAATTATTTTATTCAATTAAAAAAATTTTAGTTTGATTAAAATTGAGCTAAAAACATTTATGAAGTCTGAATTTCACATTTAATAATTACCCTTGCAAAGAGGTATTGTAATGATTTCACATCTTTGCGTTCCCATAACAATTTGAAGTTGAACTGATAAGATTGTGAATGTCGCCAAGCAATAATAATATATTTTCATTTTCAGAAAAAAATTAGCATGAAATTTCAAGAAAGATAAGCAGTTCGTTATTTTCCGCCTTTCATTATATCATCGGACGGTAGTAGCGCTAATAGCAGGGGCGGTAGAGGGAAGGTTTAAAAGTCGCTCCACAAAGCCCTGAAATGGAATATAATTTGAAATGAATGAAATGGCAAGCAGCAAGAGAAAGGGAGAGACCGAGAGAGAGAGAGAGAGAAATTGAACTCAAATAACCTTAAGAAAGAGAAGGAATTAGTGAAAGACATGAAAGATCTAATAGTATTACTTTCTATTCCATTCAATTAGGTCTAAGAAGTATGTTAAATTAATTATTTCCCTCTGAAAAATTCAAATGAAAATTTCATTATAAAATGATAAAATTGCAAAGTAAGAAAATTTTGTAAAATTAACCGAAGAGTAAAACAAAAAAAGAGAAGAAGGATCTCACGTAGTTCGAGGTGACTTCCATGAAAAGTAAAAATACAATGACCTTTTAAAAAATATGGTGACCTTCTACATAGGTATTTTAAAAATAGTAAAATTAGAAGCCATGTTTATCTGTTACAGAAAGTTTCTGTGTAAATAATTTCAGTAGGATAATTTCGTAAGGTTTTCGTAAGGTAATTTCGGAAATGACGAAATTCTATCAGAATTTTAACTTTTATGCAAACTGCTTTTTCATAATTCCTCTTTCAGTAAAACTTTGTTAATTCCAATTTGCTGAAATTTAGAAGTGATAATTTCAAGAATAGTGGAATAATCATAAATTAGAGTAATTATTTTAGAAAGTGACCTGTGAAGAAACTAATTTTTCCATCCAACAACATTCAACATTAATTTGTTTTTTGAACTTTTTTCTAAAATCTATTAAACTTTTAAGAAATTTCAAACACATAATTGAAGTGGCAAATACTTCAAAGTGTACGGTTTATGAGTAAATGTATCAGCGGGAAAAAAATGAAAATTTTGAAGAGAATTGAATCTGTCAGACCAAAGGTAATACACGCAGGCATTTTGTGTGTACATTGAAGCGATCTACCGTACGCATTGCTCACTAGAAGTCTTACCGGTGGAAGAAAAACAAATTTGTGTTAAATTTTTCGGTAATTTAAAGTTTAGAGATTATTTTAAAAAATTAAGAAAAGAAAAAAAATTGTTGAAAATGCAACAGCAAACTTCCCTCTCCTCTGCCACTGACCAGGTGTGTCTGGCGCCAAGTGACGGAAGGAATATCTGAAGTGATTGAGAGATGCATTTCCTCCTCAATTCAATGTAAAGCTCAAATTACTTATTTCGGTGAGGAACGCAAAATCACACAAAAACGGTAGCAATTAGGCCGTAAGGGAGGAGGGAAGGGAAAAATCCACGACATTTAATTGTGGTCACTTCCGTCCGCAACTGCCGCAGCGTCCACCACAACAAAATTATCCATTGTTTCCCTTGACCTTTCGAACAGCATGTGACCATCGTGGATGAGGAACATTAATGGAAAGAAGGAAGTAAGCCGAATTGACAGAAATGGTCAGCTGAAAAAAATTTAGAAAGGAAAGGTTAAAGAGAAATAGGTGCCTACTGAAATTTCCACCTATCGTACATTTCCATTATGGTTAATCGACTTCAACTCACTTCACTGGGAAGGAATCCTTTCATACTTATTTCACTGTGAATATTTTTCTTTTTTGTTGTAATAAATTAATTTTCAAAAAAAGGGAAGTTGCTAATATCTTCACAAAATGAAAAAAATTTTTTAAAGAAATTATAAAAGTGAGCGGTAAAATAAGTATGAAGTTGGAAATGGTGAGGTACAGTGCTAAATGAATTAGTTGCTTCCTTACGTAAATAAAAAAAAATACTTCAGAGGCAAATTTACTTCACTCGTTTAATCGATTAGCAAATTATAAAGTTTTTCATTAACCGTCTGGAAGAAAATCAATTTGCAAATAAATATAAGTTAAATTAGTTCAAATAAACTAAGGTTATATGACTTATTCTCATTATGCGCATTAATGGGAAAGATGCAAAAATCGTAATTTCACTTCACTTAATTAGCATTTAATTAGTAAAGTGGAAATATCGCATCTCTTGAAATCGAAATTGCGCATTCGTAGTTGGTCAGAATAGAAAGGTTTCCCATACTTTACTTATCCATCCTATGCTTGAATTGATCTATTAGTTTAGCATACAATTTCAATAGTTAGGATACAACGGACATCACAAAATTTTGGTAAAAGGAAGGAAGAATCAACAGGAAGAATAAAGAAGTTGAAAAAAATTTCCTTCCATTAAAAGTTTGAATTTAAAAAATTACTGTTGGAATATTTCAAATTCTCTTCTTAGCTCTACTTGAAGCTTTCGGAATTTAATTTTGTATGATTAAAGGAAGCATTTAGAAATTTTAAATTGAAATTATTCTCAAGCGAAAATCTTTACAAAGTAAGAAAGAATGAATGTGCGAAATTTGAGGATGCGCTAAAATAAGCGTGAAAAATAGAAGAAAGAAAAAAAGGATGAGGAATAGTTGTCTTAAGCTTAGTGGAAGGATATGGAAAATAATGAGAGAATAGGAGGAGTTGATAATAATGCATCCATCATGTACCCCTTCTTTCTAAAGGGCAAGTGAAAAATAAACTTCACTTATAATCCGTTCATTCATATTGACGTCGGATGGATCAACATAGCTAGCCGGTTAAGGTAGACTTGCCTTTCGTTGATAAGAACTGATTAGGCTTAATAAGATGTGTCTTATCACTTGCAATAGCGGGTCATTTGCTCTCGACGGTCATTTATGGAATTTTTTACTACAAATCTACCGACTTACTTTCATTTCATAAGGCTCTTAGCTAAACTAACAAAAATCTATTTTTGGTGAAAGTGGAAGGGTTACTTTTTCTTTTTTCTTTCTCCGTCGATATTCCTGGAAGTTCAAGTGATTCAACAAATGAAATGAATGTAAAGTTTAGTTTTTAGTTCTATAAAACAAGCAGGCAAATAATAATTGCAAAAATGAGTTGAAAATTTTAATTAATTAGTAGATGGATGGTTATGTTTGGAGGAGAGGTCAAAGACGGAGGATAAGGGACGAGAAAATGAGTCGGAGAGAATAGACTTGAAGATTTCAACGCACAACATCTATTTAGGGTAATGGAAAGACAGATGAAGTATATCAGGGCCGGATATTGAAAAATGAGAGAGATATTTGAGAGGTGGAAGAGAGGAGGGTGTGATATTTGTTTGAGTGGAAAAGGGAGCAGTTGTTATTATGAGAGGAAAAGCGTAGAAAGTGGACAAGGCAATGGTCAGGTAGGTGTCCATCACATTATGTTTAGATGTCCAAATGACGTCATCAATGGACATCTATTATTCGCATTCACATGGATAGTGAAGAATGAAAGCAAAAACTTTTTTTAGCTTTCTTATTTGAAAATTTTAACTCAAAGATTTCCATTTTAATGCAAATATTCAATTTGAATTGCAAATTTTACAATTATCACAGTTGAAAAAGTGTCAACAGCGTTGATTATTGGTATTTCACGAACTCCGAAAATGGCAATTCGTTTGTCACTAAAATGATGCAATTAAAGTGATTGGTTGAATGTGCAAAAATTGTTTCTTTGAGAAAGACTTTCTGGCAAAATCTCTGCCCTTCCACTTCATCTATCACTTCTCTTTCATAAAAGTTCTTTCTTAGATCTTTTTAAGATGAGAAAATTTTTAAAAATTTGCTATCACACATTAATTTAATTTGAACAGATATGATGCTAATTAATAATTAATTAATTTTTTGAGTAATTTAATGTAATTTAAAGTTTTGAATGTCTTTTATTCAATTTTTCCTCTCATTTACTCGTTGATTCATTGAGGAATAAGGAGAGGCTTTCAAGTATTTACGTCAACGGACAATTTCAGACACGAACGATGAACGATGAACGAAGGGCTTTTGCTCACTCAACTCAATTGAAATAAGAATTATGAAAGGCGTTAATTAACAACGATAATGTTTTCATTCATCAAATATGGAAAAGTATACTTTAAAATTTCTTACCTTGCCGGAAACGATTGGTTAGATGGAAAAAGAAAAAAATATCACAAATTTGCTACTTCACTTTTACTCAAAATTACTCAAATTTTATTTACTTAAATGGGTGAAAGGACTGGGAATGATTGTTTAAAGAGAAATTATTACTTACTTGTCGCATGTTGTATATTTGATAAACGTTGTAGAAATACCTGCATCAATTTACACTTCAATAAAAAAAATGAGATTTGGAATAAATCATAATTAAAAAGATGCATTAAATAAACTAACTTTTTCCACTTCTTTTATTACTTTCCTTTTTAGTAGCAAAATAAAATAAAAGAGACTTGAAGGTTTCTTATCAATTGGTCATGTCAACTATGTTTTCGATATCAGCTGATATCTTATCGTCACATGCATATAACAAGATAACTTAAACACTTCTATAGTATATAATGCTTAAAACATTTAAAAATATTAAAGAGGCGCTAATGGACCAGAGGTGAGGCGGAAAAGGAACAAATGAAGATAGCTGTGTTGCTATGAATGAGTGATGTAAACAGATTATTTCGAGAGGAAATATATAATTGTGCATTGGCTGTCGCTCAATTTGTCACTTACTATTTCATACGGTCTGTTAAACATAGAATATTCTCGAAGTCTGTTGCAGTCAAATTTCTTTTATGTCAACTCCTACGGTAGTCCTAAGAAGAAGTTTAGCGCATTTATCATTTACCTATTTTAAACGTCAAATATCCATCCTCAAATTATTACAATTACACAAACAACTAATATGCACTTGTAAAATACATCTTTCTTCTCTAACAAAACTTTAGGCATTTTTTTTGAAAAACTAATTGCTAATTACAACTTCACAGCAAATCGCTATTATTTCACAAAATGAAAATTTTAATAACAATTGCGGCGGAGATATTTTTAAATTTGTTGCATTTACTTGCCTGAAAATATTTTTGTGTTTTACAAAGTATAACAATTTGAAGGACAGCTAGACGAATATTTGATAAAATGTTCGTCGCAAGGAGCAAATAAATTGAAATTTAAATGAGAATAAATAAAAAGTTCCTGTATTCCTTCCTGTATTATAATTTTGAAAATAAAAGCAAAAAATGCTTAGTTCTATTTTTCATTGTTTGAATTTTGAAAATAAAAGCAAAAAATGCTTAGTTCTATTTTTGATTGTTTATAAAACTTATTGAAATATAAAATTTTATATTTAGGCATTTCTTTCATCAATAAAGGTCAACGGATCACTAATTGCCATCGTGAAATTGATCAGAGCAGTGACAAGATCAATCGAATGGAGCAAATAGCAGAAGTGAAAATTTAAATGAAAAATTGCAAGAAATTAAATTCTTGCAAACATTTGTTTAAAATGAAATTCTTGAGAAAATTAAATTTTCGTGAGATTTTTCCCGTCAAAGCCATGCCGAAGCTTCTAGTACTGTAAGGAAGAAATCATTTATTTTAATCGTTGATGAAGAATTTTCGATTAGAAATTTTATGATCTAAACTCTAACCTTTATAAGTTCATATTTGAAAATTTTTGATTTTCAACTTTTCAGTTAACTTTTATCAAAGATCTAACTTTTCGATATAAATTTTTTTATAGACTTTTTTGAAACCAAACTACAAGATAGAACAATAAGCGAATTCGCGGCTACCGTGACCTAAAACAAATTATTGCTAATTATTGGCATTAATTATTTCTTTTCCCAAATTCAGCTCTCTCTATTACTATTGTCTGATTAACAATAACAGAATTTAATTTAACAGCAAAACAACTGATTCTTCTCTTTCAAATAAAATACATATATATATATATATATATATATATATAATTTTTCTAAATATAAAAATACACATTTACATAATTTTTTTATAAAATATAAAAAAGCTTTTTAAATATAACATTTCCTACAAAGAATTGGCAAGCAGAAAATATCGAAAACTACGAGGAGAAATTAATTAATTTGAAATGAATGAATTACGCTAAAAAAAAGTAACCGATTCTGTTGCGCTCAAATTAGACGCTAACCTATTTTTTTAGTCCAACAAAATTACTGTTAGACTTTACGAAATGTTGTAACTAATAATTTAGCATAATCGAATGAATTTCAAATGCATTCTTTAAATTAGAATTTTAAAGGAATAAGATTACAACTGAGTCTCTGGGCACTTGCTGTATTTTTTCCTCAAAATTTCTATAATTAGCGGAAAATTTGTTTTATAAAAATTTTTGACCTAAAATGAAAGCAATAACACGGACGCCTTTTTCTCTTAAGTACGTGAAGAAAGTTTGCGCTTCAGTTTTGTAACATTCAATGAGCAACAAACAATATAATGTCTTACCCATTAGAATTTACTTTCAACGCACAGCCTCACTGTACATTTTATGTCAACAAAATTTTGAAGTGCTAAAATACCATAAGTAAACTGTGCTGTTGTTGACTACCAAATGAACAGTTTGCTAAGATTTACAAGGAAAGTATATTTGCATATGTACTTGAGATTATACGTGTAAATTTGAGAATGAATTATTAAGTAAACAATTCTTATCTCAGCCGAGAAGTCTCGTTTTTAGGAAAGGATGAGATGAAAAATGAATTGAAGTACTTTTCATCAGTTTTTTTTCCAAACTTTAATCATTTTTATTGCAATCAAAAATTGGAAGATTGAGGTTTATTTCAGGTGAAAGAGAAAATTGAATTCGATATACTTTTTGTATTTCCGACATTTATTGTCAACACAGGAAAGGTGAAGGGGAGGTTGTCTCCTGAAGGATTGTTAAGATGACAAATGTTTGGCTCTGTCGGTTAATTGAAATGATTTCCTTTTTTCAGTTTTACCTTAATGGAAAGTACGAAAGATATTAGCTTAGCGATACTGTTTTTTTGTCGCACGACAGCAATACCGCATTTTTATGCTTCCGTGAAGTCGGTTCCTGTTTCAAGTAAGAGAACAGGAAAAAAGATGAAAGATTCGGGAAAAAATGAGAGCAAAATTGCCGGTAATGAAAGCAGGAGGACCAATTACATTTTACCTCCCTCAAATCAAAGATCTTCATCCGAAACAAAAAACAAACTCTCTTCGAAAGTGATCATAAATTTATTTTGTTAAAATAAATTTTCCGCTAAAATTTATTAGTGCCATAAAATGTCATGATAATTAGCAACTTGTAAAAACGTCGCTGTCTTCAATCATTTGACAGATGACATTTTCAAGTTTAATTGACAATCATTTTATCACCAATAATAAATTATGATGGTTAAACAGGTAATGATAATGAAAAACGGAAAGAAAACTTTTTGCACATTTCTAGTACTCCTACATATTTCTTCAATTCCAAATTTAAATTTTATTTTAATTTCAACGCACTGATATAGTTAGTTTGAGTAAGAAGAGAAGCAGCAATCACGGATTTGTGGAAGAATAGCAAAACTGCACTAAGCCTGCGAAGCGTAGAAATTAAATTATTTTATTGAAGAATTGTACGACTTAAAAGGGAAGAGAAAGCTGAGTTGATCAAATTTGCTTCTATCCATTGATTTCACAAGTAGTTTATGAATGTAATTATTGGTAATTGAATCAGTGTTAGTTAGCTAAAAGAAGAGAGAGAGAGGAAAAGAAAAAAAGAGAGGGTGACTTAAATATTTGTTAACTGGAATTTAATTCAAATATAATGGAAAATAGTGTGAACGATGTTTAATAAGTATCAGATATCGTCAACCTTAATTAGTTAGAAAGAAAGTCGAATTGTGACAATTTTCAACCTCTCTTCCTCTCTCTCTCTCTCTCTCTAAATTTAATTCGACCGAGCAAATGTTTAATTAAATTTCACCCAAGCGAACAATAATTTACAATTATTTCTTGGAAAATTTAAATTTTGAAATTCATTTGAGTAAATTTATGGATTATATTTTGTTAACTATGTTGTGGAAAAAAGTCTTTAACTCAAAAAGTAAATATTTAAAAATGTAAGGGAAAGTAATGGAAATATAGTAATAGTAACGAATAATGAATATCACTGATATGATCAATGATATATGAATAATTAGCGAGAAAGAATATTAACAAATGAGAGGTATGGTATATTCCCAAGGTGCTTCATTCAACTCAATTATAGGATATCTTGAATATTTGATTAATATGAATCGTTTCTCAGATTTCTAATTTCATCATTTCTAATTCCAATTATATCAAAAATCCTGCAGGTAAGAGTCAAACGAAGAGAAGCACTGCAGTAGTGCTACTGTACTGTATGTGAACTTCGTGTCATACCTTTGATATTACTGATCGTTGTTGATCCCTTTAGGCCACGAAGGATTGAGAAGAGTAGGCATATTCCAATTAAGCGCACTGGCCTTCTACATCAGATAGTCTGCACTAATCTGCAAATTTGCATGCAATTGATGAGTAGCAGCAGCTCAGCGTGTCGAATATTATCCTTCAATAATTAGATCCTTCCTGTTCCTGTCGTTAATGAGACATGTGACAGGCCAAATGAACAGAAGCACATTAGGAGTGACACAAAATTTCCTAACGATAATTAATGTTTGCTCCTTTTTTACACGTACGTGAAATACACGACACATTGACTTAATCGCTTTTAGTCATTTTCTCATTGCATTTGTCAATGAAAAACTGTTTAACATAACCTTTCGGAGTTATTATTATAGCTAATTGCTCTAACTTTTGTTCCTTATTATCTTAATCATTCGGTGTAAAGTGAACACTCTCTTCATCTTTTCTCTTCTGCATTCTAATTATTAGCATTATAATCATTCCTGTTATACAATAATCTTTTTTTCTTTTTCAAAAATGTAAAAAACGCAGTAACGCTTTGCATTTGTTACTATAAAAATATAAGTAATGTCGTTGATAATGGTAATGATGCTACACTATTAATGGTGCCGATAATCGTAATAACAATAATAATACAATAATAATAACAACAATGATAATCAATAATGATGGTAATGAGTAATAATGCAGTAATAAATATTAATAACAAAATGACAATTACTATCCATTTTAATTACGAACACTTCATTATAGAATTTAGTGGCAATTGTTTTCTAAATAATTTATGAAAATTTGTCTCAAAGAATTAGATCACTTACGAATGTCTGTTTAAATTATATCTGACAAGTCGTATTATGAAACATAAATAAAAACTCAAATTTAAATTTGTAACGAAGTATTCCTCCAATAAAAGTTGACATTTACCTGAATCTGTGCCTTCAAACCTTAAACACTTCATAAATGTAATTTTGCTTGCCTTCAAAAAGTCGTGAAAGTAAACATGCTGGGTTTTCAAAATTTTGCTTCAAATATCAATTCCCCGAAGAGTATCCAACATCTCTTCAACCACTTATCTATCGATAATATCTCATCATTTACGACGAATGGCTAAGATCTTTTGATTCAAAAATCTTTTCACTTAAGAAGTTTGCTACAAAAGAACTTGCATTTCAAAAGGTTTTATAATAAGTGTTGAAACGAATTCAAAAATTTCCTTTAACAGTACTTTTCAGATTGCGTAAAGCCAAAGCAAAGGAAATGCTTACACGCTTAGATGGACCAGTTTTTCAAAATTATATTTCTTAAAAATTTAAATTGCTGTATTTCAATTAATAAAGAATGGAAATTGACGCAAATTAGTTAAATTCATACGAATTTCTTTATTTTTTCCTTTTGTAAAAAGAATTTTGCAAATTGGCCAAGCAGTAGCGTTTATGCAAATGTGAGAATTAATGGCCATTTCAGGAGCTTTCTTATCCATTCACTCACTTACTAATTACTTATTAATTACGGCAGCAGTAGTAGACTGACAGACTTGTCGACAAAATATAATGAGAAATTGGGGACAACCGATGATTTGCATTATTATTGTTATTACTTTTTAGTGCATCACAACAATTACTGATTAATTGCTTTGCAGGAACATTTCGAAATTTTCTAAAATTTAAAGCTTTTCCTAAAATATTTCAATTAGTAAAAATTGAAATTATCTATGTTATATAGTTGAAAGATAAAATATTTCAGACCTTTTCTTGTAACAATGAAATTCAAATGTAATAAATAATATTTTGAAAATTTATTCTAAAAATACCAAAATGAATGGAGCAAAATACCAGTAAAGTTAAAGAAAAATTTCTTAGGAGTGAAAGGAAAAATCTTTGAAAATTTAGAAAAATTTCAAATTAGTTGAGAATAGCTTTCAATCAAAAATCTTCGCATTTTTTTTGAATTTAAGAAAATTTTTACAAGCAACAGGTTCTGTTGCATTCCTCATTCGTTCCATCACTTTTCTAAATTGAAAAAGTTTAAATTCTGAAAATGTTTGAAGAAGTAAAACAAAAAAAACCGGAATGGCTAAAATTTTGCATGAGATGGATCGGTGGGTGGAAACATTTCATATTGTCATACACTCAAAAGGACATATTTCGAGAATATACGCAAGTATTTGTCGGAGGACGCGTAAAGTACTCCAAAGGATACTTCTATTCCTCCCAGAAGAAGCCTCATTGACAGTCAGAAAATTAAAAATTGCGTAAAATTTATCCAACAACACAAAAATAATAAAGCATTTGCATTCATAAAGAAAGTTTAAAAAGAATGGAGCAGAAGTGAAAGAAAAATTTTGAAATGCTTTTTAATATTTAAATTGAAATGCTTTTTAACATTTAAAATGGATAGATACGATTGGTTATGTAATGAAAAAGAAATGCCTTTAAGATAATGCATAAGCACAGAGCGAGGAAATGTTTGAAAAATTCCCAATAATCAGAAGATTATTGAAATGCATGAAATTAGTGGACAGGTGAAGCGGCGGAATGAATGAGCAAAACAAATGAGATAAATTAGCGATGCACCGATCCAAATAATCAAATATCTCAGTTGTTCAACAAAATTCATTCAACGATCAATCCTCGACTGTTTTGAAGAAGGAGAGGAATGGAAGTGCTGTGATTTATGAACAGAGGCGCTTCAGAAAAGACAATACATTTATGGGAACAATGTACGTCGTCAATATGTGTTTGTTGCACGGACCGATGAAGTTCTACTGCTACCAACGACTAATGAAATTGTTGCTAATAATAAGGAAATGAAGGAGTGAGAATTGAAATGATTTAGTGGCTAAATGAAATTTGAAGATGAAAAACGTTCCGTCACAGCAATATCGGAAAGTAATAATAGATGGGAGCGCTGAAAGCAGCTTATTGCTAGCAGTGAAAAGTGGAAATGAGAGGGATGAGGAGGGATTGAGGAAAAGGTTGTCAGTGAAAAACCCGTCAGTCGAAACTGACATCTGTGACTCACTTGGCACTCAATCATATTTTCAACGCAACCAATACATATTCTAACTCTGAAGTTCCTCAAACTTTTGCTGTACCTGCCTTATCTTCTAAGAGTACCGACTTTTCAAACTTGTCATTTATTGTTAGCGATGAGAAACAGCAAAACAATCCTGTACCTCATCTTTCAAAACTAACGACTTTTGAAAATTCTCATTTATTGTTATACGATAGCAGTAGGGTAATTACATTACCATTCATTACCATTCCTATTTGCTAGTTTATTTAAGAAAAAAAGAACAGTGAATTTTTATAAAAAATAATTTTTTTTAGAAAATTTTTTTTGCTTCTTATTTTACGTTTATTTAACAAGTAAAATAGAAATTTAGAATTATTTGTGAAAGAGCTAAATGAAATCAAATAGAATATATGTGGTCAGTTTGACAAATGCATTTTTTCCAAGTATTTAAGTTTTGAATTTCCATCTTCTTTCATCTCACCGCTATAAAATATGCCTAAGAGTGTTGGCTTCATTCATTTGTTATTTGTTTAAATATCACGAGAAATCCAAATTACAATCTTATATTGTTTGTCAATTTAGAATTTAAAGCGAATTTCAACGAGACGTTAAAATCAACAAACCAATAGGCCCAGTAATATTTAGGATGGACGGAAATTGGCTAAAAGTGCTGCAAATAGAGGAGAAAAAAAAAGGTGAGAATGAATAAAAATTGTGTTGTTGGGAAATGGAAATGAGTTGATAGAGAGGAAGGCACTCGGCCAAAAAGGACTCTTTTATTTTTGGCCTTAAAGGAGAAGTAATTACTTCGCACATCTTCATCTATCAGATTATTGCTTTTCGATCTGTTCACATCAAATTAACTCAAATAAGCTTTAAATGTTCATCGATTCTAGAATTTTTCATTAATTTTAAAAAATTAAATCGAAAATATGAATGATTAAATAAATACTTAGTTGAAGAAATTGCTCGTTTGAAGTTCCTGTTATTACGAAAGTTGAACATTTACAGGTAAATTGTTACTGCTGTCAGGTGTAGTATTACTCTGAATAGTCGGAGAGGTAGCGAAGTTGGAAAGGATCGGCATATGGAGGATCCAAGTATAATAAGCTGTACAAATAGAGATAGACCGATGATCGTTCATTTTGCCTGTTTACTTTCAGGCAGATGATGGCTTAGGGAAACTTTAAATATCAGCTAAGATTTTCACGTAAAAAAAATTAAATTAACGAACTCACAGAAACTTAAATAAAATTTTCAAAATACATTCGCAACTTAGCATCTTTTTAAAAAAAGCCATTTTACGGTGAAATTATAATATAATTTTTGTGCTAATATTAAATTCGGTTGAATTACATAAAATTGCAAAAATTGCTTCATTTGAAATTTCTCCTTTTTAATATTTTTTTTACATTTTAATAGAAAAAGATTATTATTATGCGTCCAACTGTGCTAAACTATTCGAACAAAACAGTGCTATTCAAATTTAAATTAATTTGAAATGAAACTAAAACTTTGAACCAAATTTAATCAACGACTATGTTATTTTAGAAATTTCGGTAAAGAAAGGATAAAAGAAAAGCAGAGAGAGCGAAGGAGAGAGGAAGTTAAGGAATTGTAGCAGAAAAAATGAGAAGTGCGGTAGGCAGGAAATATGAAGAGAAATTTTTCATTAGTTATCACCTTGTCAAATGGTAAATTGTTGTTGCTCTATGAAAGAGAAGAAATTTGTTTTTTAAAATTAATGTGAATTGGAACGAAGAAGAGTGATGAAGTAATTATAAATTGATATGAATTCAATGCACATTTTAAAATTCAACAATATTATCTTCCGGTTTTATCGAAGCATAAAGGTGGGAGCAAAATAATTTAAACGAACAATTCATTTACATCCATGCGAAGTGTCAAAGGTTAGGGTCATTACAATAATTGCAGCGAAATTCAGTGCATGGAAAAGTTTGACCTTAGGAATATTGTCCTTTTACAAATGAAGGAAAATTGTGGACGGTTGTTGTAGCAATAGGACCGAGCAGCAAAAGAATTCTACTGAAATTGTAAATCAAAATGGCTGTCGGTTAGCAGTCAGCAGAGGTCAAATGAGTTAGACTTTTATTAAAATTAATGGATGAAAAGTGGCAAAATTCTATTGTTTTCCATTGTTCTGCTAAAGGAGCTGCTATTTCTCTACAGTTAGACTGAAAATTAAAAAAGGTTCAGTTGTTTTTTTATGCAATTTGAATTTTAAAATTCCATTTGCTATTTCTCTTTCGGTTTTGCAGAAAAAAAATGCATTCTTCTAATTTTTTTAAAATGCCACAGCTTCACTTTTCATGTTTTTCAGAAGAAGACTTTGTCATAATGGATGAGGATTGTGATGATAGTAATTATGAGACAACTGTTAGTTGATAATGACAAAGCCTTCTTCTGAAGTTGATAATGACTATTAAACGATCATTTAATGATCAATTACATTTATTGTTCTGGCAAATGCAATGATCAACTGATAAGTAACTGATAAATAACTGATAAGCTCAGCGGTAAAATTGGAAGAAAGAGAAAAATGTTTAGCGTAGCACATATTAAATAATCACTTTCTTTGATGATGGACGGGAAAGACCGCTGGATAATTTTAATTGAAATAACTAATTTTGAACTGTCCTGTACAATTCATCATAAACTTATTTTTGCAATAACACAGTCCTAAAATAATTCGATAGGCTTGCCGAGAAGTTCCATGCTAATTGGCTAGCTATTGATAAGAAGCTCAAGTTAATTAGTGAAACTAATTACGCAATCTTAGCAATAGCGAACACTGTTTATCTTTTTTTATTTTTTTTTAAAACTTATTTGAGTATGAATTTAGTCGAAAAAAAGGGACTCAAATTCTTATTAAATAAAATGTAAAATTAGATAATAAATTTTGAAAAAATGGTTTTTGGACGGAACATTTGAATGACTAATTTTATTCAAATTTGTTGCTAAAAGCTCAGCAGTGCAATGTCAAGTGCGCACAGAGCAATGCCTCAAATCATTTCACAACTATTTCTCAATTCAATTTCATTCCTTTTCGAATGACTCATCCTCGGCAGATAACTTTTCATCGAAAACGCATCAACGTTGCCAAATAATATAATATCAGATAACTTGAGGGCAATGCAACATGTCTTTCCTAAATTATTTCTTCGTAGTATCAACAAAAAAAATCTGATAAAATTAACAAAATTTCAATAAATTTAGTTAACCAAATTAAATGAATGAAAGTCCCACAAAGAAAAAATCCATTTTGCAATAATCACTGAAAATATGAAAGTGGCGAGAAAGAGAATTCCAATTTTCCTTTTAATTTAACACTAAACAAATTATTTCATATTTTCAATTTCGTGCAAAACTTTATATTGAAATTTAAAAATTTTGTGAAAACAATTTAAAATAAATTATATAACAAATTATGTGAAAATTTAATCTAAAAATTTATTTACTTAAAATTTTTGAAGAAAAAAAACAAAGGAATAATTCTACTCCATCCTACTTCTTCTTACTCGTCCAAATAAGTGCCTTTTTTTTAAACAAACTATCAAATTTCGAAATTGCTGGCGCCTAAACAGTATGTCAAAAAAAGTGAAGATAGTGCTGTTGGCAGTAACAGTTAGAGGAAAAGTTTTGAAATGAAGAAAGATGTCTGTCAGTTTAAGACTTCTGATTTGCTCATCAACAAACGCAGCGGTAGAGGAACAACGTTTCAGTGCACATATCGTCAACGGAAGCGTTCATTGTCAGTTAGCATTTTCCGGCTGTTTTTGGTGTAATTATGAAAAGTTCGGTTGACAAGTGGAGAAACCGTCAAGACAGTTGAATTGAATGAATGGATGGATGGATGGATATGGTCGAGAGGTTCGAGAGGTTCGGGTGTTTTCAACTTCGAAATTTTCAAAATTAATGGATAAATTCTCAACGTTAAATAAATGCACAACAAAATGCCTAAAAGTTATATTTTGTTTCATTGAACAGTTCATATTTGTAAAATAAACAATCAATGAAAAATGTTTGGAAAATTTCAATTGTAACGTATGAAAGCAAAATTATTAATTATTTTTAGTATTTTGAAAATTTATGTATTTCTAGAAGAGTCATTAAAGTAAATTTCAAGAAAAATATAATTTGTCTTTATACTTTTGGTAATTTCATACTTTCCCCTAAATCATTCTTTATTGTTAGATTATAAATCCGAAATCCGGATTGCACTACCTGAACAAGTTCATACTAAATGTGAAAATTTAGACCATCGCAAATCAAATATAATATTGTGGTGAGCAGTTCTAAATAATACACACTTTATCAAATGCTTGAAAAGAAATTGTTTTGAAGAAGTGAACTAAATGACAAGGCACATGTGGAATTTTTATTTTAAGATAAGGCACAGGTGATTTCTGAGAGAAATGCTAAAAGTAAAGCGAAAGGTGAAAATTGAACAGAAATGGAATTCAATTTGAAAATTCTTGCAAATGCAGAATTACCTTTTTAATGGCAAAGTGCCTTGGTATTTGCTGGGCCTTACACTAAATAATACTGAAATTGGCTTTTATTGGACTAAGTGAATGCACAAGAAAATGCTTTTAGCTCCTACAAAATTCCATCAGTAATTTTTACGTTGAAATTTCTGTTTCAATATTTGAATTTAATTTAAATTATAAAAGATTTTATGGAATTTTTGAATTACACAATGGCATGGTTGTCGGTGAGCGGTAATGACTGGAAATACAGTCTAATCAAATCGTTTATTGTGATGGAAAAAGTGCGCATTTGTCGTTTACTACTAAACGAAAAATTACAGCGACAATATCAGAAGTGATATTTTTCGATATCATCCAATTCTGTAGAATTAAAATCTTAAGGGAATCGGAAGTTACCTGCTCAAAGTGTAAAAATAAATTTTAACAAAACATAAAATTTACAAGGAATTATCTTTCACATAAATATTGCAGTAATTTCGAACAACAAATAATATTGATTTCCTAATTCTGAATAAATATAGTTCCTGGCAATACGGATATAATTAATTTTTCCGGTCGAAGGCTTCTTCCACATCTTTCACGCCAGTCACTTTGATCATTCCCTAATCCGTGCTTTCACTAATTCAGGTAACTTTCCTATGACTATCTTTCGTGCATGCACTCGTTTTTCGATTTGATATTAGTTAGGTTATTTATGACACATCTTGATAAATTTAACGATAGTCACTCCTCTGTTTCAGATAGTTTGTTCTCTTAAATGAAGCTCAGTCAATTTTACTCTATTTAAATTACAAATAGTAAATTTTAATTATCCCAGCAAACTGGCCTTTTTCTGAAAAAGACTGTCGGATATCCAGAACTATTAGTTTTATCAGCCGTTGATTGTGCATATTACTAATACATCTGAAATTTCAATAAATTTGTTATTCTAATTTAAATCTAATTAATTGCAAATTATCAATAGCCTATTTTAAGAGAACTGAATAAAATCTTTGTTTAAGGAATAAATTTTCGCAGTTTTTTCAATAAACAAAAGAAATGATTGTTGTCAATAGACGGATTGTGGCGGAAGGTGTCTTCATAGATCAATGTTGTCAGCTTTGATAAAAATGGAACTTTCCTGTTTCGCTGGTTACTTAAGTTTGATATTTTTCATACAAACAATCATTAAAACGAATCCGAGCAGTAATCGCTTCTTCATTTACCTGGAACATTTCGATTTTACGAATAATCAATTCCATCCTTTCATAATTATTGCATTGTTTATCAATTCAATTAAGTTGGAAGCTGTAAAGTCAGTTAACAGTTTATCCATTCGTTCCATGTCGATCATTCAGATCTCTCATAAATGAAATGACATTTCGTTTTATAAGTCTCCAGCTGACGGCCATAACCCAATGAACTAAATAACACAGAAATTATAGTTAACTCATAAAAAACATAAAATATAAACGAACTGCCAACAACTCTGAAACACAAATAAACCCTAAAATAAAAACGCTTATAAAAGACAAAAGAATAAAATTAAAAGAATCAAAAAGCAAAAAACCTCCTAATTAAGAATAACCAATTATCCCAATCAAAACAAAACAAAGAAAAAAACAGAAAGAGACAAAAAAAACAATAAAACAAAAAAATAATATCCCATAATTATAAATCAAAAATTTTAAAATTAAACTAAAACAACAAAACTGAAAGAAATATAAAAACCCAAAACAAAACAAAACATTTAAAAAATTATAATCTAACATGGAATACATAAACACCCAAAGACATTATAGGCATCGAAATTAACAAAAAATATTAATAAAACACATGAAAAGCAGAACCGAACAATAGCAAAACCTTTAAAAGGAAGTAACTCTCATAGGAATATTAAAAAAATACAACTAACACCTCAAAACTAAAAATGCTATTACAAACATTCCCAAATATAAGAAGGAACGGCTAAATAAAAAAGGCTCTGAGAGACTGACTTTTTTACCAAAACTTTAATTGATCGCAAGAAATCACTTTTCTTCACATTAAATGATAACTAAATTTTTTATCTCTCAATTTTTAGTTTCACGATTTCCTAGTCGATTGAATTCTTCTTTTTCGTTATTGCGACAACATTTTCGCGCAAAGACTTCTGAAAGGCCAATGTAAAGGAACTTAATGCACCGTTACTAATTGATAATGGCCGTCTGTTGCATTTTCAGTGTTGAAATTTTTTTGTCTTTAAATTGCTAATAAACTGAAAAATGTTAAATTTGCTAACTCGTAATTTACAACTCTTAAAGTAATTATTCAATTTTTTTTCCTTCTTTCTTCCTATTTCTATGGCTCACTTATCGTGTTGTTTAATTAATTTCGAATAGCACAATGATATTTTTAAATAAAATTAATCGATTGTTTTGACTTTGTGTGAGTAAAAAATTTGCAATGAAAAAAATAACATTACAGTAATCCATCATTTCCAACTATTTTTTTCTCAAACGAAAAAGTTAATTGATTGGAATTGAAGCATTAATGAACTAAGAAAACATCCCATATGATCATCTTGAGAATCCATCGATGGAATTGCACATGCACACACCCGCACACACCCGTACACACCCGTACACACACACACACACACTCATCTGGCCTCATTTCAATTGATTCTACAATTTTTTCAAATCAGTTTTATTTTTAAAAATTTTTAAATTCACTTTGTCGGCATTCTTTTAATGACAGCTCATCGTATACTTTTGCCGAATATCCACCACCTGTTGTTTATCCCTAGCTTTGTTAGCTTACTCAATATTCACCACCTGTTGTTTACTTCTCTAAATGTTATTTTTTCCTCTAACACTTCCGAACGACATTTAGAAAGCTAAAGCATAGCACTTGATGATTTGACATTTATGGAAAATTTATAATGTTTGAAGTTGCCCGAAAATTTTTAAATTCAAATTTATTTCTCTTATAACCATCGGATATTTTCATTTCGCATTTTATCAATCGACCCTTTACACTTTTGTCTTTTAATTTTTCCTTCCTATTTCTTCATCGTTTCAATTTCTATTAATAACACATTGCTTCCAATTTTCTTTCTAAGAAAATATTTCTCTTTTCTCAAAAAAAAGTTAAATGCCAAAAGTATAACTTTGAGTTCTTCCACAAAACTATTTAATGAAAACTTATTTCTTCAAGAAATATCTCTCTTTTTTGAGTGAATTGGTTGATATTTTAGTGTGTTTACTGTTGAAATCAATCTAAGATAGTTCGTATGACAACAGTTAAATATTCTTCCTAATTTTTGAATGATTTTAATTAATTCGCAAATAATTTGCTGCAACATGAAATTTTTCCAGGTAAATTATTTCAGCATTTTAGTTTATATTTCATAAATTTTAGCAGAAGAACTGTAATTATAAAAGTATTATTTCACTTCATTTTTTGCATTTTTTTTAAAAACGATCTCGCAGAACTCTTTGGTACTATTTCAGCCAGCGCATTACTTTTTTTTGCTGCAATTGCTATAATTTATCAAATTTAATTCCTTTTTCAGCGACTCACTTAGTTGTTTTGTAAATATTTGAAAAGTGTAAACAGTGCGCCCTCTCACTGAAATGCTAACAGAGTGGGAGAATAGCAAATAATATTATTTGTAATTAGTTGCATATTTATTTTCCTCACTCTACCCATTCAAAGGAAACGAAAGATCATTATCACTCACTTCATTATCACTGATCACTTCCTTCGACAGCATCATTCCTTCTTATTTTAAGATCTGATAGTCTATGAATTTCATTCATCGTAAAATTCGCTTCTCAGATGGCCTGCCCTCTTCCATTCGATTTGTCGCTGATAACTTCTTCACCTTAGCAACCATAATTTCTCATTTTAGCAGAAAACCAAATTGATAATCTTAAGGATTTTTTACTTCTCTTCTTATCTTTTCATATTTTATATGCTCTCCCTCTCTCTCTCTCTCTTTATTGATTTCTGTTCGGTATTTGTTAAATTTTCTAAGCTTATTAATGAAACAAATATGACTTAATAAATAAGCTTCAATTTCAACCTTAAAATGATTTATTTGCTATAACAATAAGCAAATTAGCAGTGACAATTAGCAAATTGTTTAGCAGTGAGAGAACTGCTTAAATGACACGTCTGCTTTCCTAATCATTTACTACCACAATAAGAAAAACGTCAAGAAAGAAGCTCTCCGATCACGGAACATTTTGCGCTTAAGTGGGGGAAGGAGGATGGCGATGCGGTTGTCAAAGATCTGTTTACAGTGTAATTCATCAAAAGCAACCATTATTTACGATTAATTGATTTCTGGTAGTTATGTGTCACCGTCATTACCACTACCGACCTACCACCTATCCTCATACCTTCAATGGACCTCTTAAATTTCTACCTCTCTCAGTCCTCTCTCCCTCACTCTCACAACGGTGACACTCATTTGTCAACATCTTTGCACAAATTGTTTTCTTTCATTCTTACGTTCACCTATTTTGACAGACAAATTTAGAGCAAAAGGATTCATTCATTTTCATTTCTTCATTTATAGTAATTCAGTATGATGTCAATTAAAAAATAAAGTTTTGTTGATTTGATTTTTAGCTCAAATTCTTATTATTCTTTGAAATTTCCACTTTTTTATTTTAAATCCAAATTCTTTTGAATTGAATAGGACCTTCCTTTCTTAATTGATCAATTATTAATTAATGCTATTCAGCCTTATTCATTCAGTTTGTCGTATTTGTCATTGATTTTTATTAATGTCAAAGATGTGACTTATTTTTGATTTCTTCTATTTCTCACAAATTTCAAAATTATTAAAATTTCTCAACAAAATTAGTCAGTTGAACTGTTTTTACTGTCAAAATATCCTGTAAGTCACTATTTAGGGTTATTTCGATGGTAATTTGCTGGGTAAAAGCACTGAGCTAATGAATGAGGGCATTCACCAATTTGTGCTTTTTAATTCAAACAGCAAGGGCTCACAAAGGTCATACTGGCCATCTTGGACTTCCGCATATCCAATTGAAATCAGTTCCAAATTCCAACAAAATTTTAGAATTTTAGAGCAGTTCATGATTTAGTGTTGCATTGATGGAATACTATCATAGGTGCTCAATCTTCTTCCTCAAAAATTTTTCCTTTCAGGAACCGATCATTTAAAAAAAAGTTAAACAGATGGAAACATTACATTACAAAGATAACTTTTTCTAACAGTTAAACCTAAAAAGATAGGCAATTAAAATTTGAACAATTCAGAAATCAAACAATCACAGATATCATTTAGAAAGTCGCAAGAAGATAATTTCATTTGATAAATCGGTTGAGATAAAAGAGCAGCGAAAAATCCTTTTCCGTACTTCATGCTTTTTTGGTGCAATTTGTAGGCAGTACTGCTTTTATTCATTCCAACTTAAATTACACTTAATAGTTACTACACGTTGATAGAAATCATCTTCAGCTACTACGTGAAGATTCTTGCTGAACAGAGAATTGAATTTTTTTTTCAAAAATTAGCATATTTTTACGAAAATAATAATATTAAATATTAAACTTAGTTGCTTTTTTAAAATTTATGAATTAATTGTAGCTTTTTTTAATTTATGAATTAAATGCAATAATGTAAATTTAATTTTTATTGACTGAATGAATACATCTAAATATCAATATTTTCTTTGCACTGATTTTTCTCGTACAAAATTGCTATGATATGATATGGTACTATGAAGTAATACGATTAAATTAAATTAAATTAAATCAAAAAAGACCAGTTGATTGATATAACGAAGAGTGTGATAAAGGGATCGGAAGAAGAGGAATGAAATGAAAGTTAAAGAAACAAACATTCATTTGTGTTTCTTCTCGGTTTGTGTCCTTGGAGAAAACGCCCTGATACCCCCAAACCTCATTTGCTTCATTTGACAATAACTTTCCATTCCGTCAACGACCGGTTTCTCACACCGACAAAATACATTCATCCGTTCTCTCTCTCATTGATCGTACTGATATTGTTGATTTTTCTCCCTTTTTTTTCATATTTTTCTTTTTAACAAAAAGTGCCAAAAAAGGGAATAAAAAGTGAGTGAAAGTAAATAACATTTATTGATTTCAGTAAGATATTGCAATGATATCGCATGGCCTAGTAGGCTTAGGCATTTTACTCAGCTAATATGGGACCGCTGTGAAGTTATTTTTTTCTTATTCTTTCGTAGATTGGCTGTTTTGGTGATTGAAATTGTAAAAGATAAATGATAATTTTTGCTGAAATTCCTTTCTTTAGTTATCAATGGAAGAGAGAATTACTATTTTATTTTTTAAATTTCTCTTTTTTCTAATCGTTGAAATCGACCAAAATTAATTTGTTATTGCCCAAATGACATTCAAAAGCAAAAAAAAGAAACAAAGCGACAGAGCCTCTCCAAATGGATTACTAAAAACGATTCCATTAAGAACAACGCAATTTAGATTACTTATTTTGTTGCATTATTAGTTAATCCAATCGATAGTGACCTGAACACCTACGTGCTAATTAATGAGTGCATACATTTCACTGATAAGGTTTTTGGTTATTTATGAAATGAATAAAAGTGCTCAAATGGCTGACTGTAAACAAAGCTGTCCAAAGTTAAGTTTTTGTTTTTTCAGTTCAACGTTGGAGGTATGAAAATGTTATGCTTGCATTTTTGCAGTTTGATGGAAAGGGCAAATGTGAATTGATTTGTGAAGAAAGGCCAATGCCGCCCATCAATAACTCCAATAGGATATTTTTACCGTTCAACTTTAATTTCTTTTCACGTTGAGAATTGGTAATGCACATGGAAGATGATAATTTAGAGAAAAAAGAGCCTTGGATTTAAACAATTTTTTTATTTTCACAGTAAGTTAATTCATCCAAATTAAGTTGAAAATTTCAACTATAATTTCACTTTGCAGTTGCCTTTCGTTCTAAACATTATGAAAATGTCGGTGGTTGAAAAAGTGAATTATCGTGAGAATCTGCCCGCAAGTAAAAACTAATTTTTAAATTCATTTCTTTTTCTAATTTTGATTGATTTTTGAGTTTTGTTTGATAGAATTCTTTGAACAGCGGAAAATTTGATTGAAGAGGATAGAGCAACTCGGAGAACTAATAACCCGTCGACCTCTCTTAAGGATCGTCTTAATCGGAGAGGCCTCTTTCATATTAGTTAACTGTGCCACTTCAGAATTGTCAAAATTTTCGAAGAAATAAGGCTTCATTTCTTCCCAGCCGCTGCCTTTCTTTCTCTTTCCTACGTTATTACAATGGAAAATTAAAAGTTTTTAAAGCAATTTTGATAGTCCTTCTTTATTTTTAAATTTGAAATTTATTTATAGGATTTTTAAATTTTAAATATCTGAAAGAAACGGTAGTGCAAATTCGAAAATTAAACATTCGAGGCTTACTTCATAGATAATGCATGAAAGAACAACTTTGCTCTTTTTCTTAATTTTATTTAGCTTGAAAAGATCTCCAAAGTTTCCACTCAAAAAAATGTTTGATATTTGAGAGTAATGAATGCGCAAATGTCTCAAATTGTCAAGTGTCACTTGAGATCATTGGTGCAGAAGTTTGCAGAGTGTATGTGGAATGAATGGGCGAATAGTTTAAATTGGATTAGTGGACAGTAGTAGTACGCAATTGCGGAAATAGCGTCTGCAATGAGATGATAACAATCATCGATCATTAGCGCCCTAACTGAGGAGAAGTAAAACATTGCTGAGGCAATGAACGAAATTTTAGGCAACCAAAATTTACTTACATAAATTAATTTGCTTCGATATATTACGCTTTCTGTACGGTCACATTTATCAGTCGAATTTGTCGACATTTGAGTTTTAAAGGCTTAATTTCGTGCAGTAGGAGAATTCAAACCGGTCAGTGACTCATAAAATTTCTCAAAATTAACCTTGCGGTTATATACTTCCCCCTTTAACTTTTTCGATGATCGGGCAATCATAAGATTTTAATGAATTGAAATTTTAATCTTTCGCTCATTTGATGTATTGTTTCCTTCACTTTTAACATTTATTAACAATTCGTTTTAAGAAAAAAGTCCAAAAAGTGTAAAGCTTTCATTTAAAGTGCTATTTTTAAGTGGAAAAATTGAATATAAAATGAGCAGGAAAGTAATGACTTTCTTTTGTTCAACAAAATAAAAATAAATTATTTAAAGAATAAAAGAAACAAAACGAAAGGTCGACGAATGAAGTTAATGAACTTTTATGGTAACAAATTATTTTGATAATATTTTATGGTATCATAATTGTACTGCTTCATATTTTAAACAAACGGACAATAATTCCGGTCAGAGGTCAGTTAAGAATCCCTTTAACGTACATCATTTAATGAAAATATCGATATGAAAAATTGATATGATAACTAATTCTGATTATTTGAATATAAACCTATGAGAGCCATCTCATTATCAATTATTATTATTATTCGCTGGAGGTCATGACAGATCATTAAATTCTGGACCGATGAGGAATGGATGATTTGGTGCAGTTGTCTATCATATCCACCTGTCCTCCTTCGCTTTATCGATAAGACTATTTACCATTCCATTTCACTAATTCCTTATGGTAATAAGAAGTAATTTTTTGATATTATAATATTTGATGATTAAATTACTCATTCAAACATCCATTCAAATTTAGTTTCCAAAAAATAAAAGAAAAAATCCGTTCGATTAATAAATTTGTAAAATTATAACAATTTTAATTTTCTCTCAAATTGTTAAATCACACATTTGTTTTGCTTGAAATTTATTTGTTACATTTTTTAACATATTTGTTTAATTTGTGGAAATCGAAGCATTTCTTTTTCCGCTTTTGCCATGTTGTGTAATTATGCAAATTACACTTTGGTAAAAGTGGAACGATAAAAGTGAACATTCCATAAATTCCGTCTTTTTTACACAGTTAGAATACTTAATTAGCGTGAAAAAAACATCGATATCATTACGTGTTGTTTGTTAGATCAAATGAATATCTACAAAAATGAATGCTATCAATTCGAAATAAACGTTTTCACACTTTCAAGTAATCAGACGGACATTTTCAAAAATTTGTACAACGCAAAAATTTACTGATCGATACTATTTGACATTTAATTACACTCACTGAAACGATTATCTAATGAATTTGTGCTTCCTTCTCGAATGAATAAGTCTTTTCTTTGATATTATAATTATGGAAAGTGAAAATCCTTTTTTCTCTGTGTATTTGAATGTACTCGTAGAAATTGTTTAAGCAATTAATTTTTAGGCTATGATCGCTAATGCGCGATTTCGATGGTTGAGGTGTAGAATATGGAAATTGATATCCATGCGAACATTCCTCATTCTTACATTTTGTTGCATTGTTCTTGAAATTACTTTTGGCTTACCTGCTTATATGCAACAGGTAAAGATTAGGAGCATTCATCTCTTTTAATTTTTTTAAAATACTCTATCAGAACCATTAAGGACAAGGGAATAATTATAAGAGTTAATTTAGAAAGATGAACTACGTGTGGAAAATTCCGAAGCTTTCGCTAGCAAACATTCATCCATGAAAGCAAAAGATTTACAGGAATTACAATGGAATGTTAGTTTTAGTAACTTTAAATTATTCAAATAAGCAATTCCGTTCTGTCTGATCCGTAAAAATAACGGATTCGAGTAATTGAAAGTTTGAGTTCAAGTTGAACAAAAAAGAAGAGTTAGGGTGCAGTTATTGTGAACAGAGAAGTGGTTCATTTTGAAATCACAATTTGCATAAAATTTAGAGCTTTTTTTAAACGAAAAATTTATCCAAAACTGTGCAGGAGGAACATGTGCAATGGTTGAGGGAAAAAAATGAAGATCGGACATCTAAACATCGGGAAGCACCGAAATTGTCTAAATCGTTGGGATCGTTGAAATCAGTAAAAATGCAAGCTTATCAGCAGGCGCAAAATGGAGACACTAAAGCCTCCTACGATGTACAATTTTGTATTTTGCAAAACTCCAGTCCTTTCCAATTTTTAATTTAGCTGAGTATGTTTAATGCTGAAGTTCAATCGACTTGTAATTATTTAATTACACATATGGGTCGATGTGGACATACGTTGTACTACGTGTTATTTTCGATCAGATCATAGGTGTTAATTGTCATAGAAGGTAGTAGCAAGCCTTTAAATTCCTATTTTCACGTGGGATAGAAATTTCTCATCTCTCAAAATTGCAATTTTAGAAAAGAAACTCTTTATTTGCCATTTTAAAATTTCAGAAATCGTTTTACGCAAATAGAATAATTCATTTTGACTTGAAAGGTGCCGCACCAAAAATATCATATTTGAAGGAAGTATTAAGGCTTATAAAAGCGAACGATGCTACAGGTCGATCCCTAATTTATTCCACTAAAAATATTAGATTAAAATATTAGCCTTTTCTGCAAAATTATTAAAATGATTTAAACCACTGCAAAGAGTCATATTTAATTTCGTGTTGTAGTTGCTTTATTATCAAACAGTTTTCTCTTAATTTTCGATTATATGAGCTTCTTAAACAACAATTTCAGGCTTTTTGATATCAACAAAATGCTTTATATCAGTTATAGAAATGATAATTTGAGATAATACATTTGCTATAATTTAAATTTCAGGCATTTTGATAGAATGGGAGGACACATTTCCGTTTGGCGGTATCCTGGCGGAGAATCGTAATAGCGACGCTTATACGGTGGAAGAAGTTCGTGACCTGTTGCAAACAGCTAAATCACTCAACCTTGATGTTATACCGCTTGTGCCAACTTTTGGACATTTAGAATGGATTCTTAAAGTGGAAAAATTTCGACAGTATCGGCAAAACGATATGTTTCCACAGGTACATTAAGTTAATGAAATATAATTTAAATTGATATAATTGAAACTGTGCCAAATTGCCTTGGGTTTGCTTCCGTCTCTGAAATGAGAGGCGTAAAAATGATTTTACAGGTCATCTGCTTAGCAGATAATGATGGCGTTTCAGTTGTTCTGGAAGCTATACGACAGGTTGTTCAACTTCATCTGCCATTCGGAATAACATATTTTCACATTGGTGCTGATGAAGCTTTTCAGGTTACTTTTTTTTCTTCGTCTTGCATTCTCGTCTGAATTTTCAATTTCAGGAAGGCTAAAACAAAACACCCTAAAAGACATTGTATTTGCCAAACTGCGAATTATCATTGTCATACAATCACTTCCTGCATAAGTTGATTGAATCGTTTTGAAGTGCTTCATTCTTTTTTCAATATTTCATCAAATTATGTGTTCTTTTTAGTTTGGTGAGTGTTTGAAAGATCGTCAATGGCTGGAAATGAACAAAAATAAAGGAAAGGATAGCCTCGCAGCAATGCATTTAGCAAAAATTGCAAATTACGTCAAAACGCTAATTCCAAATGTTAGGTAGCTGGCTGATTCATTCTTTACAGCAATTCTCTTAACGGTTGAAAATTTGATGAATGAATTTCAGAGTGCTGGCGTGGCATGACATGGTGAAATCATTTGAGATGACATTGATTGAGCAGTATCGGTTGGATCGACTCCTAGAAGTAGTGGTGTGGGATTATTCTGAAACGTTACAGCAACAAAATGGTATGCTTTTTGGACTGATTAAATGTTCTAGAAATTCGAATTAAAATTTATATTAATTTAACAAATGGCACCTTTAGGACAAATAAAAGAGTGAACATTTTTCTAAACTTTCCCTCACATACTACTGAAAGATTCAAAATTGTTTTTAAAAACCTTTTATTAAAATTATTAAAAGCTAATTTCTTTCGTAAGAGTTTACGTGGAATTCGCTCGCTGCAAAATTTCCAATAGTTTGGGGTTCGTCCGCTTATAAAGGAGCCAATGAGCCATCGTCAGAATTTTTAGATTTAAAGCATTATTTTCGAAACAATAAGGAGTGGATTATTCATCGAAAAGTAAGTCCGTTTCATAATGAAAATTGCGATAATATTTGTATTCTCAATGATATGACTTAAGGCCTATTTTAGGATAAGACAAAAAGAGAATCATCCAATTTGATTCGAAAAAAATGAAATTGAAATTTTATATGGAATGCATAAAATAATAATATGATTTATGTGGAAGAAATCGTCGTGGCGAAAAGATCAAAATTTTGCGAAAAGCTAAGTATAAGTGACGGACTGTTTTTGATAATAGCATTTTTCGAAAAAGAAAAAAAAGCATTAAATTAAATAATCAAATAAAAGCATTTCAATTTATGGGAGAAAAATTTTAAAAAATGAATTGCAAAAGTGAAGATTTGTTGAAGAAATATTATTAGGTGATTATTGCGCACGAAATTTCCGCTTCCTAAATTTTGACTTATTCCTAAGAGACAGCAATTTCTCACTTTACAGTCCCTATTTGCTGTTTTCAAAAAAGAGAGAGACTAATTTAACTTCTAATTCAAATCAGCCAGTTTTATCTTTGAGAATTGAATTAATCAACTTCTTATTGACAAAAGTTTGTTTCTTCCTTTTGTCATTACCATCTTATTCTTAAAATACTACACAACTGTGTTTATTTCAAGACTTTTCGTCTTCTTAAAATCAAAATTTTAACTTCAACTTAAATTCAACTTCCGAAGTTACATGAAATTACCAAACTGTGCAGCCAACAATCGATGCAAGCATTTTGAAGTACAAATATTTCATTTAGTTGTAAATATATTTTTTTGAAATTTAGTCGTACGGCGAACTGTTTCATACATTCCGCGGTTTGATCATAACCGGTTGGCAACGATACGATCACTTTGCTGTATTATGTGAACTTCTTCCAGTTGGACTTCCATCGGCTATTTTAAATCTTTTAGTAAGTTAAAAATACTATATTCGAAAATATTTTCAATTCAAATTTATTAAAGTCTAAAATCTGATTTAAATATTGCGCTAACAGTAATTGATAAGTATAATGGAATGTATTCTTATAATCAAATTTAGGCGACGCTGTCATGAAATAGAAGTAAGTGAGATTATTTTTTTTTTGATTACTTATGAAAATCCGTACTGATTTTGTTCCACCAAATCTATAATTCCACAGCGATTGCATTGTTCCAAATAATACCAACGAATTTTTTGACAATTAATTTGATGTGAAAAATTTGTTTAATTGTACCGATCTCATATATTAATGAAGGAATGTATACCTTTGACCTTAATTCTTTCAATCCGAAAGCAATAATAGTCACATTGCTGACGTTAATTTTTACAGTTAGCAAAAGCAGGTGATAAATATTTCACTCAAATGGTAATTAATGCTGCTACTGTTGCCTTGAATTGTACGTCAACGATCTCACTGGAATATATCCATTCATTCGATTCCTGCAATTTCCCAGGTTACATTCTTAATTTAATGTTAGCTGAATTTCTTTTCTATTAATCTATTTGAAAATGATAATATCAGTATTGTCTGATAGCTTATCTGACCTGACTGATTGCAATTTGATTGTTGCAATGAAATAGTTTTTAGTGCTTGAAGAAAATTAACAATTAGTTAGATCGATTTGAATTGAGGAAGAGATTACCACTTGCATCCTTTTTTAATGGAAAAAAAATTGCAGGTGTTGAATTATTCAGCATTATTCATTCTTTACGTGATTATATCAGCGTGATCAAAAGTGAAGTTTTTGAAAGTAACCAGGTGAAAGGTTGGCTTAGCCGATTCAACGTGCACCATGGTTACACTCAGTTGTGGTACTTAGTACAGTTGAAGAGTATCATTGAAATGCATATTAATGAAATGCTCAGTATAGTATGTTATTTTCAATCAACAATTAACTAATTTTAAAAAGATTTAATTTCATTTCTAACATTAGAAAGGATAGGTAGAAAGAATGAATTGGCAATAATTCCATCTGTTGAAGAATTTTAAAGTTAATTATGAATTAATAACACTATTCCAATATAATTTGAAAGTACCTTTATGTATCTTAGAGTAGAGCGATCGAATCTTTGATGCAACCAATTTTTCGTAGAAATACAATCGATGAATGGCTGTATGAATATACTGATCCGATCATAGAACAATTGATGGAATTTTTGCAACAAATTTCGCAACTTCAAAGGCGGCGAACATTCACAGTTAGAAATTTTGATATCAAAAGGAGTCGAATGAATTATGTGCTGTAATTTCATCGTTGTCCTTTTTATTTCTTTTCCTGAAAAATCGTTCTCGTTCTCCTCAATCTCTTCTTAACACATTCTGTTATCATATCACTAATAATTATTGATGCCAACCATAGAATGTATTATATGCTTTGTAAAGGATTTTTTTATTGCTTTAAAAAGTCAGTGATTTTTGATAATCAATGATCGTGTCGCTTTAGCTTATTTAGTTAAATGTGGAAAGGTCAGTGTTTTCATTTTCATTCTTCTTCCCTTCACTGTTCACTTCTTCTTTTGTCAAACCAAAATGTTCACATTCACTCCTTAAGCTTTCAGTCTTATCGTTCGGGTATGTTCGTTTTACCTTTTCGTTTTCCATTTAAATCTTTCACAGTTTACTTCATCTTCTCATATCGTTCCGTTCGTTGAGAGTGAAAGTAAATTAATTGTTCTTTTATTATTATTTGTGATCGCTTCCCCTCACTCCTCCAACTACACTTTTCCATTGTATATAATTGCAGTTGATCATTTCACTGTGTATAATTTCATTTAGTGACAAAGCAAGCCAAATCAATGAACTGCTGAAATTCTTTGGTAAAGAATTTTTTTTTCAATTACATTTTCAAAATAGCACAAATTCTTTATTCTTGTTAACTCGAAATTTTTCATTTAATTTTTTTCACTATTAATTTGCAATTTACAGTCATTCATTTCATCGATGATTAATTAATTGTAAGATTTAATTTTAATCCTAAAATATCTCTCAGTGTAAAGATTGATTTAGAAGAATTTCAAAACAGTTTTTTTGTGCAATATATTAAGAGGAATTTATATTAAAAATGTATTATATAATACTGTAATTTTTTTGCTTATTTGTAAAAAAACATAATTTTTGATGAAAGTAAATAACATTGCTGTCGTCCTAAATTGGCAGTATTTAAATCTATCAGGCCGAATATGATCGCTTTACTCATTTCAAATCAATTTTTATTAGAAGCAAACGCTTGTTGAATATTTGCCTAAATTCAGTTCACAGCAATCAGTTGTGTATTGCCGTCGTAAATCGTTCCGACGAAGCTTTTTTCGACGATGACGTAAACTGTAGGAGGAAGATTATCCATTGATATGACCATTGTCATATATCACATTTGAAATATTTTAAAGTCCATATTTTTATTTCGCTATTGAAAGTGAAATTTTGTTGCTAATTAGCATATTGTTTAAAATATTACTTTTTTCAAAGCTTTACACCAAAGCATGTTTAAATAGATGTAAACCATATGATTTCGTTTATCCGATCGTTTGACCTTCTCATCTAATTTAAAAGTGCAACAATTTCCGATGATGTCGGAGTCTGTCGTATTTTCAGATTTTTTTCTGCAAATTGTAAATTCATACCAAAAATAAGAGAAAATTGTAATTTGCATATGTTTTCAAATAGTTTAACTGATCGCCAGTCACACTGATTTTGCTTCAGGAACTTCTCTATCAGATAATTAAGTTAGCTTTTCAATGCTAACCTATTGTGCTAGTGAAAAGTATCCCTTAAAAAGAATTTTATAAAAATATCTTCCATAATACTTCTTCTTCCTACAAATTCACTGTTTCGTTGACGTTGAAGACCCCTTTATTTTTTATTTTCGATTTTTCCTTTTATGATTTTAAGTGAATCTAATCAAATATCGCAACCACAACTGCAACCATAAAATCGTTCTAGCAATCAATTCAGACTTCCCGAAGAAAACCTGTGTCAGATATATTCAAACTAAATTTCTAAACTTTAATGATTTGAATTAACAAGTGAAGCGCCAAACTAATTTTATCACACAATTTCCAATTTCAGAATGGAACAGATATTGCTAAGTATAAATGAACTGTGAAGGATGTGATATAAATGATAAATTTAACAGAAATGGGACAAATTAGTTGCAGCGAAGGCAAAAAACGTTGTCGTCGACATTTTTCAACGATCAATTTTGAAATGACTCAGAAGAACCTGTTTCTCCTAAAGTTGAATTTCATTCTCTGCCCATTGCTTGTTGCTTACAAACAATTCCTACCACTTCCTTCATGCTTGTCTCTCAGATTTCTTTCTATTTTAAGCTTTACGTTTAAATCTATGTCATTTAGAGTGGCACTTGTCACGTGTAACTTTTAGAGGCAAATTAACGCCATCATTCAAAGACTACCAGTTGTTATCAGATTGTATGAAAGATTGCGTGAAAGAAGAGTTCTTCATTTTTTTTTAATTTTGAAAAACTTTTTTCAAAAGCAAATTGAATTGAAAAGCTTGATTATTCTGATCTTTGCTAAACAATCTTGAACTTTTCATTTATAAATAATACCTTTGAGCGCTAATATCACTTACTAAAAAAAGTAGCCTCCTACCCCACAAAAAAATGTTGATAACAATGTTTTTTTTGCCTTCGTTGAAACTAATTAGTCCCATTTTTGTTTAAAAAAACCACAAAATTCAAAAAGTAAATAATCTCGTAAGATGGCATTATTATCAATCAATGCAGTTATCGGCCGACCTTCAGAAGTTATCGAACACAATTTTATTGTTGTTTTTTTGGCTAAAAACTTTGTTTTTTTTTAATTGTAGGAAATTCATTTCTCAGAAAGTAAACACTTACTGCTAGTTAGTCAGAGAGGAAACTGGAAACGCTGAAGATCCTCCACTATTTTTACCATTCTTTTGTCAAAAAAAACGAAGACTGCAGCCACCTCATTCTCATTCTATCAATTCAATTTCAATAATTTTTTTTGATTTTAGTAAATATGTATTTCTATTGAATTAACAACTATCCTTCTACTTTTATCTAATCAATTTCTCTTACAGAATGTTTAAACAAATTACTGTGGTACTTTTTGCACTGACAACAAGTTGTTACGCAACCGTTAAATGTCCACCAAATAAACATGGTGAAGTACTGACGTGCGCATTTGCGTGTTGCAAAAGTTTGGATGCTACTTTTGAGGTAATCTTTTTGAGGTAAATTTCAAAATTAAAAAACTCCACTGGAATTGAAACTACATGTGCTTCAGTGGTTTCTCATACAACTTAAGAATTCAACAACTTTGAGTTAAAATGTTCGCAAAGCTATGCAGTAAGGGAATGGTAAGAGTCATTAATATTTTCACAATTTAAATTCAGAATTTTTATTTAAAATTATATTTTAAGGATTATTTCTGCTGTAGTTTGGAGGACAATCAAATACTTCGTGAGACGACCTCAGAACACAATCGACCGCAACGTTTCATTGCTTATGGCAGTACTTTTCAGTAGGCTACGAACGTTCAAACATAATTTTTGAAATTTAATTATATTTGGATGTCAGCTAACTTGGCATGCTGTTATGATGAACAGCGAAAAAAAATCTCCTAAAAAATATGACATAATTTCCATTTTTTTAGCAAACTTCATGTTGACTTTTTTAGCAAACAATTAAAATGCTACTAATTTTTCAAAATATATTTTTTTAAAGGAAATTCCAGTTAAGTAAGTTAATCCTTTTCAAATTTAAAACCACTAATCGAATTGAAGTTTAAAATGAATTTCAGGATTGATTACACATTGCTTATCATTGGCTTAATTGTTAGCTTAATCCTCAGCATCCTTTGTTCATTCTTCTGCTGTCTTCTGTGCAACGGTTGTTGGCTTCATCGGCGACGTAATCCGCAGTTATACGAATCCGTGAATGAAAGCGGATTCTATCCATTATGCTGTAACCTTTTCAAAAATTTAACACTATCATCAAATTGACAATTCATATAAATAATATTTGTTATGTTTTAAAGGCGGATTTGGTATTCCGATGGGAACAGTGGTATTTAGCACGTATCCTCCGCAGTTCCGGGATGAATCAGGACTTTATTCTGGATCATCAGCTTCATCATACGGTAATCGAAGTAGAGTCCGATTTAATGATGATGGTACTCCACGTGGAGTATTGAAAACTAATTCGAATACATATTCAGGGTCATGACCTTCTTTCTTAACCTTTTGTTCTTCGTATGTTATGCGCTGAAGTTTGCTTTTTATGTTGATTTATTATGAATAAAATTTTATTTGAAGTTAAATTGATTTTTAGGGGACCATATGTGATAATTATTCTATAAATAAATGCTTAGTGTTGTTAGACGTGGTTGTTTATTATTTAACTTGACGTGTTTTCCTCTCCTCTTCTGTAATTATAAAAATTATTTGTTGAAGTTATTTTATTAATTGGTTAGTAAAGCTTTAAAGCTATTTTCGATGATGTGCAAAATGAATTGATTAAAAGTTCGAGTAACACTTTTTAAAAAAATTGAAAATATATTTTTATTTGAAATTTCATTGATTACATCAAGCAAAAGCAAATCCTTCATTATGCGCCATCTGTTTTGGACGAAATTTTTCTAAACAAAGGTGAAGTAGGAAAATTTCCTGAAATATCTTGTGAAACGGATAGTGCAATTGATCGATGCTAAGAGTATTCCTCAAATAAGACTAAAACTGAAGTAATTTGTTCTTTTCTATTGAACGAAATAATCTTTTAACAGGAAGTGCACCAACTACTCTTCACTTTATGAGATAGACAGTCGTAAATTTCCGGCCAGGCCAAATCAGGTCGTATTATATGTGAGGGGAACTCCGATGAATTCTCAGCTGTTCATTGAAATATTGAAAAGAAATGTTTTACAGTTCGTTTGCTCTGATAATATTAGTCTAATCTTTAGACACCCAAAATGCTTAAGTGTATAACAGGCACGCACGAGTATTCTATCACAACAAATACTTAACAAATCATATCATCGATAAAGTAATCTTTTCCGCCACTTCCAACGTTAAAATTACATTGTAATTTCTTTGTGAGACTGATAAATGTGCACGAAAAAGAATTTTACAACAACCTGTCATTAAAATGGATGGAATATCAATTTCATTTTGAAATTATCATTATTTGTTCATTAAATTTCCGCTTATTTTTCTATTTTTGCATTTTTTCAATGACTTGTTTATTTACTAACGTCCCACTTCAAAAGTTTAAATTTACATAGAAAAGAAATGCAAACAAGAAAGTTTTAATGTAATTGACATATAAATGACAATTCCAACTTCTTAGATATTTTTTTGAAAACATTTTTTTTCCTTTTTTTTCTACGAAAGTAAAATAATTCCTTTGCGTCAAAATTTAACTTATAAAAATTTCACCAACCACTTACACTCGTTAAAGCATTCATCCTGAGAAATCAATCATTAATGTTCCATCAAATAGATATCATTTTTTTAAATTTCCGTTTGTAAAACGTGAATTACGTCTGAACTTTTTGGTTATGTTTATAAAGTTTCCGCAATTTCCAATCATTTAATCATCGATAAAAGAATGCCAATAACGGTAATCTGAAATATTTCCGCATCATTTTGTGTACTCTTAAGACTTACACCAAATTTATTAACCGAAATTGTTCTTCCTCTTCAATTTCAGCTTTTCCATTTAGCGCCGAAGCACTGACACTTCCGATATATGTCAGGCGATGTGAGCTTTTGCACTTTTTCTGTCAGATTTTGCTAAATTTCAACGTTTTGTTCCTTTCCACTCTAAAGGACTACTCTTTGTGACAACGAAAAAAAATTTTTGCAACGAAATTTATTTTTAGGATTTATTCATTTAAAAGCGAACAGAAGAAAGGAGGAAGTTTATGCGATCTTTGGAATTTTTGGTTAGATTCACGGCTGGGCGCTTTTTTCTATCATTTTCATTTCACATATTCAATTTTTAGAAACGTAACAAATCAGACTTCGTCTTTTTTCAGTTTGAATTTAGCTATTTAAAGAAAGTGAAAAGGGCCTGAAATTATCCCTTCTTGTTGTTACTTGTCCCGATGATTCATTTACGTGATGTTTCATTTTTCACTTGTCATACCATTCCTCCAACTTTTCAGTAACTCTATCTTAAAAACAAAATTCTTTTGAAACTTTTAGAAAGAAATACTGAAAACAGGAAAGTTCCTTTTTCCTTTTTTCTGATCGCTTACATAAAAAAACGGATGTTCGGAAGGAGAAGCGGTTGTGTATGGATTTTTTGCGCACTTTTATGAATAGCAAAAAGGATGGATTATTTGAAATGAAATTTTGTTTCATCTTAACTTATCCATTTGCTATTGAAGGAATTTTAAAACGCAGTGAAATCCACTCTTATCGGAAAATGTTTTTGAAGTGCTAAAAGAGATAGAGAGAGGGGAGGTGAAAAATCAGAAATTAAAATGATTCTATTATTTTAAATAGGTCAAGTAGCTGTTTAAAAGAAAAACACTAAAATCTTTGAAACTATTTGTGGTAATTTTATTCGCTTTGAAGTCCTTTCCTGTATATTTCATGTGAGTTGCATTCCTATTTTTAGACTGAGTTAGTCTGAAGATAAGGAGAGTTTTAGACAGAGAAATAGTAAGACAATTGTCTTGGCATTTGTGCTACCACTTCTCCTATTATTTTTATTGGCAATTCTCTGTTGAGGAATCGTGGAATAGAGGAATTCTCTACCATTTCTCTTATCATATCATTCATTGTTAAGGAATAGCCGTAATCAGAAATTGAAAAGTGAAAGGTAATAATAATTAAATGGCAATAACCTCTTCTGAACTACCACCGTTCGTTAGATAATTATTAGTGCGCGGCACATGCAGGAATCTTTACTCATTTTAAACTTATTTTAAGCGGAATATTGTCAAGTAAATTTGGGAAATAAACTATTAATTAATGAAAAAATGGGAAAACTACTTTACAACTCACATAGCTTCTAAAACATTCACTTTTAACAGTTATTGCTATTTATTAAATTTTTTAATTCAATTATTAATTAATAATTCATCGCTAATTAATAAAAACATCGATTTTTGCTTTAAATAACAGTGCCATTGTTGTTTCGCAATTTCATTGCTAAAATAATTGCATCTACGAATTGATTTATTCTGTTTTGAATTCCTCATATTAACACATTTAAATGCTTCACGCAATGAAAAGTCGCCTTTGACATCCTTTGAAAGGAAGAGAGTTAGTGAATTTCAAAAAACTGAGCTCGAAATTTTATTTGCTGCTTTTGCTGTTTATAGAAGGGATCATTAAGCTTTGGATTTCTTTCTTTTTTTGTATTTTACTTAGTACAAACTTATCATTTATAGTCTGAAAACGATATAGGAATAGACTGATTAATTACCGTTAGGATAGAGGTAGACACCGCAACAGAAACTATGTGTGAATTAAATTGATACTGAAATATACACTATAATGAGAGGAATATTAATATTAGTAGGAAAGATAAATATTTAAATTCAATTTGCTTCTTTCTTCATTGATCGTTTTATCACTAAATTTCTTGTTACACCTTTTTCGTAATTGATAAGTTAGTAACAGTGGCAATTTGAAATTTGAAAATGTATAAATTTGCATTGCAAATCGTTTCACTTATTATACCTTCCAAGCCATCCGATTGCTTTTTTTTAAAGAAATAAATTATCGGAAAATTTTGATGATTCGTTGATATGTATGGTCGGGTCAGTCATTGATGTATATGTTGATCTGTTCATCGCAAACTCTGTAAATTAATTCCATTTGTGTCATCTGATCTTTTGAAGAAAGTTGATGGGAAATGAAAAAAGAGTGAGTGACAGATGAATGGAACGAATTTTATTTTCCCTTTTATTTTATTTTATGGTATGTTCCATTTAGTAATTAAATGGAAAAAGTGAGTCGCACAAAAGTAATTCTACAAATAGAATATTAATTAACAAACACTCAATCATTGCATTTATCCTAATGGATGCTTTATTAAACAATCCATCAACTTCAGGCGTATGTTCACGGCCGATATTAGCCGATCTATGACGAAGCACTTTACATCTTACGTGTTTGAAGACTTTTACTTCTTTCTTCTGATTAATACTAACTGTGTAAATAAGAGGTAACCGAACAAAGAAGGAAAGGAAATAAAGGGAAGTGAAGTTGTGAATACACTCCAATGTGACACAGAAAATGTTTTCTGCACCTTCTCATTTCTGTAATTTATTCCATCAATTTCATTCTTTTCGATTTACAAAACAGCCTTCCTTCTCATTGATTCTCAAATTTTAGTAATAATTTCGAAAATGCTTTTTTATGTGTTTTCCCTTTTTGCGCTATTACGGAAAGTTCGCTTTTACGTGCAAAGTAGAATATGTCAATGTGAGAAAGATATGAAAGTTGCACTGTAACTGTTTCAAAATGAAAGTTTTTATGAGGCTTAAATTTAAATTATCTCTAAATTTCTGAATACTTTCATTGTAATTTTTTAATTTTAAGAATTTTTTCGTGATTTATAAGCAGAAGTTTTTTTGGAATAGCACTAAATCGAAAATTTAAACCAAAATTGCAGTGATTAAGGTCCAATCATATCTTTATATGATTTAGAGAAGAATGATTATGATAACTCTTTAACGATTGAAAATTGTTTTAAGGTCTAACAAGAATTTACATGGATCGTACTTGTAGTACTTAATATCAGTTTTTAAGGGAATGTAATTTTGGCTATTTTTCAAAGATGATGACGACGACATAAGATCACTTCAAAGGTTAAAAACATGAACTATACTTTCAATTAGGAAGATCCCATTTCAGATAAAAGCTTAATATGATCACCTCGAAAGCTTGATGATTCCACAGTAACAATAATTTACTTTATGACAGGATTGCAGTCTTCCAGCAACTGATATCAAAAACAACGATCAGGATGTATCGCACAGTGATGATATTCTCACTGATTCATAGGTTTATACTGATTTTACATTCTGATATTAAGGAAACATTCCAGATTTTCATAAAATTAAATCCGGAAATCATATATTATCCGAGCGGTCATTCATCGTGCACTTTTCCTATTTGGCATCATTTCTTTTCGAATTAAATTATAAATTAAATCACAGATCGGAAATGAATTCAGCCGGGTCATTTCATCATCCATCCGATCCTTCTTGAGAAGACTTATGCTTTTAGCCAATGTAAAGTGAAGCGATGACCCATTCATTGTCCATCAGGTGATTCATCGAAATCTTTGAAAAGACCTTCTTTCTTTTCAGTACTTAAGAAAGGAAATCAATACTTCTTAACTAATCTTGAATTTTTGGTATGCCTCAAGAATAGTAGTACATGAGTCTTTCATAATTTGCGCATGTATCATTAAGATATAAGCTTGCAGCCCAATTCTATTGTCGGTAAGACAAAAATTAAATTCAAATATTTTAACCGAATCTTTTCAATTTCCTTCTATTATTAAAAAATGTCTTGTATTTTGGAACATTTCGCTAATCTGAACTGCTCTGTCTAAGAAGCAAACTTAGTTCAAAGTGTTGGTGAAAAGCTGGACGATGCATTACACTAATTATCATCAATGCACGGTTCTCTTTCATTTTGTCTAAAGTATTTGTAAAATGTGGAAGGTATTTTTGAAATTTATTAGAGCTTAATTGCTTGACGGAATTTACTTTCAGGTCCATTTGAACTAATTAACAAACTTCTTCAGTTTTACTTATTTGCGTAGTTTCCTAAATGATAACATATCTGTTGCAGCGAGGCAAGGAATTGTTAGCGTTTCGATATGAAAGCTGTTGTTTTTTTGTAAGAAAGATTCATCGATGAGATTCTACAAAGTTAACAGTTTGAATTTTGTTTTCAATTTATTTTACTTTTCTAATTTTTTGATTGTAAATTTCCATTTTTTTGAGAAATTATAGGAAATTCCGTTAAATGAAATATTTGACGTAAAGCACACAACGAATCACACAGGTCATTTCATGGAGATCGGACCCAAACATCATTTAGTTAATTTCTTGATAATTAATAGTATTATTAAATTGCATGAATGAGCACGAACCTTACAGATAAGAAGACGACATCCATAAATTGAGTATTTAAGTAGCATGTCAACAGTCATTCTGCTCATTGCGATTCCTTTTTTTCTGATTCAACAATTTCCTAAGGCATTTGGTATTTTGAAATTCATCGAAATTAAAGCGAAGAACATTTGTACCATCATCATCATCATCGATGTTGTAAAATTTACCTCAAAATTTTATGAACACGCTAGGTACTTGATGAGAATTATGTATTAAATTCAAAAATTAATTAATGTGAATCCTGAATTCCATCGCAATATCATTTTAGAAAAGAAACATATGCTACATTACTTCACAATTATGCAGCTAAAAGAATTGTACATTGTAACATGTGGATGACTCATCGTTTATAAATTCAAAAATGGAAATTGTTTAATTTCAAATACATTCGATGCATTCTATTGTCGTTGAATATTTTAGTCATTTTTTCCGAAAGTTTTTTCTCGCACTGTGACTTTTATTTTCCTGTGGAAAATGGTTGCATTAAATGACTTGCTTCTCTGCTCTGTTCTGACACTCAATGACCTACCAAAACAAAAGGATGGCTTACCGCTTATGATAATTAAGTGAAATGGCCAGGATAGTCGTAAAGTGTACAGCTGTTTTTTGTTCACTTTCGTTTGTCTAAATTCTAAATTTTATTTCTAAAATATTTTAATTTTTCGAAAAATTCACTATTTCTTTGATTTGTGTTGAACTTTCTGTTTTTTTTTGTGTTTTATATTGCTTTTATTTAAAAAAATTTAACATTTTTCGTCTGTTCAATTAGATTGACAGAAAGTTTATTGTCCTATTTTCTTTATATTTACCACTTTTCTTTTTCATTCACTCATCCAATTAAATGCTACCTGACAGGTATTTGCTTAGAAAAAAGGCCTTACAACAACTGTTTCTCTTCAATACAGTTTTAAATCATTTATTACACTCAAAATTCACAGAACTTTGTACCTTCCGAAATAATTATTTCTGCGAAAAAGAAGATCGAAGCGTAAAAAGTTCACGTATTTTTTCCAATAGGATTTACTTTATTTAAAAACTCTCAGTAAGGAATTCAGTAAATAGGAAATGAGGGATTTGTGCGTGAAAGGAGTTCCACATAACTAGCGCTGTGAACTACGTGAGTAACTGACGACTATTTCTCGTCAGGTTTAATGAGCTATAATTATTGTTCGTCAAATCAGGCAAACCAATTCTATTTAATTTACAATTAATCTGTTCAGATCTATCAATGCTGGACCACTAAAATAATTAGCATCGATTTAAGCAATTTAAATCGGAAATTTTTCCCAGTGGCTCGAAAAGAAAGAAAAAAAAGGATTTGAATTAAAAGTTATGACAATTTTTACTTAATTTTTCAAAAATTTATGTACATTTTGGGAGGAAATTTTACTTTAAACCAAATTAGATATTTTTAAAATCTATGATAGTTCACTCGTTCTCATTTGCTTATCATAAATCGGCTACTGAGAAATTATTCCATTTTTGATAAATATTGGAAAAATGTCGCGAAGGGCACAGGTAGAGTAATAAGCAAAGGAGAGGGACAGAGAGAGACAGAGAGAGAGAGAGAGAGTGATTTTAGTCAAAGCAAATAATTAATTTCTTCTTTCGCAAGGAATCTATTTAAGTGAAAGTGGTTCACTTTTAAAGTTTGATTAATGATATGGGTTGAATGATATTATAACAAAAGGATCCGTCACTGAAACGGCACTGTCAACGTTATCACTGACCGTTAGGGACTTGTTAACCATTTTAGTTCCGCGTATTTTCCATGCTTCGCTTGACGTGATTTGTTTTTTTTTCTAATTTTATCTTTTTCATATTTCAGTAAATTCTTTTCGTCGGTATTTTAATGATCAACGCTGGAGGATATGTCGGAAGATCCATTGTATTAGTTGAACGGTTACTGCGCTGCAATTTCTCCTGTAGATGATTTTAAAGATGCAATTTGACCTCAGAAAAGTCTAACAACTTCCAAAATTACTAAAATGTCGTCGTTCGTCCAATTCAATTTCAAGTCAAACCAAATGGTAGGGAGAACTTTGAATTCGAAATCTCTTCTTATCTCTATCATACCATCGTGTATAACAATGTAGTTTTGTTAATTATAAATTTCACCACTTAGGAAAATATTTATTTAAAAGAAATATGGAACAGTTAAGAATAAATGTTAGAAGACAAATCATCGGTTTCATTATCCGAGCCCTGTGAACTGTTGCACTTGGCACCTTATCGGAGAGTACGTAACTTTCTTTAAATAGCAATTTTTTAGAACATTCCATCTATTTTTATTCAGTTCGTTTATTTTGAATTTTTAATTTCTACAAAAACCAAACCTTTCAGTGACTTATTGATATATTACTCATTCTTTAAATTAAAATTACAATGAATATGAAAGTATTTCATCCATACGTACGGTCACAAAATATGTCCCTTATCCTCACTGATAATGTTATCTTCGTTTTTAGAACGCCTCTTTCAAAACCTATAAAGGTTTTTATGAGAATTAATAAATCCTCATTTTATGTTTGTAGAAAGATTATCGCTCTCTGACTGTAACGTTAAGTTGTTGAGAAGTTATTTGATTGTTGCTGTTAAATTAGACTTTATTGTTTGAATAATATTTGTTGATAAATAAGTGATTTACAATACTTACAAACTATTTTCTTTCATTATAAACGGTGCTGTCTTCGTTTTTCAGAAAATTCGGTTTAAAATTTTCTTTCACGTCGAATCGTTGTTGCAACGATTTTATGATACAATCATTATTTCTCACTTTTAATTTATTTTAATTTTGATCTATTTAACTTATTAATTACAAATAATTTTTTGCAAAGTGGAGACCAGTATTATTGTTTCACCAATAGCAGTAGGTATGTAGATGATTCCGCATGTTCTGATCGGCTGCTCACACCTTCGTTGATCTTCTTCAGAAGAGATAAAAAATAAGCTCGCATGAGTTAAAAAAATATTTTTGTCGATGAACTCATTTTTCATGCTTACATTAAGCAATTTTGCAATATTCAAACTCTAACAAAAAATACATATTACTTTTTGGAGAGTATAATATCATAAAATTTACGAACTTTTTGTAAAAACAGTTGCTTTATTGCGATATATAAATTATAAAAATATCAGTCAAATGTTTAAATATTACTGTCATTACAGTATATGTTACCGTTATGGTGTTATGATGCAACACACCAATGTATTATCCATTGATCCATTTTACGCCACCGCTACGATATTTGGCAAGTGCGCAAAAGTCTATACAAGAATACAGCATAGAAAGTGTCACAACTGCTGGTACTAGCAATTGTAGCAGTAATACTCGTACGTCAACCTCGTCATTAAATATATATCGGCAATCAAATGCCACTTGTTTATGGTCCAATTCCATCGACAATCCACAAGTTCACGTGAAATATTGTCAGATGAAATCTTTCAATAATATAGACAAACAGCGCAGGTTGCTACGACACAATCACGTTGGTAGTGTCACTTATAGCAGTTATTTGTGCTTGGAATATTCAAAATAATTCAGCCAATTTACTTTTCAAAACAATGTTTCTTTCAGTTACTTCTCACTTTCCTCCACTGCCAAACTCATCGCTCACTTTTTTGATAAAACTAAAATCCTTCTGAAGTTGAGGAGAAAGAAATATTGAAATTACAATTTTTAGCTTCAGAAAACATGAAATTTTAGCAAATTTGGAAGTTTGATTTAAAGGAAAAAATTTGTGGGAATAAATGCTTTTGTGTGTCATCGCAACGTTAAAAAATGTTGTTGCACTTGCTCGATGGACTTCCTAATATTTTCTGGCAATTATAGCAGGAAAAATTGAAAGTTTAAATTTCCGAAATAATCCGAAAATTTAAATTTTCAATTTTTCTGTACCGTTGAGATTCATTATATACTCGGCTTGGAACTGTACTAAAAATCATTTCAAGGAGGAAGGAGTGTCTCTATTCGATGGGTTAGACAATCTGATAATTTAACTATGTAATATTTCCACAAATAGGGAAACATTTCATTAATGAAAGATAACATCGTCCCAAAAACATTTTGATTTAAATTTTTGGAATTATGAAAAACGAAAGAGAGCCATTTCCATTCTCTGTTTGTCATCATATCACATATCTTTGGATAATTTAAAAGTTTAGTTTAAAATTCGATTTAAACTATTTGTTAGAGATAGTGTGAATCCTCTCGAGGTACTTCCATTCCCTTCTTCCTCCCTCAATTTACAATTTAAATGAAAGGTTATAGATTTATCAAAAGTGTAATTTTATGCAGCACAATAAATTTAAAATATTTGCTGAGGCAACTGGTTGTTTTCTACTTCACCATGCAGCTGACATAACACATACATTATGTTTTCTCAGCTTCTCGTCCGACGACAATTACTGCTTCTGAAGGTACCGATGTGCTGACCGCTTGGGCGAAAGCTATTGGACAAGCACTGATGCCAATTACACCACAAACAAGTGCGGTTAGTGTGCAACAGCCTGCTGCAGTGGACTGTGGTCAGCAGCAGCAGCAGCAATCCATGAAGATGGAGCAATTCAACAGTTCAACCCAAGGCAATTCCTCAAGCATCACTCTCATATTGCTGTTTTTATCGATCGCTTTGTCGGACACTGAAAATCTTTTTAAATTTCCCGCCTGTCATTTCTGTACAAATAGCTCCGCGATCGATCGATAAATTGGATACATTACATTATTCAAGTTTCATATTATCTTCAGCTGACAGCCGCTGTGATGATTGAGGAGTGCTTGCATATTCTTTCTAACTTTCATCACTCTTGCATTTCAGATGAAATGGGTCAGTTAGGTATACAGTTGCGGGATGAGCAACATTTCTCACAACGTTATCAAATCTGTACCGATGAAATCCTTGGTTCAGGCCAATTTGGCACTGTATACGGAGGTTTATTTTAAAAATTTTCAAGACTTTCCCGAATTTAAAACTCATTTATTACGTATGTGAATTTCTGTTTAGGATTTTATTATGCTTTCACTTTTTGCTTGTGACCACCAGTATTGTCCAGTAAAGAATAAAAAAAATAAACCAAACGGAATGTTCCGAGGACTTCTTATTTAAGTGGTAGAGGTGCTTCAGCAATATTAGCGATCTAAAGTTCAATTTTCCAAATTGCAAATTCCCACAAACTCAACTAACTCTTTAAATTGGATTGAAAAATTATTCTAAAATCCATTCGTTTTGATAACATATTTACTGTGTTGATAACGTTATCAATTAACATTTATTATACGGGTTGAAATAAACAAGCAAAAATTCAAATTTCAAGTGTGAAATTATAAGATTCTGAGGTAAAAACCTTGTCAAGAAGTTTAAAATGCAAATTGCCAAAAAATTTTGAAAATAGTGAATTATTCGAAAAATTATGCATTTTCCATATATTTATAGATAAATGTAATCCATTTACTTTGTTTACTTTCCTAATATTTTAATTGTATTTAGGAATTCACCGGGAAACAGGCAGAAGTGTTGCTGTAAAACTGATTAATAAAATGAAATTCCCTACCAACAAAGAAGCAGCTCTTCGAACCGAAGTTGACATTCTGAGCGTAAGATTTCTGCACAATTTAAAATTTCTTTTGCGTAGATAAGATTTTTAATTTCTATGCTCATATTTGTGTGAAAAAATTTGTGTGTAAGTGCGTAAATAATTCAATTATGTGTCCAGTTTACAGAAAGTTGAACATCCCGGTGTGGTAGCATTCCAAGAAATGGTGGAAACAACAGATCGAATATTCGTTGTTATGGAAAAGCTTAAGGGTGATATGTTAGAAATGATTTTATGCAACGAAAGAGGAAGGCTATCAGAACGGGTTACACAATTTCTTGTTTATCAGGTGCAGGTGTATTCTTCAATTTGGTCATAAAGAGAATACGATCTCTCATCCTGTTAATCAGTTGCTGAAAAATTCAAATTTCTAGTAAACTTGATCGAAAGTAACTCGGTTTTTTTCTCTTCAAACTAATGATATCTATTCAAAAAAAAACTTGAAGCATCATCACTAAAAATTATTAATTGCGATTTATCATTTCTTGGTTGAAGGTGAAAAACTTGAAAATAAATCTCGTTTTCCAATACAGTAATTTTCGCGTAAAACCGCATGACGACGGTCTACGTATACACAAGCCTTAAATCGATAGTGACATAATTACATCAAAAATCTCACAAGAAAGTAATGTAGTTTAAATACGCGAAATATTACTTTCCTTCTAATAAGAATACTTTTTCCTCATTCAGAATTGTAAAGTTCATCGCATAGATGGGGTAGATGAATTGCTGTAATTCTGAAAGTTATTTGGTGGGTTAAATTCGAAATTCTTTCAGATACTTATTGCATTACGCTATCTTCACAATTTAAATATCGTGCACTGCGATCTGAAACCCGAAAATATTTTGCTAGCTTCTGATTCGGATTTTCCTCAGGTGATCTTGTTTGATTTTAATGATAATAACGTAATTTGTAATAACGTAATTTTAATTCTTTTTTTTTTATAAAATGAAGCATTTTAAAGAGAAGTTTAACATTTTTTATTTCCAGAGATCAAATTCAAGTTTCTTATTTTCCCGGATTTCTTCTACTCCTTCAAAATATTTGGTTAGACAATGGTTTAATTTCGGAATCTTCCTCTAAATACATGGATTCTAGGTAAAAATCTGTGACTTTGGTTTCGCTCGGATTATTGGTGAACGAGGGTTTAGGCGATCCGTTGTTGGCACACCTGCGTACCTTGGTTAGTTCCTTCTTTGATTCATTTATTCTACTGTAGCATGCCCAGGATATCGCCTGGAATGATATTTATTAAGGAGGAATTTAAAAACTGGAGTAAAATTTACCAAAACTTCCGTCTCTTTCGAAAACTACTTTTTTCTACTGCAAATTATGGAGACTACTATTTGCTTTCAATACCTCCAGGCTAAACGGTTTATCACTGTGTCTTTAAAGCTTCTTTAAAGTAATCATTCCCATATCACCAATCCATCTATCAACATCATACACTATAACCCAAGCCAAGGAACTGCGCAGAATAGAATTAACTACTTCCTGTCTTCATTCATAAAATGCAGTGATTGATAACTGACTTTTAAGCCCCAGAAGTGCTCTGTAATAAAGGATTTAATCGGTCATTGGATATGTGGTCCGTTGGCGTTATTGTATACGTCAGGTTAGATTTGAATCCCGGAATTTTTTCTTTAAAAATTCTTTCAATCGAAAAACGGCATACTAGTAATTCTTCCGTCTCCAAATAAAATACTGCGAATTAATAAAATAACCAATAAAATAACTTTACTAATAAAATAACCAGTTTTAAAAGCGACAGCGGTATTATATTGGATCTGCACCTACTTTTCTTTTTATCCGTATTTCTTTCTTGATATCATAACTTGATGAATGATGTTGTTTTCACTCTACAAAATTGCTCATGTTTGAAAATTATCATTCCCTATGGCATTCCACCATTGATATTCCACCCCGTCATAACAAATTCATGATCATTGATATTCCACCCCGTCATAACAAATTCAAATGTTTTTTTAGTTTGTCCGGTACATTCCCATTCAACGAAGATCAGGATATCAATGATCAAATTCAGGATGCCGAATTCATGTACCCGATAAACCCGTGGTGCGAAATTACAACTGTAGCAATTGATTTTGTCAATAGTTTACTGCAAGTTAAAATGAACAAACGATTAACCGTGTCGAAAGCATTAAGCCATAATTGGCTACAGGCAAGTTGACATTGACAAAATGCTTCGTTCCTTATTTGAATTGTTTCCTCTTTCCTTTCTATTTCTCAATTTTCATCAAACTATTTGGTATATCTATCTATCTATCTATATCTATATATATATATATATATATATATATATATATATATATATATATATATATATATATATACACATATCACATGGTGCAATCTTCCAGAATTATCAGCTTTGGTCAGATTTGCGATCTCTAGAAAAAGAAGTTAGCGAACGGTTTTTGACACACGAATCAGATGATGCTCGATGGGCTAATTACGAGGATGAGCATGGCTTGAAACCCATTTATTTATAGACAAATTTGGATATTACTCTATTGGAGGCTAAAGTAACACAATAAAAAATGAAACTTATTTTCTCTTTACATTTAATCTGAGCTCAAGTATTGTCTGGTAAGCAGAAAATGTAAGCTTAAGTCTCAATATTTCAGAAAAACTGGGTATCGAAAACCCAATCTGCACTGCATGAAATTAAAAGGCCACAACATTTATCAACCAGCGTTATGCAAATTTTAATCACAGTAATGTGTCGGCACTAGAACGACTAACACGTTTCACCACTACTTTGGCTTAAACTAATATTTTGCTCCTGACATGTTTTTGCATAGTAACCGGAGCCATTTGCTGAAGTAACCATTTTCACTGCAGTTTGAAGTCAAATCAGATTGGGCATCACATCAAATCAGTAGGTCAAAGTCTTGTCGAATTCAAAATTATACGATGGATTATGCTTATGATAAAGGGCAGGGATATTTGCCATTAATGAGAAAGGTAAGTACATTACAACCAACATTAAATCATTTATCCAGCGCCAAATTTTTTTCCTAAAGTGTCTGTGTTTTTCTCAAAAACGTATTTGCAAAATATTCCGTGTGATATTCTTGCTTCAGTTCCATTTTAATTTCCTTCTAATGAAATCTACAGCATTACGATTTTAATCATTGGAAATTATTTTTCACAATTTGATACTAAGTATAATCAGAATGATAGCAGCTTAGCTATCCAAAAAGCCATTTTACATGAGTACCATAATTGGCAAAATCCTTTATTTGTTATTAAAACCCTCATTCCCTGAGGTAGATTTTTTCCATAAATAGAAATAAAGATTCAATATAGTTTCAGAAGTAAAGCTGATGGTAAGGGCAAGGTGGATAAGAAATATCTGACTTTTGCTTGACACCAGTGCTATACAAACTCTTTCAGAATTTTTCCTAAACTAGATTGCATTTCTAGAGAAATCCAAACGACGGTAATCAAACAAATTTCGGGGAAGTTAATCGTAGCTTTTAAATTATGATATCAATGTCAAGATGTTTCATCAGATAGGAAGACAGAAGGGAAGGAATGGAGAAAAAACTCTGAATTTTCTAAAATAAAGCTTTTCGATAATTAATTTTAGCATCATCATTAACATAAAACTTTAGCGTCAAGAAGCAAAGATGATTTTAATTCACCCAAATACACATCTTCCTGTAATTTCTCACGTTGTGTGTGGATGAATACGTTGTTAAATAACGTTATAAAAGATGAATACAATTCTTGGAATACAAGAGAATCAAATACGGTGCATTTCGATTGGGATGGAAGCTACGAAACTGATAAATCAACCACTATCAGAAATATCAGTTGCGTTTATAAAAACCTATCCTAAATTGTACTTAAGAGGTAGAAATGTAAGCTAATCCTAAACCACTCGCAGTCTTATGAAAACTTATTCCGTAAAGCTCAAGCATTTAAGTCAACAAAGAGAAGTTTTAAGATGTAAGCAAGTTAATTCGAACCTAAAAATGAGCGCTGATGATTCTAATCTCGAAAAGTCTCATTTATTTATTAATGGATTAGACCCACTTCAAGCACATCACTAGATCGCTGATTCAACATCTTTGATATGTACCATCACCTACATATTGTGCACGACCACATCTGACGTATGACATACCCGCTATCTGAATCCAATCGCTTGCTTCTCCACCAAATTTTTGAAAACACCATCTTCGATGAGCATCAATTCATCAAATGTTCCAATTTCTTCTACTCTACCGTTATTAATAACCACAATTTGATCAGCAAACTTGATCGTTGAAAGGCTACAAAACAAAAACAGCTGATATTATACTTTTTCACAGACTGAATTTCATCTTAAAAACTAAAGTTTTTTTTCCTTCCATCGCTTCTTAATTCTTTTTATTTTTTCTTGAATAGCGGAAAATTTAAAGGAAATGCAAAAGATACTCACCGATGAGCGATAATAAGAACCGTTTTCTTATTGCTTTTAATCAATCTTAATATAGCTTTCCGGACTAAATCTTCACTTGTAGCATCCAAAGCACTTGTTGCTTCATCCATAATGAGCATCATTGGGTCCTCAAGATTATGAAGATTCTTAATTTAGGAGTTGAACTTCGATGCTGGTACAAAACTATTTATATTATAGACCTACAGCGAAACTGTTATGTCACTTACAGCATATTTTGAAATTGGATTATACTTAGCCATTTGAACACCACAAACTTAGATTTTAAAACAAACATTGATGAGTGCTCGAGCTATTGCAATTCTTTGACGTTGGCCACCGCTTAGCATTGAAGTTCCATGCTCACCAACGATAGTTTCAAATCCATCAGGAAGGTTTCTTATAAAATTTAGAGCATTTGCCAGATTTGATGCTTCCTCTAACTAAAATTTCGAATGCTTTCATTTTCAGAGAAAAACAAGCCGAAGGAACGCAGAAACAATAATAAACAAACAAACCTGAACGTCCATTATTAATTCTGGATGTTTCGAACCATAAATAATATTATTTCTTATTGTTGTCGAAAACAGAATTGGTTCCTGCAATATTTGATATTTTCAGAAAATCCAAAAATTATTTTAGTAATCATCAAAAAATAAATCACGGTTATATAAGCAGCATTATTATTGTATTGATAAAAAACCTGTGCCACAGTGCCGATTTGTTGTCGCCAAAAAGACGGATCTATTGATTTTAAATCAACATTATCGATAAGAATATGTCCAGAATTAGAATCAAACAGCCTGAAATTGCATTTCACTCTCCTACTCTGAACCATAAACATCCATCAATTATTTCGGTAGTGAATTTTATTCTGGCAGTTAAATGATTACCAAGTAGGTAATTAATGAAATACAACGCAGTCGAACCTTAGTATGAGATTAGCAATTGTACTTTTTCCAGAACCAGAGGGTCCAACTACTGCAGTAGTTTTGCCCGCTGGTATATGAAAAGACACATCCGTAAACAGAAGCGGTCGATTAGGATAGCCAAAACTGACATTTTTGAAAGTAATACCACCAGTGATATTCTTTTTCAACAGACCACCTGAAAGCTATACGCTCTTAAAGTGATCGTTGCTAATCATTAAAAAGTCTAATCAATTGTTGGCCATAAATATAATTGATTAAAATGTCCATCATATCAACATTTGCCTACCTCTTACTGGAACTTCAGGAATTCGATTACGAAGCTCAAATAATCTCGCACTAGCACCTAGGCCTTTCATAAGTTCCGTATAAAAGTTCACCATTCCAGGAAGACTGATAGCGCACAAACTCGCATACCAAATAAACGCAAGAAGATCACCTAAAATTTATTCCTCACTCCTCAGTTTTTTATTAAAATGAAATTTAGCATATTTTTAGCCTTCATACCCTCCTAAATAGAAACAAAAAAAGGTACTAAATAGACTAACCGTATGTCAATGTTCCGATATTCATTAACTGTCCACCGTAAGATACAATTGTATAAAGAGAAGCAAGTATCGCAATTTCGTGCTGAAATGAATTTCACATACAAGGATTCCCACAATTATAATAGTATTAGGTCCTAAAGTGAGCGCGTAAGAAATGTCAAATTTCACGCAAATCGTACCAGAGCTATCATGCAACCTGCCGCACGACCTTCACGACGAGAAACAACCCAAAGTTGATGAATTCTTTTCCTGTAAGTTTCACATTCCTTCAACTCGGAGACCAGAGTCCGTACGGTCACAATATTTGAAAATTTTTCTGTAGCAACCTCAAATAACGAACAAATATAAACTTCCAATAATCATTTTCTCTGAACTGATAAACTGCATTTGTCAAATCAAACTGAAAGGTAGCTGTAAATGAAAATCAGTTGTAAACGACACAGATAAAGGTTTTCAATTTCATCAGATTCTGAAAAGTTTCAACTTATGTTAATTTTCACCTAGAACCTTCTGCTGCTAACCTGTTACACTGTGCATCGTGGGCACGCCTCAGAGAACGGCGCTAAACACAAAATATTGAACTAAAAATCTCGCAACAATACCTCGTTGGATGCAGCAACTACCTCCTGCATTTGTAGCGTATATTTTCTTTGCAAATTACCGAAACAGTATCCTGAGGTTATAATTGCCGCTGTAAGGCATGTAACCACTTCAGACAACTCCGGTGACGTATACACCTATCCTGGTAAATACATTCAAAGCAAATCAAACAACAGTAAAGTGTGAAGTAATGAATTTGTTTTAAAAAAATGATATTGCTTTAAAAAAATTCAACACAGATCTACAGATTCTCGATTGATTGTCAATTTTCTATGTATTACTTCGCTTGTCCTTGTGAATATAAAGTAAAAAGATTTCACAGTATAATGAATGCATATTTCAGTCGAACGATATTCCTTCTACTGAAAGATAACTTGAGAGTGTAACTGTTAATTGTTCATTATAATGATGGGTGAAACATACCATAATAGCAGCAGAACCAAAGAAAGACATAAATGCGCGCGCGCCAACAGTTAAATTTGATGAAACCGACTGACCCACAATCAGTGCATCCGTTGAGAGACGGCTTACAATCTCACCAACCTTATTTCTGCCAAAAAAATTCATGTCCTGATGAATAACTGATTTGAACACTGTCTGTCTCAAATTATTGATAACAAGTTGACCTGGAACATGTATGAACACGTTTTTTTTTAATAATTTAGAATGATTTATATTCAAAAACCTGATTCTGTTCCTGAAATAGCTTTTATTTGCATGCTTCAATTTTGCTTTTATTTTCTACCTGTATTAGGAATAAAAATCCAAATTTTTGTGACTATAAAAGACATGGATAATACTGGATCCCAACCAATTTTTTCAACACAAAGAAAGTGTTTACCTACCCGTTCATACCAGTGCACATAAAACTAAAGAAATAAAACAGTATAAAGTATAGGTCATAAATTTCTAGGTTTGTATTTTACACAAACTACCGTCCATGTATGATAGAAACTATATTTTTCTGAATTAGGAAACAACCATCAAAATACCTGCAGTGTGCATACAATAATGCCTGATACCGTAGGAGGCGGCAACGACGCAAAAAAGGCCGAATAGCATGATGTAATGTACTCTGAGATATTTGGCAGCCGTGGTGAGATACATATTTTTATCATCAGTTTGATTTTCTCTCACATTCCCTTCTTTCTCACAATTACTACCGATATCAATAAACATGAAAATTATACGCGGCAAGACGAGACCGATGGCGTTCCCAATCACCAAAAACAACAAACCAGCTAAAAACAACTTGTTTTATCAATCCTTGAAAAACATAAGCATAAAAAAGTGCTGTAGCCATGCAGGAAATAAGAGGAAAAAGTGATGAGACTCTAACAAACAACTTATATATTGTAGCAACATATATTTCTTTCAAAACCTTACTGTATATTCGTCTCCTACAAGGATATGCAAGTGCAAAAATATCGCGCAAATCTTTCCATCGAACATTTCGAACCTTAGCTGGTTCTCGCTTCGCAGCTTTTGAAAGCTGGAATTGCAATAAAAAATAAAATAAACAAAGCAAGACATTTCTATTTTCTGGGTAATTTATTAAGAATGAAAAAGTTTTCAAATATTTCAAAAAGGAAAACATGACAATTATGTCGCTCTAATTTCAGATAAAATGTTAACAGCGATATAAATGAAGGCAGTAAATGGAAATTTTCTTGAATTCGATTCTTTCTTCCAATTTTGAGCACAATAGACCCATTTTCAAATTACCGTAAATCTATGTAAAAAATACCGAGGAAATGCAACAATCATTTCAACTTACATTCCTAACCAGGAACAGATAAGTGTTTTTCCTCAAATTGCCATTATTTAATCTCTGCAGGTTAGTTAGCGATTTCGGATAAAATACAGTGTACAAAAATCTGAAACTTACAAGAAAGCCTTGTAAAATCTATATAGAATTAACGCTGTGACCACAAAGAACTGACTTCCCAAAGTGACTATTTTTAATTTCTAAGTTTATGCAAATTTTTAGCTTATAATGATTGTAAGCTTCAAAGGAATATAATTGCTTAAAAATATATGCAAGTTATTACAAAATACAGTTGTAATAATGTAGTAAAAAAAATGCCCGCAACAAAATCCGAAAAGAGTTAATATACATACCTAGTACTTGTTGAAAATGATGATGGCAGCTTCCGCAGACCACATCGCGTACAGAACAAGTGACGTGAAATGCATGCAATATTCATTAGCCCAACTATCCCTCCCACGCTCCCTTTTTGCGTTCCTTTTTGGAATTGATTCTAGAACTAGCCAAATTACAAAAGAGAAAGAAAAAGATTCAAATTACATATATACGTAAGGATTGCTGGAAATAAGATTTCAAAACAATATCTTTAAAATTTACTTAACAGTGCAAGTGACTCTTGCATATATCTACAAAGAACAAATTCAATTAAAGATAAAGTAAACTTCAAATTAGGAGAGAAATGGAACTACAGAATCGAGCAGATTACGAAATGAAGTGTTTCTCATAACCGACTCTTTATATACATGCATGTATATGGTACTCTGACTCATTGAGAGAGTTGGGAACTCCGGAAGAAGTGAATTGCCATACCACTTGTTACCACCACAGAACGCAACTCAATAACACACCAACCAGCAGCCAGTACTCATTAGAGCGCTGTTTTGCAGGCAATCAAGTTTTGGCACTCCCAGTTTCTTTATGCCACTATCCCGCAACCGAAGTGAAAACCGGCGTCTCTCACTTTTGTTAGAGTCCAGTTCTTTTGTTATTTGGGAGGAGATTTCGTTGTAAGGTACTGGTTATTGATTATGTTCTGATGATAAATAATACTGTCCTCTATGAGTTCTTGATTTGTTTTGTGTATTCTTGTCTAATTTACTTATCACGAATTAGGTAAAGGCAGATTTAAATTTTTTGGTTTTAATGAATAAGATCTACAGGAATTCCGAAAAAGTGTGAAAATTTATTGAACTGATTTGAAATCATTCTTTTAATTAATTCTGAATGGCAGTACGTATATTATTATAAGTTGCCTATATGATTTTAAAAAAATGACAGTGACAGGTAAAGTCGTTTTAGGCGCTGTTTGTGTTTAAAAAATAATCTATTGGCTTCTGTTTCAGGTTATAGAAGTATTAACTTTTTATTCCTATCCTTTGTGACTGTAATAATTCTACAGCGAGTATATTTCTGAAGAATAGGGAAGGGAGCGATTATGCGATCTGTGGCGGCAGCGTCATCATCAGCTCCTCGTGAACAGGTGCCATACATTCCAGTAAAAATTGTAGGGTATTTCGATTTAATAATACGTATACATTTTAAGCATGATATCTGACTGCGATCTGATGAAGAAGGGAAAAGGGAAGGATAGTAATTAAGGATGTAATTGATTTTAACTGGAGTTGGAGTGTCAATGAGTTATGATAATATGATTATATTTCAGTATAATATGATTTTACTTAAATATTCTTCGAGAAGAATAAGAATACGGAATACAGAAACCAATATTTGAATGACTAGAAGGTGTTAAAGCAACAAATTATTTTTTTTCCAGATTTATAATCGGCATGTGATATTTAAAATGAAGTGGACTTGTGAGCTGTGTGGTAAGAAGCTTTCATCGAAACGTTCCTACGATGAGCATTTCAATGTGCACACCAATTTACGACCATTCGCTTGCAAACATTGTGGATATGCTGCCGGTAAATTTTTTTAATTTCGGTGGTAGCGCTGAAGATAAAAATTACTGAGAATGAAATCAGTACTAATGCATTTCAAGTGAAATACTTCACCATAATATTAGTGATATGAGAACCTATTTTAATGTGTGGAGGTTGGAATTAAAGTAGCAACTACGAGGCTTAATTGCTTTCATATACCAGCGTTATCTACGGATGTAATTTTTGTTCTTATCCGTTCGATGCATTATTCGTAACTGTACGATCCTTCGAGGCATTTAACAATTTTGCTTTCAGCTAGCCAGATGACTTTGAGACGGCATACTTTGCGGAATCACGTTCCGCGTCAAGCATGGGGTTATCAGTGTCCGTACTGTAACGAAATGTACATGGAACCCGCCAGTTATCAACAGCACATTGGGTTGATTTGAAACCATTTACTGTTTTCTTAATTTATACGTGGACTTTCAGTTTTTGGCACTTCGCCATGTTGCAACTGTTAGCAAGGAGATGTGGTTAAAAATGGGACTTATACAAGTTAAAAAACAAATCATTTCTTATAAAATAGTTCAGAAGGATTTTACATAATGCTATAAAATCCTTTTTCACTGCTGAAACACGACAGAATATATCCCAAAGCAAGCATGCTAAAAAGGCTCTGCTTGTGTTTGCCACATGCACTTTTGTAGCTAGCTTCTGACATTTTCTTCATCGATTTGCATCTACTGACTTCCTTTTGATACTGAGTTTTCAGTAATTTTTTAAATAAATAATTTTCCATTTCAGATCGCGCCATTTTGGTCTTTCAGCAACTTTTGGTTGTCCACTGCGGAGATGTACGTTTACAACTTGTTCATCAGCTTTCTTTCGTGATCATCTAGAAAAACATACTAATTTATCTTCGGACATCTATGAAGAGGCCAATTGCAGACTCTTCAGGTTTGTTGTGGATGACAGATATGGTAAGTTTCTTAGAATTTTATACTCCCTGTGAGGGAAGGAATATGCTTGTTTTAGGAAAAGGAAACTGCTTATATTTCGTTTTGTTTGTGTATCCATCGAAATTGTTTGGAATAATTGTTTTTCTAATTTTGACTTAAGGTGTTGGTTATGGCCGAAGGTCAATTGATATTCGGCGATTGGAGGTTTTGCAAAGATTAGAATCGTTAAAGAACGATAAGGAATACATGAAAACTCCACTCATAATAGAAGAGGTTATTTTCTAATAATTTTTTTCCCATTTAAGTTATACAAATATTAACGAGGTATCTCGTAAGTTTACTGAAAAATCACCTATTGTTTTTCAATATATAATACATTGAACTTATAATGGCATTGTTTCCAAAGGAAATCCACGTGTGTCGTGTATTTTTTTAAAGGTGAAAAATGCATACTTATTTTAGGTTAGAAAAGATGACAAGGTAGAAAAAAATGAAGTAAAGCTGCCTGTTATGATCAGAGGGTCTCATCATTCCGTCTTTGAACCAGGAGAACTTGATTTTTTGAATGATGATATTAACCTTCCTGAAGTTGTCGTCAGCAATTTTGGCGATTGCCTTCAAGGAGGCATGGTTGAACCAGAACTTGATTAAGCTACAATTTAAGCATCACATATCAGCGCTCTTGGAATATTGTTTGATCACCTTATATGATTTTCCATATCTTTGTCCGTATAATTTAACGTCTGTTGGAGAACTATGCATCGTTTTGAAAATTGCAATTGTTTGAATACGTTTGAGTATAATCTGGAATAATATGTTATGTAATTGCATTTCAATAGCATTGGGTGTACTCTGCGTAGTTCTGAAAATGCCTACGCGAATTTGTATTTCGGAATTTATTCCATTTTATAAAAACGGTTTTCGATACTTTCGGTTGCTGAATTAAGCGTTATTTTAGGTAGAAAAATACAACTATATAAAGAGATATGCAATACTAGTTTGAAATTTGTTGGAGATGAGAAATGTTGAATTGTAAGCGGGACATCTCTTCCTTGTTTTCATTAAGTCACTTCGAAGTTCCAATATCTTCCTGAAATATAGAAACAATGAAGTGATTTCCAAGAAATCCAACGGAATTTTTGGAATTCATAAGTTATAAAATCTGTAAATTTTTTGAATAAGCAGATGGTGCAGATAATAGGACTTTTATTTTTCCTACCATTTATTTCGTTTTTTTCATTCGATAAGGATGTCCCAGATCTGTAAGGTGTTAAATATTTTTCAATCGCATTCTTATACGTTTTTTCATGTTTGATTGCTGGAGAATAAAATTGCAATTTATATTGTTGTGAATTGTAGGAATGCTATTGTTATACTTCTTGATTTATTCATAAAAGATCTTATACACTCTTTACATATTAATGTGCTACTCACGGATATAGTGGATGAAATTTGACTGAATAGCAGTGAGTGCGGTATAGTGCTTTTTGTTCATTAGCATGGGTTTTGGTTAAATATTAGATAAAATCCTCTCGGCTTTTGTAACACTTATGAAAAGTGTTGCAAGAGGGAGCGTTTGCAGTGAAAAAACGGAAATTAGCTTGGGATTACCGACCTTCCACCACAGTGGTACGTTCTATAAATTCAGAGCCTCCGGAAGTTTGACAGTCACAGCCACTCATTGTGCTATACTTTCATAAGCTGAACAACTTAATTACTTTCAATCTTTGGATAGCTACTTTATAGATAAGAAAATAGATTGAGAGAGTGATTTCTATTCTAACAGAAGGATTAATCCTCCTTGTGTCAGTCACGATAAAGTATTGTCATGTGCTCGGGAAGCTAAGTTTCATTGGAGGGAGCTGTAGGTGAAATGAAGGGATTTGGGGCCAGAGATTTGTGTCTTCTGATCAATGGCATAGTGCATGGAATTCGTTGAGTTGGGTGGTAGTTATTTTCCCATCGTTTCCGTTATATTTTTAATCAGTCATGTTGTGCGATTTTAATTTCGAGAATAAGAAAAGCATAGTGGGATTTATTCTTCAAGTTGAAAAGTTTTTTCCATATTCAACAAGATGAAGCAGTATTTGATATTGTTGAGTAAGCGGAGTCGTATCTATAGCTATACTAATAAATTTAACAAACATATAATGAGCGTCCAGTGCCTGTAAATAAAGCAATTTTTTTGCAGAGGTGAACACGAAAGGAGTAATTTACCTAAATGAAAAGTACACCAACAATGGATCTCTCCTTCAAAAGTAAGCGGACAAATATGGTTGATAGAAGTAGTTTTTTAATGTATACTTTCGGGAGGATACGCAGGAGAGAAGATTGCTGTTCTGTAAAGAAGAGTTTCTTCACTTTATAACAGAATACCAACAATTTTTAAGAATTGGTTATTCAATGCATTCCAGATCGAATGTATGTGATGTGATATTTAAGGGAACACTTTTTCCTTCTCAACTCTTTTTTTCTTGTCGTGCTGATCAGCCAATGAGTTCGGAAGTGAGTACTCCGATGTCGGTAGAATCCGACAGTACCAGATGGCGGACTGTGGTTGGTTTTCTTATTTTAGATTGCCGGTTTTTCATACCGACGCCTGTTCGTTCCGTCAATTTTTATTTCTTCTGGTAAAAAGTGTAATTAAATCCACTCTGTTTAATGCAACCGAATTGCAGAGCATGACTGTGGGAGGTGATGATTGTGAAGATGAAACGGAGGTAAACGATCTCAGAGAAAGTGTACGAGCATGGAGCTCACTAGCTAGTCCGTCTTCCAGCATAGTTGATCAACCAGTGGTATGTCTTCCTACAGTCGACTTTCTGTTAATGATTGCAGAAGTTGCAAAAAAGTAATCATGACTACCTTGTTTCATTATTAACAATTAAATTCTATGTTAAATAATGTAAGGATAAAATCATTATTTACATATTCGTAGAAGATTGGATTCCCGTCGGATTGTGATCCTGACTTCGATGCAGTGCTCAACAGTGTCTTTGCAGATAAAAATCGCTTGTTTCAACCACTTTGTGACGACACTGTAAGCAAAAATTTTTAAATCTGTATGAGCTCTTGCACGTTTATTGATGTAGCAAGTGGTTATCAGTATTAGTAGGAATAGTGACGCTGTAGCAAGCATCATCACTGAACATTGCGATCGTCTTTTTTTCTCTTTTGTTCTATAGAGAGTAGATTGTGATAAATTATTTTACATTTCAGAAGGTTTAGAAAAGTAAACGTTTAATTTCAGATAGTATTTAATTTTATTGTATTATCTGTTAACACATCAATATAACATTTTCAGCTTGTTGAAGAAGTGTTTGTCGAAAAAAAGCCGAAAATACTGAATGGGTATTTATTTGGAGAGAGAATTGGGGAAGGCTCATATGGGAAAGTGAAGGAAGTGCTTGAACAAGATACTTTAGTTAGAAGAGCCGTCAAAATTATCAAAGAAGCGCGACTAAGAAAAATTCCGAATGGTCATGTATGTGCATTCTATGTCATATAAATTGTCACATCTGTGACTCCTGAAATTGTTGTAGGGAATTGTATTTGTCTCAATGTTTTGCTTTTGTCTAGGCCAATGTCGAACAGGAACTGAGAATATTGAGGCGAGTACACCATCGCAATGTCATTGCCTTATGCGATTTTTTTCGTGTTGACGATAAACGGAAATTGTATATGATATTGGAGTACTGTATTGGTTCGCTGCAACAACTTTTAGATGGGTCTAAAAAAAAGAAGTTGCCGGAGTATCAAGCACAATATTTCTTCAGGCAACTTTGCGATGGCTTAAGTTATCTTCATTCTCATGGTATGTTTAAAATATCACAATTAGAATATTTGCACTAACTTTGAATGTTTGAGTGTAATGTTCAGTGTAACGTGATTAAGTACTACCCACTTATATTTTATCTGAGCTAAGAGGTAAGACGTGAAATGCTTTTGAATTATTTCGTTTCGAATAATGTTATTTATAGCAGGAGTTACAGAGCTTCCGCCTTGCTAAGAAGGGAAACAGTAACTGTGGTTTTAGTTGTTAGCTTGTCGTTTCAAAATGATTTTGCTCTGCAGAGATAAGTAAGCCAGTACATTTATTGGAAAATTGCTTAATCATTTAGCGAATCTAGTTTCTATTTAGGCGTAATACACAAGGACATTAAGCCGGGTAATCTATTAGTCACTTTGGATGGAACACTCAAAATCAGTGATTTTGGCGTAGCTGAAATGCTCGATACATTTCAAGCAGAAGATTGGTGTACAGTTGTCCAGGGTACTCCGAAATTTCAACCACCTGAAATTGTTTCAGGAACCTCTAAAAATTATCGGTATAATTTCTTTTTTGTTATAAAAGATTCTGGAAATTATTTTCCAGTGGCATCTTTTGTAGTATTCTTTAAATGTTAGATGCTTAAATATCGGAAATAAACGTGTTTAATTATATATGACCTTTTGCTAATGCCATGTTGACATTTGAGACTTAAAGAAACTATTCGTTTATAAATTGATTTTAGAAAAAATATATCCAAATAATCATTCTTTGACAGATTTCTTCTAATTAATTAATACCAATCATTTTTTCATTTTTAGAGGTCAGAAAGTGGATATTTGGGCTTGCGGTGTAACGTTGTATAATATGGTGAGTGGTGAATATCCGTTCGAAGGCGAGGTCATCATGCGCCTTTTTGACAATATCGCTAATCAGCCCTTGCAAATGCCGCAAAATGTGCAGCTGTCGAGATCATTGGAATATTTGCTTACCGCTATGCTTGATAAAGATCCAGAAAAGCGGATAAATATGCATGATATAAGGAGATGCGAATGGTATAAACGAAAAGTCAATGTCGTACGTTCTTATTTTCATTTAAAATTCTAAAGAGTTTGTTTTGAAGAAATCCAATAGATGCAAGAGTCCAAAAAGGATGCAGTAATAGGTGAAGCGTTGTATATGTGCAGTATGCATTGCAGGACGAATTACATCGTGTCCCGATATCGGCATGTAACAATGTACCTGCCCATCGCCCATTGAGCGTGTACGTACAACTCGATCAGCTTTACGGGTCAAGGATTGAAGAGGACAACGGATCACACTCTTCCGAGTATCCTCGAAACATGGTTTCCGCAATGATAGTTGAGCCATCATTCGAAGAGCGTGATATTAATGAACAAGTATCGCTCAGTGAAACAAAACGAAATCGGAGCATGTTAGTGTGCAATTTCTATTTCCTTTATCTTATTTCCATGAAGAGTGTTTTATGAAATAGTTTTGTTAATCTTTCTTTTTGTCACCAATCTAAAATATGTTTTGGTTAATTCAGAGCGTAGCTGATGGAAATATCTGAAATGCATCTTTTTAAAAACAGCAGCTATTTCTATTTCTTGTGGAGTCGTCTTTCCCTTCATTTCTGAGTTTTTAACAATTGCGTTGTTATAGGTAAGTGATTCAGGTAAGTGCTACTAACGCACTGCATAAATTATGGTCCGTCAATTTAACTTATTTTCAGGTATGTTCAAACTGAAACTGCATTTTATATGATCTTTATTTCCATCAGTGTTGTCTAACAGTGATTAAATTGCAGATTAGCTATGTGCATGGGTTTATCGCGGTCGTCACGATCGACGTAATATCATACGGCAATGAAATACATTGGTATTTCTTTCAATAGCGTGCGTTCAGTTTTTTGCAATACGTTGTTTGTCTCGAGCATTAACCCTTTACATTTTATATATAGGATATGGATGTATATTGTAAGTTTTGTTTGCATGTAGTTATCAGCATTTGCAAAATTTAGTGCTTTGTGCAGTCACTTTCTAATTCAAACAAAACTGCATTCTTGCAATTCCACGAATTTTGCTGATTTGAAAATAAAGGCAGGCTGTTTAACGTGTGGATAGTTTAAACGCAACTGTAGGACAGCTGGTATCGTGGGTCGCTTTCGGAATTGTGTTCGACGCTGTTTTTTGTCTGCCGAAATTAAACCGAATATTTAGTGAGAATAAGGAATCATGGTGTTGGGAAATTTTAATGATTCGGTGCAAAAATTCAAGAGGAGCTACAGTATGTTATTTCGATTCCAGAAACGTGCAATGTTGGAATGTATGAAAGAACTGGAAAAGACAATTTCTAATGTTTACTTTTTTGTTACAATACAGCAGATATTATTTTAGATGCTTGTTTTACATGATCTCTTCCCCCATATATTTCTGGCAACAGCCATGGTGTTTTTTGCAAAGTAGTATTCTTTTGTGGAGATGATTTTTAACCAACATTTATTTGTTAAATGTCATAGGACGATTAATTTTGGTCTGATTTTTTTAAATCATCTTATCTTGCTAAAATACGAGGAATAACATAATTGTGATTGTTCTTGCAACATCTTTAAGGTCATTTACCGTCTTGCTCATTTCCTCATCTCCTTTCAGCGAGGTAAGGACAAGATAGTCGAAAATTATCGATTAAAAGAAATTTAATAAATTAAAATCCATCTATGTTTGTCTCTACAAAAGCAACCGTTGGAACCATTATGTACCTAAAGTAACTGATAAGACACTAGCTATGAAGTTTAGTATATTTCATTAGATACGTTTTTGTGCGTAATATAAATCACCATTATCGCTATGCATTGAATTTTCTGAAGTTGTCAAGTTGATACTTTTTATCCTGCTCTTTATCTTGTCAATTTCGAAAATTTTGTCATTCGCTGCCATTTGAATTTTGTTTTTCTGTGGTGCTAAATAAATCACACGTAGATCCTTGTTAGACTATTAATTTCTATTCTACGCTTTCCAAAAAACGTAAATAAAGCAAAATGTGAACTGTGATAGTTTGTGATTACGTATGTATTTGTTACTGCAAATGCGCCAAAGATATTTTTCTTCCTATATTTATCATTTTAATATATGATTATTCATATGATTATCCGAGATAGACGGTAACTGTGTTGATTTATTGCAGAATTAAACAAGATTAGAGTCAGGTTACTTCAATCGTATTGTCGGTTCATTTGTTTGTAGTTAGATGTGTGAGGATGTCAAAGGTCCTTTTAACGATTCGATGCTTTGATAAAATAAGATGAGATTGAGTTAGTATCTAAAATTGTTGGGTCATCATTATGGGAGAAAGGAATTGCCAATATTGCGGTATTTATTGGAGTATCAGCTTAACTGTTGTGCAAAAATTATGTGGTCTGTTGATAGAGTATATAATTAAACTGAATAGTGGGTCACGTCTATCACAACGTGTGTTGTTGAAGCAATAATCGATAGTGGATTTGTTAAATTTAAACTGTTTGAAGTTTGTTCAAATGGAAGAAAAGAAAAACAATATGAGAAAGTGACAGCAGTTGGACGTAAATGTAATTTTGATACGTTTAGTGGCTCTTTTTTTAATTATCACTTGGTTACTATTAGTTCTTCAGTTTTAAGCCCTTTCAAATTGTTTTCAATGTTTCTCACTTTGGATTTTCCGCACTCTTGCTGACTGGAATGATGCTATTCCGGTCATTGAGTATGTTGATTGTTGTTTCCGTTTGGATGAAAAAATTCATCGATTCTTGCCAACTTCGCTGCAAATTGTGTGCTTCCATCGATCGTTTGCAGTATAATTTGTCACTTATAAATTTCGTCTACTTAGCTTCAATTGAGCTAATAGTTTTACTTAAGTTCGTTTTTGAATTCTGTTATTCATGAAATTATAGTGTTAATGAAATTATCGCTTCCATTTTGTTTCATTAATTACTGAAATATGCGCTGAGGATGTGATATATTAGGTCACGCTTCATAGTTTTGTTTTTGTCAGTATGGTATCTTGAACTTTAGCTTGAAATAATACTAGAGTAAGATGGTGGTTTTTTTGTTTATGTAGGGTTAGCCAAAAAGTTGGCTTGATATGCTCAAAATTCGTCTTATATGACAAAAGTACTGACTGTAGTAGTATGCTCTTGCAACTTTTTCGGTATAAAAGCCTTTTTTTAGTTTCTACAAAGTTTAATTCATTTATGGAAAGACTGCTATATTTGAACTGAATTTGACTACCACATATTAGTGCACTTTTCTGAATATCGTATATACATTTTTGGTGCATTTAAAGAGCTAAGTTGAATTTCAAATCCTACTGAAAATGTCGGCACTGAATTAAGTACCAATAAATTCCTAACATTCCCCGCGTCCCTACAATTTCCTTGTGGTCTTCTGCGAATGTTTGGTATAAAGTGGAACGGGTCAAGGTCACCATCCACGTTTTATACAAATCCGTTCATCGTTGTGACGATTCAATTAAATAAGATTGCGGTAACATGTCATTATTGCAATCAATAACAGTAGACTTTCTTATTCGATATATATAAATCTTATTTGTGAAGTCGTTGGAGTATACGGAACTGTCATTCGAATGACTTGAATGATATATTGCTTACCTCCTATATCTCATGTCTGACTTATTAAAACATCTGAAAATTCCTATTACTTGATGTTTGTTTAGCGAATCATATTTCTAATTAGATTTCTGTACCGATTTGACTGTAATACTTTTTCTAAAAAATTTATTGTAATTGTCGATTTTTTCAGGATCTTTTTATGATCAGGAGCTTAATTTGAGATAGCAAGCGGGTTTATCACCAAAGGTAAGTTTTCGCCTATCATTTATTCTTCGAAGTTTTGAGCAGTTATAAATGTTAAATAAAATTTGTTTTGAGATCTGCTAAATAGAGATAAACATTTCATTTTAAAATCAAAGAGTTAAACATTTACGCTTTGACGCATTTCTTGTAGTCTAAAGAATAAACTCCTTTTTAATATTTTTTTGGAATATTATTTCTTGGATGATTTTTTGATTCAAGATTCGAAATAACACTATTAATATTATGCCTGCTCTTCTGTGTAAGTAAATGACATCCCATAATTTTCATTGGTGAATAGCTCTAATTAAAATCCCATATAGGTTTAACATTGTCATTTAAATCTTTGTAAAGCTCAAATAGAATGGACAGTGGTGAGAATCTAATATAAAGCCGACATATAATTTTCCAGATGTCAGTTGTAAATGTGTATGCAACATCCGCAACGACAGAGAATCTGTCTCGACATGAGATGCTCATGTGGGTAAACGATTGTTTGCAGTCGAATTTCGCAAAAATTGAAGAAATGCATACGGGTGCAGCTTACTGTCAAGTAAGGAAGAACGAAGTTTTGGACGAGATCTTTTTTTCTGAAAATGATTTTATGAATAGTAGGGTTTAGACAAAAATTTTAACTTTTAGAACTAAAAAGTTCCAACATTTAGATGGTTTCATGGTAGAATAATTTTTTTTCTACAACTAACGCCCTTTTTTAAAGTTCACAGATTTTCTGTTTCCTGGTTCAATACAGCTACGGCGGGTGAAATGGAATAGCAGATTAGAATTGGACTGGTTGAGTAACTGGAAGTTGCTGCAAACATCGTGGAAAACACTAGGTGTTGATAAAATTGTTCCTGTGGAAAAACTTATCAAAGGAAAATTCCAGGTAGATGTTTGTTTTTTATTGGAACACATTTTGCTAAAATAAAGACATCAAAGTGTTTTTACGAAGGGTACTAATATTGCTCTTAAAATGCTTGAAGAACTGTTGTCGTTGTAGGACAATTTTGAGTTCTTGCAATGGTTCAAGAAATTTTTCGATGCAAATTTTGATGGGCACGAATACGATCCACTGGAAGCACGCGGTGGCGAACCATTACCATCTGATGTAAAGGGAAGTGCACCTTCACGAATGCCTGCGAGGTCCTCAGCTCCACCAGTCAAGTTAGTTTTTATGGAATTGTTACAAAATGACTGCACTGAAGTTTATGTTCAGAATCTCTGAAATTGAATCTATAACTGCAGTTAGAAATATCACATAGGATTTATCGCGATTTATCATCATGAAAAAAATAAGATCTATGTAATACTGAAGTAGGATGGAATTAAGATTTAAATTGCGAAAATACAACTGCTCATTGTAGCTTTTTTGAACTACTCATATTGTAAATTTAGAAGGAAGTCTAATTAATAATATGTCAAGATCTTTTGGAAGATAACTAAACACTGCATTAGTATGAGCTAATATTACTAGGTTACTTTGCTGAGTTTTCTACAAAATTATCTAGAATGAAATTTTGCAAACAGGAAATCTACTCTTTCGACGTCGAACGCTTCTATGAATAAAGGTGAAGTGCGAAAAGCTTCAGCTATTGGGGGGAAAGCTAATCCAATTCGAACAACTGCACCGCCTGCTGCTTCTACTACTGCACGAACTGCTGCGCAGCCTGCACAACCCACAGTAGATCCTCAGGTATTATCAAAGACAATTGAAATTATTTCTTGGCGATGAGATTTCAAGAACTATAACGGAGTCCAGAACTGAACTGATTGACAGTGATAATGAAAACTGACCAACGTATTATTACGTTGGAAATTATTGTATCATATTCCGTCAATAATGTTGACATTTGTAATAAATCAGTAATCGAGTTTGTCTTTTCCGAAACGCATATATTCAATTTTAATAGGTGTTGGCAAATTTAAAACGCGAATTAGAGGAAGCCAAAGAACAGGTAGCCGAAGGCGATAATGTTATTGTCAGCCTTGAAAAGGTTGGTTATATTTGTTAGATTTTTGTTGATGCTTAGAAGAGGAGTTGTAATTGTTATAAAACTATTACTTTAAATATTTCGTTAACTGCTTATGAATTCCAATTGGGCGATATGGCTGTAGTTGAAATGAAAATTCATACACCTTCTATAGTTAATCATACACGCTATTCGCTCATATCTATATTTCTAACTCCTAGGAACGTGACTTTTATTTCTCGAAACTGCGACAGATTGAAGTGATATGCCAAGATAATGAACAAATTGGAACCGTTGATGTATCTCGTGTGCTTGCGGTATATATTTCTCTATTTTTTATTGGATTAACTGTGAGATTAATCTGATGCTTTTATTTTGCTTAAATTGTTTTATTCATTAATAAATTGCAACAGGTGCTTCTGGAAACCTGCCGTGATTACCAGTGAGATTTCAGTTACGGATAAGTTTTAATGTTTATACTTAAGAAATTGCTTAGAATAGATAGTTCAGGCTTCTTCAAAAGGATAATTTTTGTAAAGTTGTGGTTTATTTCAAAACTCTGTTTTTTTTCGGATTTAATTTAATGAAATTTTAAAGATATTGTATGAAACAGAAGAAGGATTTGCTCCGCCTGACGAGAATGAGGTGGAAAACGGAGACGAAGTTTACTGAAGGCAACAAACTCATATAGGAATAATAACAGAACAAAATTTTTTAAACAGTAAACCATTTTTATCTGTTAATCTTCAGATTTTATTGCTTTTAAAATGGTTTATGCCTTGTTTTTCTTTCTTTTGCTTTTGAATTTCATATTCTGTTGGAAAGTAATGCAATCAGCCTGTCGTCCTACGTGGATTTTTGTTGTCAGATATATAAAATAGTCATTTTAGGCTGCGTTATCTTATGTAAACTTAAAAGTGTTTCATTGTATTGGCTAAGACATTTTCTATAGTCATGACTTTTTGGAAATTGCTAAATAATGGTGAAGTTTAGACTTACTTAAGAGGATTATTTTATATTGATATTATGTGGACTCACCTCTGCTGCATATACACTGAAAAAGAATAGATTTAAGGCGAGATCAGGATTTAGAAATATGATGAAATAGGAATTCTTGGACGTATAGAATTTTAGAACTGCAAATTTCATTTAGTAAAGTGTAAATTGCATTTGTGGGCACATCTAGTGATATGGATAATAAATGTTTAGCCGCAATGGAATACTAGCTGTTGGAATTCCGAACATGTGATTTAATTGCTGATACTGTTCGCTGAATTATTGCATATTTCCTTTATGAGTAAATTTATATATGCTTCCGTGATTTTTTTTTTAGTTTTGCCCATTGCTTCATAAAGAATGCAATATCTATTTTTTTTCTTTAAAGCAAAGTGTGGATTTCTTGAATTAGAATTTGCTAGATTTTATAATCTCAGGAGAATTTCCTTTAGCTGTTTCAAGTATGTTGGAACCTGCAGCAATGACGTTGCTGAACTAACCGCAGTATTGTGCTATTTCCTAAAATATTTTGAGTCTTTTAATTTGCAGGGATTTGAAGTTTTCTGCACCCCTTCAACTTATCGTATATTTATGCTGTCCTTTATACTGCCCTGTTGTCCTAGATAATTCTCATCCGCAATGTTCAAAACATGAGCTACTTCGTGTCTGTTTCTAATTCCCTTGTTCCTTCAACGTTCTAATCCGTTTATCTCTATATTCCTTCGTTTTTTTTCCCGTTCGAATTTTTTGATTTTCAACATAATTGCAACTCTTTTGGCTGGATAAATGTTGTTTACTAGTTTTATTTGAACTGTTTTTTAGGGTTAATTTCCAGAAAACATGGCGAAATTGCTTTTATTCAAGTCATATAAGTAAGGTAGCGCAAGGCAATTCCTTGCTTTTTTCATTTGTGTGATTACTGGGCGCCCATTTGATGGGTTATGATACTTAATCCAGACAAATCTCGAGATAGAGCAAATTCAGCAATCGAATATGAAAAACAAATTCGGACAGTGGATGTTTTCACGGAGAATTCTGGAACTTTTTAGTTTTTCATATTTTAATCCTTTTTGCATCGTTGCAGATATGTCGAATTCTACGTCATCTAATCCGTCAACGTTACTGCCGTTGGAATTGGTAGACAAATGCATTGGTTCCAGAATTTGGGTTATTATGAAAGGTTAGTTAAAGCAATAAAAAACGGTAGGGATCTAGTAGTGTGAGGTTGGATTCTGTTACACAGCTAATGGATGTATGCATTTTTGGAACAGCTAATTGTTTATTAGTGACAATGATGTCATCACTTGTACCTCTATATTTGCTGTATTGTTAAGTATTCTGCACTTGTCTTTAGCTATTAAAAAGAAGAGTTTGCCATACACAAGTTGATTTTAAGATGCTTGTCCTGCAACGCTTTGTAGATATTACTGTTGAATTTCTTATTTCATTTAATAATTAGTATACGTGCATTTCATTCCAGGTGAAAAAGAGATTGTTGGTACACTGACAGGTTTTGATGACTACGTTAATATGGTGCTAGAAGATGTTGTGGAGTACGAAAATACGGTTGATGGCAAAAGGGTAACGAAGTTAGATACCATTTTACTGAATGGTAATCATATAACAATGTTGGTGCCTGGGGGTGAAGGTCCTGAAGTTTAATTTTTTCTCACATCGCATTTCCTGTGTTTGTTTCTATGCTTCTGTAAATGCGTTTTATGCAAGACATTGCATTTCATGTCATAAAATATTAAGATTTTAGATGCCACAGATTCTCAGTTACATTTATTGCTGATTTCCGATCTACCATGGATTGAAACTGTTCAAAAATCTCCTCATTAAATATCCTTTATAATCTGATGAATTATTTTAACTTTAGAAAGGCTACATGGCATCAGCAAAAGCACTGTTAGATTTTATAAAGAGTTAAACGAATTGTGAAGCCAAAACATTTTTTGTCTTTCTCTCTTCGAAGATGAAAATATCGCTTCCATAAACGGTGTGTACTACGTTCAATTATTTAAGTATGGGTTTTTGTGATCTGACTGGGAATTTCTTCGAAATAAATTTGCTGTCATTCAAGAAAAGGAGCGCTTACACACAGTTTTATTCTTTCTTAATAAAACGTGTGCATGTTAGATGTTTCTCAGGGAACAAAATGATATACCCATATTTCGGAAACTAATAATCGATGTCGGCTTGTTTGTCAAATTAACACTTTCAATATCTAAATATTTCACGTAGTACTCTCTGCGATTGCTTCTGCTATTAAATGAGTTGAGCATGTGCTTTCTCATTAAAAATTATCCTTTCCCGCTAATTTGACTCATGGAGACATTTAAATGAATTTCTCCTTCAAGTTTAAGGATAGGAAGTTTCATAGATTATTAGTTTGTGTGGCGTGCAGTATCTTTTGAAAAAATAATATCGCATATTTAATTAATTTTGATAGAAACGTATTTCCATCATTTACTACCGTATCATCCAGAGAAAAGTCACTTCCAATTATATTAACATTCTGCACGGTAACTTTAGTTCATTTCTTCAGCGTCCAAGTTTCGAAAATATTTGAGTTAATTAAATGATGAGGAATAGTACGGTTTGTGACACTATCTGTCCTAACATTTACAGATCACATCCTCACAATCGTCTATTCAACGTATGTACGTTGACAGTTCGTAATATCAGACATGCGCCGTTAATTAAATTGCTGACAATGAATGCCATGTTTGTCGTTTATCAAACTATATATATATATATATATATACAAGTGATAAGTTGCTAAAACAACTTTATGACAATATACCTCCACAAATTTGAACATAACGCTATTCATTTCCAATATGTTACAGTATTCAAGTAATCAATATGAAACTTTCGAACTTTTCGTTGATATGCAGTATTCTCGAATAAGTATTTTGGAGTGTGCTTGGTAGTAATTTAATACATTGAAAAAAATAAGAAAGAAACGAGCCAAATAGGAAAATAAATAATTGTTGGAAAATAAAAATTTTATACAATGACTTCGTGCTACATACTACTACATTCATCATCCCTCACAGATTTCTTACTAATATGAAGTGTGTTTAAATTCGCTTCGGCAATTTAGGACGATTCATTTACGCAAAAAAATTGCTGGCACTATCTTCTTCGATTTTTCATATTTTTGATTTTTGGTAAATTTCGTAAATGTAACATTTTGAAACGAATTTAATTGATGCTATTTCAGATATTATTTTTAGAAGTGCTGGTTGCTGCAATAATGTTTGCTATTTGTGGGAATTCCGACCAAAACGAATCAGATCAATTTTTCTCTTTTATAAAATTTAAATTTTCAGTTTAATCTGACTAAAAGTTAGAAACTTACCAGTTTTTAGTTTACTGAAGAGGAAGAAAAGAAACGGTCGAAAATGTTCCTCAATAACATTTATGTATGAATTTCATTATCACGAGATAAATGGTATAAGATCACAGGTTAAAGCACATATAAAATATATGGTTTTTAATTTGATTTTACACATCTAACTGAGAAAAAATGTTTCAAAATACTGAACATATTTTAAAATTTATTTCAAATATTTCAAAAAACGTTAAAGATTTAAAGCATTCTTATAAGAAAAATATGGTGAGCTAATGAAATCATTGGTGAAATAAATAAAATAAAAATTGAAGTTCGTCAGTTTCAAGAAGGAAATCAAAATGTTCGTTGTTCAGGCCTGCTAACTTAACTTTATCTTCCTTTTTCTCAGTTGATCTAAATGAATGATTTCAATCGCATCGATAGATCAAAGATGTTCATCCGTTCATCCAGAAGGTTTAGAAATGCTTCACAGAGTGAAAATTTCAACTCCACAACGGTGTATTACTAAGAATAATACTCTTTGCACAACTTCTCCCCAAATCTATTGCTTCTTCCTTTTCACTCTATTTTTGCCGAACGGAAATGAAATAGTCTTACTTCTTCTTCTTCTTCACACTTTTTGAAATTTGCTTTTCTTCTTCAAATGATCTTTGAACATCTTCAATTTCTGCGACAATTATCATTGAAAAGTTTGGTAAACATCAATCCGATTGGAGCTACAAAACAACTAATGCGCAAGTTTCTATTGGAAATTTTGCTCATTCCAGCTAATTTGGCATTAATTATCTGTCTGATGCTACGATTTTCGGCTAAATTGTACTAGAATCATCAATTTATATACGTCAGCTTAGCGTCATTTAGGTTAATGTTTACTCATCAAGGTTCATTAAAGTTGAATGATTTGATATGGAAGGAGTTTTTAATTCTCTTAATGATTTCCTCTCTAAGCTTTTAAGGTTGAAAATTATTCTTTCATTATCGCTAAGGCTCACTTGTTAAGTGGTGAAATGAATCATTTTCGAAATATTCTTCATTGCTTCCTTAAATTTATGCTTTTATGAAAACTGTGAAATGATAAACCCACGGTCATCAACTTTCGCAGTGCTTGATGAGTAGAATAAAAGCAATAAGTTCGTTTTACACTTGCCTTTTTCCTTCCGTCCGAAATAACTCTCATTTTCCTTCTCTCTCACTCTCCCTTATATTAAAGGAAATTGAAAATTTATTGGAAAGATATGAGCTGTTCAGGAATATATTGTTGTTGTTTTTTTTCAGCCACGAATTGCTGGTTCTTTTTTCTTTTCTCGATTTTGTCCAGGCCTTAATTATTTCTCACTTACGTTATGTATCTTTTGGATTTGGCATATCAGTGAAATTTCACACAACTATACTGATAAAAGTCCATCAAAATCCATTGATTTATAGCGATATTCTATAATTATTACGTGGTAAATGATGATTGGGAAGTTTTAGGATATGAATTAGGAGAGAATGTGATCCTACGAGATGGGAACGAATGAGTTGCAGTGATTGTGCAAAGATATCTCACTGAAATGGAATTAAATGAAATTAAAGAAATTTATTGTTAAACTTCGAGCGAAAATTCAATGCATCTCTATTATCTTTTCCAAATTTATACGGAAAAGAATGAAAGAAAAGATTTTGAAAGAGTAGCACCGACGTTCTCTCAAACACATTTTGGATGGGAAATTTCAAAAGATTTACTGCAAAATTGTCATCTCACTATTTTAGATTAATTGGAAACGAAATGAGAATTCTATAAGTTAAATTGGAAAAATATAGACAATGAGGAATGCGTATTATTTGTGTGCTAATTTCATTTTTTCTTGCAATTCTCTTCCTATTCCCACGAGTCTTCAAAAAATTCCTTCAAAGATTTGAATCTCTTAAACGCTTCCCTCATACGTCTATCTCTCTAGCAATCTTCAACACCTCATATTACAACATTTCTAAGATAAAAATACTTAAGTATAGGGACTCACTGGATGAGGAATATTTAAGTGGTGCAATTGATATCTTTTATTTATATTGAAGTACAGCATTCCGCACTTTAACGCTCACTTCTTTGAATGACCTCTTCCGCTTTCACTAATTAATTCACATTGCATAAATATATGAATTGTTTCACTTCACTAATCACTTACTTCAACGGAAGATGCGAATATCAGAATTACTGGTATTCCTGCGATGTTTTTCTTCTGTTCAACTCATCTTCAAATGTTTAACATTAATTTGAAAGAATGACAAAACACCATGGAACAGATTATCTGTGATAAATCAAAATGTATTCGTTCGCTAGCATCGATCAAGCAATCGAACTGACCCATAAAACCTGACAACTGTATGACTGACTTGGAGAAATGATTAGTGTTTAAACTTGTAATTCATTTAAACTTATATGTATGTATCAGGTCGTGTCGATATCGCGAAATGTTGACAACAACAGTTATTTCATTATGACATTCAACAGAGCCAATTCTAGAAATTAACTCATTTTGTGAATAATTTTCCCCTTCCAGCGAATATTTATGAACTTCGCTTAACTTGCGATTTAAAATTTTATTGAGGTAACGAATTTTGCTGATAATTTAATCACATTTACAGAGAAGCTCGAAATATCATCTAAAAACCTGTGCTACCTTTTACTTCACTAAGCTGTTTTGTGCTCTTTCTCTCTCTCAGTGCTGAAAATTGAAAACGATGAATGTGACAGTATTTAGCATTCTACTAATTATGCTACTCCAACAACAATATTTCGCACAAGTAGCGCCACCCAATGAAGTTTTTTATGAATTCAGTAAGTTTCTTCATCCATTCGTTCACATGCAAAAATGAAAACCCTCAAAAATCTTAAATAAAACTTCTTAGTGTTCGGTGTCACCTAGCAGTTGCTTCAAATATATTCTTTGTATAACTTATGAGCAGCTCAAAATACGAGGAAAAATGTTTTTAAAAGAATTTCGAAGTCTTCCAAACAGGAAATACCGTATAATACCGAATGTAATCGAAACGAAAAATATGGGGCTAATGAGATGAGATTGGGTTTAATGAAAGGCGAGAGGTTCGGATATCTTCTTACTTCTTGAATTTTAGCACCTTTAGACTGATTAGATATTCTAAAAAAACATAAACCAAAAACGGTGATAGTGCAATGCGTACCAAAAGGAAAAAAATAAATGATGCAGTTGTGATGGAAAACACTGGTAATTCCTCCCAATAGGAGACAGAAGAAATATGCATAAAAAGAAATTTGAAACAAATAACTCATTTTCTGCTAAAAGCAAAATTTTGTAAAATTCACTTAGTAATGCTATTTTTGCCAGTTTGTAAAAACGGTGCTAATTTTAGCATAAAATAAAAAATCTGGGGGAATTGCAGTGCTGGCTGCTTACGTAAAAATGAAGTAAGATGAGGATGTTGCACACCAAAGTCACGGAGGGTTAAAAGGATTAACATAAACATTATTACCTCGACATTATGTTGCCCTAAACTTGTAAAATTCCATTCAGTTGGAAATTTATGCGTTCCCTAAAAGTAAGCCATAAATACAATAATATTAAAAGTTAAGAGTTCATGATTTAAAAATTACCATTACATTAACTCTTCTTCTTTTTATCGGCCGCAGTCTTTCACGTAGATGTTTTATAAAAACAGTCTATACAAAGGCATGTATTGGATTACTCATTAGAATGCTTTGAAATGGGAAATTAAATTAGTGACTGTGTGCAATAATCAAAAGCAGACAATGTTATCGAAATTAATTACAACTACATTCAAGACAAGTAAATGAAATTATCGGACTGCCGTGACTCACGTATCTTATTTTCAGTGAATCCGTATGTGGATTCATTAAGATCACCGGATATCAACAGATTATCAGCGTATGCAGAAGACAGGTTCGTGTTCATTTTAATTTTAAAAAGTTAGTAATATACCGAAAAACGGACAAATTCTAAGGTAAATGATTGATATATTATTTAAATTAAATTAAAATCAAAACTAAATTAAAACTATTTTAACATCAAAAACTCTATTAATCATTGCTCGTTTTCCCAAAAGTGACAATGAGGTTGAAAGTGATAATATGAAGGAACTTTCAAAATAAAAGTCTCTAGAAATAGGTGATTGTTGAATTAGAAATTAAATGAAACTTTTGGAACTAAAGTTTCATTAGCCAAGACACGACAGAATCGATCAGTTACAATCTTTTTTTTATCACATTCATTGATTACAGCATGATAATTAACGTTTCAAAGTAAAACAAATTTACTTTTTAGCTCTCTGAGTGATGAAAGATTCGAATTAAAAAAATGTCAATTATTTCAGATCATGGAAGAGAGCATTGGGACCACGTCCATTAAGATTTGGATGAAAGTGGCTGACAGTCTAACACGTCCGTGTATCTTCATCAAATGATACTGTTGAGAATTTCTTCATCCCCCCCCCCCTTACCTTCCCTTTTCTTATCATATCATCCATTTTATTGTTGTTAGCATCTTATAAATGCTTGTCGTTTTGTCGCAAACAATTCGCATTTACTGCGCAGAACTGAATAGCACGCATATTGACATGTCTGCATGCATTGATCGAATAGGACTGAGCGCTTATGAGTGTGAAAATAATTTTTTTGAAAAATGTAAAAAAAATCAGAAAAGAGAATGCATCGTAAATGAAGTGAAGAATGGCAGACGAATAATTAACTGCTTTTTATGACATTTCAGAACTACGCGATTTCTTCCTTTTTAAATTCAATAAAAGAGAGCTTTCATGCCACATTAGTGCTGAACTTCAGCGTTAACAGACTGCGTCATGTTAAACGAGAACGATGAGGTACGTCAGGAGAGAGGAATATGTTCGTGGAGAAAGCGAAAGACATACTAATGAAAGAAATTATTAAAGAAAAACTCAAAACTACTTGTTTCATTTTTCAATACCGCATAATATCAACGGTTCGGAAATACGCTCGTTTAAAACGTGATGTAATTTGTATGGCAGTTGATTTTATACTCGTTTGCATAAAGGGATTTCATTAACGTTTCAACGTTAACCTCTGACCCCAATTTTCATCTTTGGTATATATTATATCCAATGATTTAGCCAAACAGCATGGGGCAATTTGAATCATTTGCAACATACTGTATAACTGCAAGAGTTTTCAAATCGTTGATCTTGAAAAGTTTCTCGTTGGAGATTTGTTGCATTCTGAAATGATTCTGCAATTCTAAAATTGAAATTGTCTGTCAAATTCTCTCGTATTTCTTTTTCTCTGCGAAAGAGAATGTAGAAAGCGAACCGTAACATATCAAAAGACTCTGATTTCCTGTAAGTGCACTTCCTAAGTGGCTAAAGAAAGAGTCATCTCAACATGTGCCGAACAAAAACCAATATGCTAATAGTCCTTTGGAGCGCTAAGTAAAGTCAGCCCAACGTTTGAAACAACTACCCCGACAAATAGCACACGTTGAACTGATACCATTAGCGCTTGATTCCCACCCAGCATAGTCCGAGATTTCCCGGCTCATATGAGTTGGAAATGGATCGAGTTAGGCATCAGAGTATCACATGGTGATGTGTCCCACAAGCCAGCAGACATCGTGAGAACAATCGACTAAAGGGAATCTTACCGAAGAACGATTCTTCCTTCCATCACCCCTTCCCTCTCCCCCCCGCGCCACTCTTTCTGTTTGATTCTTTCCGCTGCACTTTGCCTTGTTATCCGTGAGGAAGGGAGGAGGGAGAGAGGAGGGAATGCGGGAGTGCAATGTGAAGTAAGGTGTTTCTCACAGATAACGACGGATTACAATTCCTCTGCGTTTTTGCTGCATTTTGTTGGCTGATGTCGTACTCGCTCATTTAAATTTCAAACGACCTGTGATTTAAATCACACGAAATAATGAAACTTTTTCAGCTCTTCAATGGCGCTTTTATTCGTCGTGCATTTTGCCCGAGTGATAAGCGACAGTGTTTGTGAGTTATCACAGCTGAATCATTTATTTCGGCAACTGAGCGATAATGAGGCTTCCATCCAAAATTTTCCGTTTAGCTTGAACAGGTCGACACATATTGATGGTACAGTAAGGAAGGGTCATCTTAACGTTTATTATGCAAGTTTTGAGCAATCAAATGTGGTAAGGATTTATTGCAAAAAAATTTTTAATTATTTGAGGAATTTCGAAATTTATAAGTTTGTGTGAAATGAATGAATGAGTGGTACTGTTCAAAATCATTTTGTATGTATGACATCATAGCACCAAGCAGGACAAGCAAATTGTTATTTCAACAATATACATATTTCTACTCTCACACGCACACACACGGAATATTAATATGAAATCATTCTGTTTAGTTGGATTTGCTGCGAATCCGTGTGCGCCTGCATAACTTTAGCAGATCTACGGATATCAGCAATTTACTGTTACAAGTAACCTGTTATCGTCCAATTCATGCTATATCATTTGCATTACCAACTAAGTAAGTTCGACATTTTATTCTCTCATTTAACCTGTTAAATAGTCACAATATTAACTTGTCGAATTTTAGAGGTAAATATTGATAATTCATTATTTAATAATAATAATATTTGACAAATTCACCTGATACCTTTTGATTTTTGCAGAAATGGTGATGTAGAAGATGGTGTAGTGTTACCAGATTTGGATGTGAAAACTGCAGAACCATTCTCCGACACTGGATCTATTCATCTGATAATTTTGATAACAACAAATTTAAACGATATCTTAGCATACAGCATCTCGGTCAAAATTTATGATCGAGCTAATTACAACATCATGTAAATCACTTCTCACTCCAATTTTTTCTAAAATATTAACATTTTTTTTTGATTTTAGAACAGTGGTCGTTTACAAAATTGTTTTTACATTAGCAGTTGCTTACGCTTCTAACTGAATTTGAAATGAAATCTTCAAGAATGCAAGTAATTATCTGAGACGGTCACATGGGCAGTTAAATTTATGCTATAATTCATTCGTGTTAAGTAAAGACAAAATTTGCACTTTCCTCGCAGTTGACCAAAAAAAATTTCACTTTTTTCTTCGTATTCTAAAAATTTATAGCCATCAAAATGGATACTTTCCAGTAGAGTATAACTAACATTATTGCCACATTTGATTTCTTTACTGTTTTGCAGTTTACACGCACCAAAATTCAGCCGTGCTCTTTTGAATCAGAAGGTGTCAGCAGTGATGCCAATAGCATTCAGAGTTCAATCTTCTCTGCAAATGGTTAAAATAACTGTAAAAAGTGATAATAGTTTGTGCGCTTTTCTGATAGTTCAGAACTATTCAGTAGGTTTTGATTTGTCTATCTGATTTATGGTGATATTTCGTACAGCTAAATTTTGGTATGAGCGACAAAAGTATCTGTAAGAATGTTTATTATAAATCTTAATCTATTGGTTTTACCGTTAGAAAATTTGAATAATCTAGCACTAATTGACTACCGCATGGCAATGACCGCTTTGCTTTACTTCAGTAGTCCAATAACTGGATGGATACTACTTGCAGGTTGCATTTCTGCGTTCAGAAATGCTTGCTCTGAACTCCTTCACGCAGGTGATTTTTACTCGAAAAGCATCACTTACATTGCTGACAAATTCACCGCTTCATGTTTTCGTGATGATGGATTATGATCGTACATGCAGTACTTTCGTCCATGCTCGTACGTTTTACACTCTCCATTTCGTGTCACATATTGGATATTGAAATAAAGCAGTGCAGATTAATGCTTGTAGAAGTATTATCGCAATTTGTTTTACTGATGATGGTTAATGTAATCATTATAAATGTAAGTGGACTATCTTCTAATAATAGGCGCTTTTGCAAGATTTAACTTCTAAAAAAATTAATCTTGAGTTTAAATCTCATTACAAAACAGGATGTTAATATAATCTATTCAAGTATTTGAAAATTTATAAAGAATTTAGACGAACGGAACCGCAAGAAGAAATTCGACATCGAGTTTAGTAGTCTTCAGTCAACCTCATCATATCCTTTGGTAGTGATGGCGATGTTTTATTTGACATTATCTATCGTCTTCCTTACCTATGATCGACTTGTGCTACGTCTTCCTATAACATCTACAAGGTAGATCTATTATGGCGTACAATACTGTCACTTAGAATACTTTTTCTAATGCAATATTAATATTGATAAATATTTGCAAAATGATTTTGTAGGATTTTTAAAACAAATACGTTTTGCATTCTCATGTTTTAGCTATTGAGTTTAATTTTTGCATGTAAAATTTGCATCCATTCACTCGTTTTGTTTGAAAGGAAGTGATTTTTTTTAGTCAAAGAGAAACTGATGTGCCGTTGATCGTTCTGTCAGATGAAAGCAGTTCAAGTATACCTTCAAGTTCCACACATCAGGTTAATTATATTGGGCTCCTACGAAGAATGTAGCAGAACACTATTATTAATTATAGTGTACATTTGCAAATAAGGTTAATAGCTAATATGAATTGATTAGGAATCAAAAATAACTGTATTGTTACCTAAGCAGTAGTTTCTATTGTGCTTGTTGCAGTATTTCAATTTGTTTCATGAGGAATATTTCAGGAAATGGTGCCTGTGAAAGATTCACATAACATTCTTGTGCATACGGAAATGGATAAGGACAAGCTGGAATCTGTGAAAGGTATTATTTACAACATATTTTTATTTTTAATTTTTTTCGCATCCACGGAATTTTATTGTTTCCGAGTGAAACCAACAAAAAAAATTATATTAGCGAAATTTAATGACTTAATTTCAGAATTTTAATGACATCTTTAATGTTTGATTTGTGTATTACTTAATCGTATACTTACTGCTCAATGAAATACAGAGTTTGCAGACATCGCATTGGTGAAGACAACGGAACGACGTACCATCAGTCCTGATAGTAATGCAATCGTTATGCGAACTCTTGAGGTGAATTTTTTATAAGGTGTTTTGAAATTAATTAAAAAAGATTTTTGTTTGTGCAAAAGGAGAAATGAATATGAGAAAAGAGAAAGAATGCTACAACAATTATTGTTATTATGCTTATTGCTTTTATCTTCTTAACACAGAACGCTTTTACCGCCTTTAATTAGTGGTAAAATTCAAATTTTCTCTTCCATCTGATTTTTAATTAATATTTTATACTCCATCGTAGTCGAACTGGAATATCTGTATACGTTATTGTGCTTCCTTGCCGTTTGTGCTCCAATATTTTTATAAATTATTAGTGGTAAGTGTATTCCAAAATGATTATTTTTGATCATTAAAGCTTTCTTGTGACTTTAGTTAAATGTTAAATTTTATAGAACTTTACAAATGATTATATTGTTTATTTAATTAATAGTCAGTCCGGCATAATTCATATGCAGTTGCATTTGTTTAAATCCATCAATAGAATTTTAGGATCAAATGACACTGATGAATAATAATTTGGATGCTTGTTACCACAACATGGAATGTTCAGTTGCATTAGGACCGTTTCAGACATTTAATCATATATATAGTAATGTGGGATATCTTTTACTCGGTTTCCTTTTCCTCATTTTTATCAGTCATCGGTAAGTGTGCATGTAGAGCTGTTTAAACTTTAATCTCCACATAAAGTTGATTTGTTTACTTTTTCTTCCAGACATATTTCATCCCTATTTATTTCCAATTAACAGGTCTGATAAATTAATAAACTTTTTAGATGGTGGTATGACTATCTGTCAGCACGACAGATAATTTGCAAATTCCATAATAATTGTGCTTTCAGACTGCTACTTTCATTTCATCTAATGATAAGTTGATGAACAAATGAAGTCCAGACATATTTATTAGAATATAAATATTAGATTTTTCTTTAGTTGTAAGTACTGGAAGCATCACCGTTATATCGGATACAGTTATTGCTCAAGCGTTTTTTTAAATGTTAGTCTGATGATGTGTTTAGAGGCTGTTGCCAGTGCGTTCTATCATATTTGCCCAAATCCTCGAACTTTCCACAATGGTAATTGTTTTATGTCCTTTAGCTTTGTTTCATTTCAACTCAACTAATTCCATACATTGCCACTTTCTGAAAGATTTTTGAACTTTCCTTATATAATAGAGATGGTAAATTGCTTCCAAACAAATCAAAAATTGTTTTGAAAAAAAGTGTCACACAAATCAGATGTCTTGATGCTTATAAAATGCTTTTAACGGTTATTTATAGACACCTTATTTGTTGAAATAATTTTGATACTTCTAATGGTGCGATTCTATTTTGTTCGTCGTGGTGGTGTTTCACTAAATAGAATCTTCGAGTCAATTATATGTGCCATTTCTTTCCATTTCGTTGGCAACGTAAATTATATTAAATTTTAGTCTTTAATAATATCGTGAGATTCTGAGAGTTTTTTTGCTTACTTTCCCTATCCTATTTTGTTTGCTTTTGCACCTCTCACCGAACTTCTATTTGAAGGGCAATAATCCTTGTGTAGCGGAGAGTAAAATGTGGCAGTTTTACACGTCGGCAAATTTTAGATCCTAAAAGACAATTTCTTTACATTGGGAATTCTTCTTACATCAGGACTTCTATTGTCTGTCGCTTTTCACTGTCATTTATTGCTTGACAGTCAATCATTTGATGGTAACTTCTGTTGATTTTTTTTAAGTCACTGCTTCTGTTGATTTTTTAAGTCGCCATATGAGTTTTCTGCTTTCTTCTACTTCAATTACGATTTCTTTTTAGAAACTATTCCAAGCAGAGATTGGAGAGAATGGTTGAGGTATTATTGGCAAATGCTTATAGGAAATGAAACGGACAAAAGTTCGGCATTGAAAAAGTAAGCTTGTTCGTTGCTAGTTTGTCAATTGACTTATTTATTTCTAGATTAGTTACACTAACGAGAACTAGTCATAACACTGCAATATTAATTTATTTTTATACAATCACTCCAAATCTAATCTAACAGCTCAATCGAATAAAATAGCTGGACGTTTTTTTTTCTATCTGCTACAAGTAGGCTTGAAATCGTAGAATGATCGAATATTCCTCGCGTTCCTTTCTGTAAAACAAAAAGAGAATTACATTTCAATTGTCAGAAACCTTTTTACAGGAGATTGCTCGCTTGCATTATTGCATGTAATATTGCATTAGCATTATTATTCGGAATAGGTCTACTGCAGAAATCTTACGTTACGCTTCACATTACAGTTCTTAACGCAGCTGGTTACTTTATTTACTACATTTCCTGCAAGGTCAAGCTCGAATTTTGATAATACTTCCTATTAAATTTAATTTTCAGTAGTAGTTGTTTTCTTCCTACTCGGTTTAAGTTTTCCACTTTGATAGACTTTTCACTTGAAAGAAGTAAACGGAAGTGTTGACATTTTTTTCTGTGTGAATTGTTTTTTTTAACATCATGAACGGATTACGTTGATCACCACAAGCATTACGTTGCTCTTGATGATCTTTGTTCTTCCTTTCACTAAAGCTTCAAAATTATCTTTTCAATTAAACTTTTTGAAATTTCGTAACCGCCGTAGCCTTCTCACCATCATCTGTTTAGGTTTAATGGTCTTGAACAATTAAAAAAAAGTGTGCTTCCTCCCATCTCTTCTGCTTCATCTTTTCTTCTACAATGGAAAGCAAAAAATAATATTTAAAATTTCATATTATGGAGTAACTGTTCCTGACCGTTGCAGATTGTTAATGGTGAAACAATCCTCAAAGATGCTTACGTTCATGGAGTCGTCGCACTTCTGCTTTGGATTGCTGCTTTTTATTTTTTCAGTCGTGGCAAAAATGACTGGACTGTAAGCGAACATTCAATTTACTTGCATTTGATTTATATCCATCTTATTTTTGGAGCTGTCAAAAAATCAACGAAAACAGTTGTGTGGGAAGAAGTTCACTCGAACGGGATCGATTGCGTCACCACAAGCATAATTATGTATTTGCAGTTATCCAAAAAAAAATTAGAAAGAAAATGAAACGGTTATGCAGATCGTTTTCTGTACCTCTAATATTTTGTCATAAGGCTTTTCTATATTACATTAAACTCATAACTTTTGAAATTCAGTTGACGGTAGCAGAAAATCGAGCCATTGCTGAAGAATGTATACTGTTCCAATATTTTGACCATCACGATATTTGGCACTTCATTTCTTCGCTGGCATCGTTTTTCTCACTAATCGCCATTGCAGTACTCGATGACGACATTGCGATTTCTCACCTTAATGGACGATCAATTTCCACCTTCTGAATTTTTCTTTGCGTTAGAAATTATTTTGAGACTCCATATCCCATTCGTCAATTTTATCTACTTCTATGTCTACCTTTTTGCTTTTTTCTTTTTCATTATTTTTTGGTATTATCCTTGTTCACTTACCCATAATTATACGCTCATTTCTGCCAACTTTTAAGTATTATAACTATTTCGATTTACGACATATCACATTAGTTATCCAATTCAAGTCCATTTATAATTTATTTAGGATTTAACCGCAGCCGCAAAATGCTGTCGACTTTATAAACGGTGTTTCTAAAATTTCGAAACGTTTTGACTGCACGATCACTCGTTGGAAACAGCAAGCCATAAAACATTTCCAGCTATAAGGTGTAGTAGATTTATGCGAGGAAAAATCGCTTTGACTTCCTCCATTGCATTTAACGGCTTCTATTATTGATTTCAAAAGATGTTAACATTCATGTGAATTAGTAGAACAAGGAAAAGCCAATAGCGAACATATGGAATTTCTTTGATAAATTCTGTAAACAATTTAGTGGTAGGTCTCTTGCTACTCACATATTTGCCACTGAACAGTTGTTCCGCTCGTTTTCTACGTTTATTGCCCCGTTTTTTCTGCATAATGACAATAATAAAAGATTTTCGTTCTTTTTTCCCTTTGCAGAAAAGTGGGAATCGCAGCGGCCTGTCATTAGTCGCATGCAAAACTTGTATTCCGTGCAGGAACAGAAGTTAAGACGAGGAGATGAAGCATCAATTAGTTAAATATTACATTGAAATGTCACTTTTTAAATAATGGTATGAGAAGAGGGAAGAAATGCGTAGAACTAGCTGGAATTCATTTCTCCAGAAAATTGCATTGACCTTCTTTTACAAACGGATATAAATTGAAAATTAGAAGACGTCCCACCAAGCATCCAGCAGAAAGCTTCTCCTCTCCTCTTCTCTCAAGTACTTTTCCACCGAAAGAAACGAATGTCCGACCTGACCACTTTCGTCTTGTACTTTATTATTCTCTTGCAATGTGCACTATGTTCCGAATGGATTTATCACGAACCTGTTCATGACTGGAACGTCGGTAAGTTACCTGATAGTTGAAGAATCAAGCTAAATATTTCAATTGCGTTCAAAGACTATTCCAATTTATTTCCATCTTACCATTCAGTTCTGATCTCAGTAGCAATGATGAGCTACGTGTACATTATATGTAACAGCGACAACTACCAAATGAACCTCCCAAGTCTTTTGAAATTATAACTATACAAATTCAAAAATTTAGGAGAACACTGGGATAAAGACAGTACTGCTTGGGGCAGTTTTAACTCATTAAAAAGTGGGAAAGCTGGCGCAAGGGAATACGGCGATAAAAGACACGATTATGGTAACAGAAATCATGACGGTTTTGCATATGGAAGTAAGGGTGCTGCAGATGGATTTTCCGAGTTTGCAAAACATATCGCAGATGGACATATCGTTGATGCACTGGAAGCTGGAGAACATGCACTTTCTGGTGAGAGCGATGTCTAAATAAATCCTAAAATTTAACTGCGGACTTTCATCTCAACAATGAACTGAAAGTGTTGATGTCTTGGAAGGACCTGTAAGACTTCAAGTTGTAAGAATTTTCCGTAAACATCCTTTCCTTTATTTAAGGAGCCGAAGGACACAAAAAATACTCATACTTTACGCAGGGATCAGGGCCGCATGGATTCTACTCCAAAGGATATTGGGGAACCAACGGTGAGTGAACATCGATTCTGAATTGCAAAACTGCAGAAACACATAAACCTCGATTTTATAAAAATGCTTAATATCTTTTTTAAGAAAACATAAATTAAACAAAACGCAAATTGTTAAATGCATTTGAGAAGTTTAATGAAAAGAGATTTCATTTCAGATTGAAAGTGCCTTTTAGGTTATGATCATGAAGCAGCGAAAGAAGCTCATGTAGAAGATGCTAATCGTGACGGCTTTAAGAAAGGTTACGAACACGCAGACGCCGATCACGGTTTGGCACATTCTGCTTGGGACAAGGTCGCATATGGCAAAAAGAGCGGCGGAAATGCCCATAATCACGGTGCCTGGAAGCAAAGTGCTAAGGAATGGGACAACACTGAGCACGGGGATGGATGGGAAGATCTCAGTGATGAGCATCTCCACGATCACCACCATAAGCACCATAAACATGGAAACTGGGACTAAATCCAGAAATGCTTACAAAAATTTTAGATATTTAATTCTAATTTACATATAGTCTCATTTAAATTCCGATTTTCCACCTACTCATGTCTTGTTTTGTTGGATATAAAGATATCTTGCTACATGAAAAAAGTGATAAAAGTATCCAGTCGTATTTCATATGTTACACGAACGTTGGATAGGCCAGCTGCATGAACAAATGAAAGCAACACGCAACAAATGCAAAGTACATAAGGGCACGTACTGTATCACAGATCTTCACGCTATAGTCATCTTAGTGTTGCAGATCTGGAAATATTGATCCAATGAATACAATTGAAGGACAATTATTAAACCATAAATTTTTAAGATCTCAATTTAAAAAGTTTTTTTTGAGAAAAAAATGCCTTTTTTAAATTTACTAAATTTTTAAGAAGTCAAATCCTATAATTCAGTTATCATTTTAAGAAAATTGATGTCCCTCACTTATAAGTTATCAAACAACTGCCATAACTACTTTCAAGAAAAAATAATTTCCGTCAGGAACACTGATGACAGGAACTGGTTCCTCAAAAGTGTTTTATTCTATGGGCCGTGATTTGCCACCGATTTCACAGAAGGTGATTTTCGGAATGCTGAGGAATTGACTCGGCGCGTTTAATGCTGCTGGGGGTTTTAGTGAGGTTCGGTGTTGCTGCTTCTTTATTAATCCGACTTTTCGACCCTTTCCAAGTTCAAATGAATTTATTGTGGTACATTAATCCGAGGAATGTGTTATAATATTCGTTAAGAATTTGATCGATTAATTTTTCACTGAATTAATTTTGTTTTAAATCGCAGCTTATGGATTGTCTATAAATTTCGTTCATTTTTTCAGGAAGGATGTCATTGTGACAATTTGTATGAGAAATAACGAAACATTTGCAAAATGATGTTAGTAAGGATAATATTATTACTAATATTAGTTGGGACGCAGTTGTCCTTGGGGGCAGATTCGAGCACATGGATGGATGCGTCGTTTCGCGTTAGTAAGCTGAATTTTATTTGGTCGAAAGCCATACATCATCTTAGCGATAAAGCAAAAATCAAACGTTTGAAGGTAAGTGATTATAAAATGTTAAAACCTGATTATAAAATGTTAAAAAGTGAAACTTCTTGGTCGGCGGAGTCAACGCTGAAATTCTTTATTCGGCATTTTCGGAACTTATCTTCATTTCCATTCTTTATTTTCAGAATGAGCTGGATAAATTTGATTCTCTTTATTTATCTACGAAAATAAGAAGTATAAAAAATGAAAAGGTAATTCTAGAGGAGTTGGATAACAAGCTGGCACAACTCCTCGAGAAGTATGGTTTGGAATCAGCAGTGAATGCTTATATGAAGGTATATCAATGATGGGTAAATATTTTCTCGCGTTTTAGAAAACATTTATACTCTTCTGGTGTGTTTGATTTTTGGATTTATTTCTTTTGTAATTAAGATGTCGAAGTAAAAATCGAAAAAGCTAAACTCAAAAAATGTTTGGGTCGATACTGTGCTAAATGAAAACTCGAGTATTTCAGAAATATAAATGGCGAAACGAAGAACAAGAAGAAAACATTATTCTTCCTTCAGGGAAATTTAAAGATCCTAAGCTGCAAAAACTTTGGCACGCTGCACAGAATTCACACTTTTCTAAAGCTGCAATGAAAAGTAAAGTTCTTTGTGTATCATTTGTGCATGACAGTACTCTAGCGATGACTTATCAAATAATGGAACTGGGAATTTTAGTAGTTTATGCAGATTGGTCACTTGAATTAACTCTCTAATCATATATATAAATCATTTTCCATAGATAATATATATAAATAAATTGTTTCAGCTCTTCACAAAGAACTCAAAGAGCATGAACAAAAGATGGAGCTCTATGAACAGAAAGTGCAGCTGTTCAATGAGTTCAGTGATAATACTTTAATTGAAAATCCTTTTGAAGCTAGCGACAAGTTAAATCGTGAACTGAAAGTTCATCATAATGACATTATGGATTCGTATGATAAATTGTATCAAAAAGTTGCACAAGTACCACAAAAGATATTCAGCAATGAAAAAGTGGAGAATTTATGGCATTTGGTTGGTACTAGAAGTTTTTTTAGTTTGTTCGTTTCAATTTTGATTAGGACCTATCGGTAACGATTATTATTTTATGAAATATGGAACAGTTCGGGGTGTAGGATCTTCATATTTTATTGTTTTTTTTATTGTATATTCATATTCATGTTTATATAGTCTCCATATTCACAGCAGTGAAAAATGCAGCCGGAAGGGGAGTCATTTCTGAAGTTTGTACTTATAAACTGAAATAAGCTGATTGGAAATAGAAACTGACAATCTTTATATAACAGTAACACTCATTCAAATAAAAGTTGTATTTTTGTAGGAGTTTTTACAAGGCCGCAGAATGATGATTCTTTAATTTAGGCAGTACAGAATCCGAACTTCACCACCTCAGAATTGGAATCAATACGAGTGGAACTAGATCATTTTGATAAGCGTCTTGAGAAGATGAAGTACCGTGACGAAGAACTTAAGGTAGTGAAGAAACAACAGGAAAAATTGGGCAAACTCAGTGTATACGACGAAGACGCCGATATTTTCGAGGAAGAAAATAAACGTTTGCAACGTAAACTTAGGAAATTGGAAAATTATTTAGAAACAAAAATTGTTCACACAGAATTATAAATATTGTGAAAATATTTACCGGTTTTCTGGATTTGTAGAGTCGAATATTTGTTAAGGTTTTGATGAGGGTTTTATTGATCGATAGGAGTTTTTTTGGACGTTATAAGACAAATGATTTGTTTGGTAAAAAAAAACTAGCAGTTTGGTATAACTACTCATGGTTTATGGGTTCTTGATTTGATTTTGCCCGATACTGCATTAGAAAAAAAAATAGAACACTGACGTTTATTTGTGTATCCACTTGCTGGTGTAGTAGATCAGCTCCAATAAATATATCGGTCTTCTCCAGTAGCCTTTTAAATTTTCCAGATCACGATTTCTCGTGGAGTCTAAATTATTGTGTAAATCATTTTGTGGTTGGGTGAGCATTACCTAACTGTGAGAGTTCGGATTCGTCCCTCGCTGGAGTGAAAGAAGAGGGAATAAAGATATGGGATAAAGTGAACGAGCTCCCAAACTCTCTGTACATGATATGTATATATATATATATATATATATATATATATATATATATATATATATATATATATATATATATATATATATATATATATATATATATATTGGAATAGGTGTGGCGTAACTGTTTAGACTATTCAAATTTACTATTCATTTGTATTCAACTGTGCACGAGTAACAAGTATACGAAAATAAGTGATGAAAATTAACTTCAAGACTTAGAAGTCTTGTTTGGCAGTTATTTTTCCTTCGTTTACTATATATATTAAGACAATGTTAATGTTTACTTTTCATAAATGGAGATCATAAGCCGTTTCTACAAAATGCCTTTTAAGATTCATGCAATATTGGCAAATTAGAATTAGAAATTAAACTTTGTTAAAACGTATTATAGACTATTCAATAAAATCAGAACTCAAGACACAATTTTAGTTTCTTGTTTTGCGTTTGAGCATAAACTGTAATGAGCAATTTACAGGAGAAATGTTCCATCTAGAAAAACGGTAATGTTCACGTTTTCATGAAAAAAAAAAACAAATCTAATCGAATACACTGTTGTCGTCATTATGTACATGTAACAATGAATAATGAAAAATATGACAATAACTGAAAAAGTAATGGGAGCTAAACATAACATAGAAAAATCAAATTATTAGTGAGAGAACGGGTAGTGCTGAAAAGAAAGGCAATGTGTATATTAGCCAACAGTTATCCATCCTTGATCATTAACTGTCTGTTGACTTCTTGGACCATTATCCTGAAAAATAAAGATGACCAGAGAGTTTAAACTTCCACAGATTAATGTTTAAGTTCGAAATTTGCGAAACTAAACTCAAATCTAAATTATTTATTGGACGGCTTAGGACAGGCTTAAATTATAATTTCTTTTTATTCTACCAGTCAAAAACTATCAGTCTATTTATGTTTAGTTTTTGGTGTTTAACTTTTTGAGGTTAAGCTTTTTGGTGATAACCAAGTTTTTTATTATTATAATAATTTTATGGAATAAAAGATTTCTTCGTGCCAGTAATGCGAAACACGCTCACAGTATGAAAAAATGCCGGTGACGGAAACGATAATCATAAATGAGGATTTTCGCTATATTTCAAGATCTTTATCAACCGTATCGAGTTGAAAAATGATTTTAACTTCTACACAGATATTAGAAGGATCAAAATATGACCTTCCGTTTCTTATTTTTAGTTTCATGTTCCTGCATCTCCCTTTCTCTCTGTCTTTTTAAGACAAAAATACTCTCATTCTGAATATTCTGCAGATACGAGCTTACACAGCTCCAAACTCGGATAATCAAATTTTTAAGTTTTCTTTATCCACTAGAAGGAAAAGAATCCTAATGGTCGATAGTTAGGTGAGAAAATTAAAAGATAAGGAAAAAATTTTTATTTCCTTCTTAATCTCCTCTTCTTTATTTCATCTAAAATCATGTTGTTCTTGATTCTACAGCACAATGCACATAGATCTACTGTTAGCAATAATGAAAAAAGTTTTAATAAAATTTTCAAAGAAGATTGCCTGGTCATTCTGCTTGCCCTTTCCCGCTTGCTGCATGTAAACAACATCAATTTCAGGTTCCGAAGTATGATAATTCGGTTGTCTGGAAATGCTTTCACCATCCACAATCGACTGATCATAGACATTTTTTGGCTCATTATTTTTGCTATCAATACTCTGAAAACAATCTCTGCAATTTCTTCGAATGTTTATTTTTAAATTGGGAAAACAAAAACATGAAAGTGTAAGATTGAAATCAAATTGCTACCAGCTGGTTTTGACTGTTTATTTTAAGTAATTTGTTCAGTTCCCTCAATACCATTTTCATCGCTGTGTGATATGTTAATGATAGTGAATATTGCAAAAATATTTCAATAAATGAAAATGCGTAATTTTCAAATACAACTTGTTGTTTATCTTTCATTTGCACTTTTTTTCTCCCTCTGTCATACAAAGTTTTAACTGTAATATTCGATCAACGAGATGAAACCAAACTAACCACTGTGTCTGGTAGACCGATGGGCAACTGAGCATCATAACCAGTCGGCTGCCCGCTAAATTTAGTCGCCGAAGCAAATTGACCAATATTGTTGTTGCTACCGAAAGCGTTATTTTGTTGTCGCACATTTCCGCTTCCAAAATTCTGATAGGGTTGTAACACTTCGGGGAAGGGATTTTTATGATCCAAAGATGATGGAGAGTACTGCTTAGCTTGTATCGGATAACTTGGTGGCGGCACTGAAAGTAAAGGTTTCGTCCGATCATTATCGTTCGGAAAATTGCTATTTCCATTTTCAAATACATTTCTTCTTTGATCGCTGTTAAAACAATTAGTATTGCTATTCAAATTAAAATTACTATAGATGCTCGGTGACATACTCCCAGTGAAACTGTTTTTCATCATCTGTTGCTGCTGATAATTCCTAATTCCAGAGAAGTTTTGAACAACATTTGATAGAGAATTCTGCACATTCGATGCTGTGTTGCTCATTTGACCTAAGACTGAATGTGAAATTTGTTCTGAAAACATTGGAATATTCAACAATTAATTTTTCTCTTCCACAGGCTATTTCAGCTAATTGCTCCAATTTAGATAGCTTTTCCCAAATGGTAGTACCTTTCCTAATGAGAAAGTTCGGAGTGAAAAAACATTTTTCATTCCACTTGACTAACCAGTACTTACGCACATCTACTTGAACAAATTGACCATTATAATCGAGTTATTAAGCGATGATTACAGCAATACTTCACTAAAATAAGCGTAGGAAGCTTACGTGGTATTTCCTGCAGAGAAATCCATTTTGACTCGAAATTTCGATAGTGATCGGCGATCGGTCGTACGATTCCATCGCCAACATTTTGTATTCCATTAAGACGATTCTCATAATTACCGTCACCATTACTACTACTGCTCTTGTTGCCATTATCACTGTTTATACGATTTAGGCCTGCAAATTTTTGTTTGCAGCATTCTGTTCCTTTAAAATGTTAAAAAAATTACCAAAATTGCATGATTTTACATACCAGTTTAATTTATTTAAAATCCCTTATTTCCGATTACATACGAAAATCAGGTGTTCTTTTCTTCTATGCTTAGCTTCCAATTTAAAATTCGACTTAGATTTTAGATATTTGCTAACTTTGGTAATGAAATTGTTGGAAATCGTATTCATTCTGTCTATCACTGTATGCAGCTGCAAAGGAGCGCCACTCCGGTACGAAAAGATAAAAGCAGCTGCGGCGTATAATATTCAAAAGTGTTTCACCTCTCAGATGATCCCTTTCAATACCAAGCTCCGGTAAACAGAAGTCGTAACAATCGCTGCATTTCATTCCTGAATCAGTTTTGCAAACTAAACCTCAAACATTACATATTTGAGATTTTAATTTTTAAACTTACAGAACTCACATTTTTTTTTACTTATAGAGCTTCAAAAAGACTAATAAACTAATTTTTGCTGCTTTAACTTGTGCAAGATATCTAAAATCAAAAATACACCTCTTTGATCAGACTTTGTATAGTTAAGCAAAATCCATCGTGCACCATCACATTCAGGAATGGATGGATGAAAAAGCGTAGATACATTACCAAAATATGAACCAGGCAAGAAATTCCACGCTTCCTCCCATCCGTGAATTTGTTCCGTACGCTTTAAAATAATAACAGAATTCAAATATGTGTGAATGTGTGTGAGTGATTTATTTTTACGATTATTGGACAGTAAAAAGTGAGTGATGAAATGAATCAATGATGAAGTTCGAAACAGACTTTCAGAGCATTCTGCGCACCAATTTCGAGAGCGTATTTGTCGGGCATTGTTGAAATGTTCATATTCATAACAAAGCAAACCAAATTTTTGCCGTTGTCTTTCAGAGTCGAATCAATTACTGCTATTCTTCTCTGCAATTATCTTAATAGAAATGGAAGAGGAAATGTCGCAGTGAAGCAATCTTTTGTTTTGCAACGCCGGGAATGCCAATTATCGATTGATGAAAGACATGTCTAATTTTGAAAATTTTTAAACTCTCATGAACTACAATAAATAAAAATAAAACTTCGTAAATTTTGACAATTGGACCGCTTTTTATAGAACTCAATTTTAAAGATGAACCATCGACAGTTTACTGAATGAAACAATTTTTCAGAAGGTATTAAGAAAGGTTGCACGGATAATGTGAATTCAACGAATTTAACCTAATACCTTATTAACAGGCTCAAATGATGTCAAACGGCTTGTAATTTCACGTCTCAAACTATTTCACAAATTATTACGCAAATAAGTAAATTAGAACCTTGCGATACAACACAACAGCATCGACTTTAGGCTTCAGTAACTGATGATAACAGTTGATTACTTTGGAGCAACTTACTAGTGTTTTTTTGTTTGTTAACAATGGTTATACTTTTCATGAATTAATGTTTATTGAAAGTAAAACTCACCACTGTAAAATCATATATGGCAATGTAGTTATTTTTAATTGGAAGATTGCCCAATATCTCAAATCTAACTTGATGACCGTTCTGATACATCGTGACTAGGGTCGAATTCCCCTGCTCATTACGGAATATGACCGGTGGTATCCAAGAAAACTTCCGCGATTCCTGCTAAAGAATTTTGGAATGAAATTCATTTTGAACATAATTAACGACTGCAATTATACGCCAGCAATGTAAGTGATTTTTGTTTTAGTTTGCTAAAATTTTTTTGTAAATTAGCTGAATTCCAATTTAGAATATGAACTTTTGTGTAAATTGCAGTTCAACCCAAACTCAAATTATTATAACAAAAAAATAACTTCTCAATGGCCGTGAAAAAATCCTTCTTTAAAAAAATTAACTTGAATTATATAACTAAGCTTGTAATGGAAAAAAATTCAAACTAAAAATTAGAATTGAGCAGCGATATAGAAGCAAATGTTTAAAACGTCTCTTAATGTCATCATAATAACAGATTCTAGGAACTTGACATTAAATGTCTGAGATATGACATGATGTTGGACGATATTATTCTGATAATTAATAAGATTAAAATACACACTGAGAAAAGAATACATTTTAAGTGGATCAAAAGGACTGTTTTAGAATTTATTTAGATATTACTTTCATTACCCTTGTTAAAATTTCTATTTAAGAAGCATTTCCCTCCTAGCAATGTTGATGGGTTTGCTGATAAGAGCTACAATTGATAAGTAAGCTGTGCTCGAATGTCTAAGCTGATAATTACACTTTGCTCACCGCTTGCAATTTTTTCAAGAGATAGTCTCATGAAAATGCTTAAAATTACACTTTCAGCTGTTCCTGTAGTTAGTGTTGCATTCTGATTTGTTTCCATTTTGATTTTCATTATGAATTTTCCGGAGACAGTTAAACGAACACATTTCGACGTAGCAAATGCTGTTTAAAAGTGATCTGTACAGGAAGGATTTTTTACGAAAAATCTATTGATAGTATCAAGATTTAACTCGTTCAAGTGATACCTACATCAAAACTACATAGTTAATCTACTCATTTCTGGATTTCGGGAACTACAAACAAAAAAAACTAACTGTGAATTCATTGTTGAGAAGTAAGATAGTAGCTATAATGCAGCATGTAATAATCGAAAGCAATACGATAAATGTGTAGGATTTATTCTTCACTTCTTGAAATAATTGCCTTAGTTCACTCATTCGATTACGTTTCAAATAATCTGTTGATGACTTTTTTGCGCCATTTAATTTGCGTAGTGAGCCACCATAATTCTGAAAAATTAATTTAGGAAAAATCGCGATATGCGAAGTATTCAACGTAATTTCTTAGCATCAGAAAGAAATTCTGCAATGATTTGTTTTGGAAATCTTTAATAGTAATAGCCTGGAAGGAAAAAAGTGAAATCAGATAACCATACTATGAACGGAATATTCTCATTCGCTTTACATCACACGTGTGAAAGGATACTGCAAAAGGTGTATAAAAATCTGGAAATTATAACCGAGTAAGTTGACTAAGTGGCATTCGCGTAAACAACGCATTTATTTGTTTTTTAACGTATACTTCGTGGGTGGTAAATGAGTAAGCTCTACAAAGTACAAGACGCAAATTGAACTAACTAAGTACCATTTTGTAACTATTTTTATTGTCATTCTATTATTTTGCTTGATTTGTTACTTCATTTACATCGTTCGTTTATTTATTTATTTCGCGTAAAGCTCAGATAAAGACATACGTCTTTCTCATTTTATAATCTTTTCGCTGCAATTTTCACATTTCTCACTTTTAATGTTGAAAAAGCAATGCAATAAAGCGGAAGTTGGAATAGTTCATCTCTTCTCAGAGAGAGATTATCTTTCACCTATAACCTTTTCACCATTCTTGCACTTATTTGATCATATATCATTGTCTTACCTGTCCACTTTTTTCTCCATTACTGATTTAATCTTTCCTCTCTCCACTCTAAATTGAGTGCAAATATTTGCAAACAGTTATTCTCAAGAATGCACTATACAAATAGAAAATTCCTCTCTCCGATATCTTAGCTTTGATCAACGAAAAGTAAATCAATCTGTCTGTCGTATATGAAGGATGCTGTAAGTACTGCAGAACCAGTTAAAAGTACGTCCACTTCCACATTCACAAGATTGAAAGTGCAAAGTGCAAGTGAGTTTGCACTGGCAATAAACATGTAAACAGAAAGACGGTAATTCAATGTACTTCTTTTTCGTGTAAAATTTATAAAGAAGTGAAAAGACGTTGATTATTTAAAAAAGGTATTGTTTAAAATATGAAATCACTGTTCATTTTCATGAATTGTGTGATATGATATAATATATGTATGTTCTAAGTTTCTGTAATGTTGTTTTTTCATGCCTAAAAAAATAAATGGAATAAAGGAAGACATCAAAAAAAGGATTAAGAAAATGAATTGATGAACAAGTAAATGGCAGGTATAATAAACACCCAAATAAGTTATCAGCTTATTTGCTCATTAGTCTAATGAAAGGAAACGAATAATGAAGGCATTGATGACTTACAGTTAACTGCAGTTTGGATATAGCAATTGGATCGCCAGCGGAATTCAACGCATAAAAGGGTGTAAAATGTTTCGCATATCGTCCATTTAAGTTGTACTTTTCCAGGAATTGGTAATTATTTTCATAAATATTTCCAGTTGGTGTGAAACAAGCAGGCATTGCAATGTTGACACTGTCTGCTACTGCCGTTGTTGTTGTATAAGGTAGTTCTGTATAATGTAGTAAGTCTTTCTTGCATAAATTTTCATTACTTTCGATTAAATTTGTCCAAGAATTACGTCGTCTAATGGAATATGTTGGTACTGCAACGCTTGATGATTCTGTGCTGCTAAATGTGGCGCTATCATCAGCGTTCGTTGAGAAACGATAAGATGGTGGCGGACCGCCTTAAAAAGAAATTTTATTCTACTTTCTATTTAATCCTTATATGAAGTAAACAATGATATAAGATTTACAAAGAAAAATAACAGCGATTATCATTATAATCTAAATTATGATTATTGCAGAGAAGGAGAACTAATTTGCAGCAGTGACCACCTTTCTGTAAAAGAAAACGTTCAGAAAAATGCAAGATATAATGTTCTTCAACAGTAATCAACGACTTCAAAAAATTCACAGGAAAAAAAGGCTATGAGTTGTAAAGCAACGTGAAATTACCTGGGAAAATAGAGGATGGTTTTCCAACGGGTCGAGGTTCAGCATCAAGTTGTTGAAAGTGGGTCTTTGATTGCATAAATCTCTGAACAAACTTCATGATACCGCAACATTATATATGATGAGAGTATGGCTGAAGACGGACATATGCGCGCCTCTGCGCTGCTGTATCATTTCTCAGAAAGGAACAATATTTGTTGATGCTCTTTATGTGAATGGAAGGAAGAACCGGTTGCTTAGGGTTGTGCGGAGGATACTTCCATACGTGGCGGTGATAAAGAGGGAAGGAATTGACGGCAGAGCAGAGGGACATGAAAGAGTGGAAGCAGAAAGAAATTAAAGGACTTAACTCACGGGAGATGAGAAGATTTAAGAGCAGAATTTTGGAGAAGATATTGTACAGCACAAGAAGGGAAAAATATTTTGCAGATCAGTATCATGTTCGGTCGAAGAATGACCTTCCTTGATTTGGGATACCCTGTCAACGGCATCTTCACAATATCCCGACTGCACCATCACACACTTTTAGCCATCCCACTATCCCATCTACTACTGGATGAACATTACTACGAGTGACCTCCACTGATCATTAGCAACCGAATGAATAATACCTTACCACACACTCTGCTCACCTTAGATGACCTTAACCAGCAATTTCTTGGCGACAAAAACAACGAAATAACTTTCATCCATTCGTTCATTATGTGCGACTATCACACACATAAACAGTATTTCGCAGAAGATAATGCTCATCACAAGGAAAAGTAATATTTTTAAAAGTTGACAAATTAAATGCACTTGTAAAAGCGAAATTTGTAGTAGGCGGATAATATCTTATTAGAAGCCATCTATGAGTTTCAAAACAAAATGAAATTTTATGATGACCGGCTTAAAATTAACGGAATAAAAATAAGGATAGCATCGAGAGCGTTTCTTTGATCAATTTCTACTTTTGTAACTCTTCTAAAGTTTTTAAATAAAAGCAAAGAATTTCTTCTTCAAATTAGTCCTATATAAATCCTATATGACGGGAGTGAGGGACAGTATTTGGCCAGTGCGACTGGACAATTTATGTTAGAGAGTGACCTTCTTTATCATTTGTGATAAGCATTGACCACATGAATCAAGAATTTATAAAACGTTAAAATTTGCGAAAACTTTGAATAGATCAATCATAGTCATTTGGAGTGCCTTTTACTTTTCAATAGATTTTGAACAGATGTTTTCACTCGAACTCGATGGACTTCTCTAAATTGCTTTGCTTTCCTTTTTTTGCCTCCTCTGAAATAACTACGATATATGTCATTAATCTACCTCTAATCAACAGCTACTGTATTATGCAGTCTACTACAACCAAAACCGAGAGATCGGACAACTTTAATTAATCTTGACGAGATCGAACAAACTGATTAAAAGAAATCGGACTGAATTCCATTTAGATGAACAGCGCTGAGCTGAACTCATCTTGAATAATTTAAATTAAAAATGAATTCTTAAAGATCGTAAAGTATGTAAAATGCAACAGAGTGCTCTATGCCAACGGTAAATTTTGAGGTAGTAAGACACATATTGGTAAATAAGTAAATAGAATATAATTTCTAACGAATATTTAATTTAACTATCATTACTTAGTTGGTAGTTTGTAAGATACGTTAACAAATCGAAATAATTTGAAATATGATCTGTTGGGTGAAATGATGGCATTGAAAACATAACATTCTTACCGGCAAAATTAAATAGCCAAACCTTATCTGCCATAATTTTTTGCTTATGGTCTGAGAAAGATAGGTCTCCTCTGATTACTCAGATATCCACTACGGACAACGATGCCAATGGAGAGTTTTAGTGATGCAGTTCGATCTTCAGAAATAATGATCAGACTTTCATATCAACTATTTCATATTATATTTCATACTATTTCATATCTGTGTTATATTGTAACATTCAGAGTAATAAAAGGAAATGAAAAAAATTTTTGCAGAAAATATTGACATATTTCTAAAGTTTAATCGGAGGTTCTCCACATGCAAGATAACCAATAGAATCCAGAGCTATCTGACCTTCTAATCCTTGATTTGATTACAAAACCGAAAAAAATCATGCAAGCCAAGCAGTGAATTATTACTGAATGCTTTTTAATAAATGAAATTTCAGTTTTATAGATGACCACTCTTGCGAATTTCAAATCTCTCTGAGATGAAGTACAGCAAATGCACCATTGTTGTTATTATTGTTATTGTTGTTATTATTATTATTTATTTTTTCCTTCATCTGTAATCCACCAAATTACGAAATCGAAAAGCTTATACAATGCTATCAAATTTATCTTTTATCTGATTCAATTGCAGAGCATTGTGCAAAGTGAGAATGACGATAATAACAAAGATATTATGAGTTCATAATGTTTGAAAATAAAACGGGAAAACTCGATTGAGGTGGAAATCGAAATAAACTTTAGGAAATATTTGAATAACAAAGTTGAAATACAACGAAACTTGCTGACAATAACTAACTCCTAGCGCTCTGTTTACATACATCGTCGAGTATCCCAGCTATCCTTTTGCGTAGATGTACACCTTACCGGAATGTTACGGATAAAAACAATTTTATTATTTCACACTTTCAGGAGGAAACAATTACTTTTTTTTGAAAAACTTTAGCTCATTTAATGAGCCAAGTTAATAGGCTGGGCTACTTTTTTAAAATACGCCGGTAAGGCTTTCCTCACAAGAGAAACGACGAAAACCAGTGTTATTATGTTCGAAGTGGAACAGAAGCATCTGCAATAAGCTTGCAATTTGCGCTATTCTACTACTTTACGGCATATCCAACGAAGATGGTAAGTGGCAAAGTGTGGGTTCACGAGAGCCAGCTCATCACTTCGTGACCACAGGTTTGTACTCGAGTTGCCTATAATAAAAGTGCTGATAGATGCGGGAAGAGTTTTCAGGCCAAGAATGGTTGGATGGTTTGATAAAGTGTTGACGGCATATTTGGTCATTTGTGGGTCGCAATATCTATTATGATAGTGCCAGGTTGCTCCTTTTTTCCGATTTTAGCTTAACTTCGGATAATAGCTGGCCTTATCGGATTCTTTGTGCTCAATGTTAGTTTTTTTTAAGTTTTATTAAATCTTATTAATATAGGCAATGTGGTGGAGGCTCTAAGTTCTGTATGTATGACAGTGTTAGCTATTGTCATTACTAAATATACAAATTTCAACTTTATTTTTGCTTCCATACTACTTCCTCTTCTTTGCGATCAATTTATAATTTATTGCTTTTGCAGAAGTGAATATTATTTGTCATAGGGAAAGATGGAGGTTCTTTTTTGAGGATAATTATCAAAAAAGTGATCACTAGAATTTATTATTGGTTCATATTATTGTTATTGTTAGGAAGGTTGTAGTCAAGTTAGATAGTTGAAGTACTGATTGATTTCTCAATATTGCAATTACAGTACAGTTATTCACGCAGACATGGATATGAATTTTCGTACCGATGAGGGAGTTCGCTTTCGCAAAGTAAAAGCAAATGCTAATATCGATAACGAGAGCAGTGAATTAGAGGAGTCAGATGTTACCGATCGATTCAGAGAAGAGGAGGCACAAAAAGGAAGCTCGGACACATCTTCCTGTTCTTGGGAAGAGCAGGGTGATAAGGAATGCTTAGACGTTCCAAGTTTTTGGAACTACATATGGGGTGAACTTACGAGGTTAGGTACAGTTTTGTGCATTTGAAGTTGTTTGTTTTAAAACACAGAAGGAGAAACTCCAGGATTTAATCACATTGAAATTTGAAGTTTTTAATGTAAAACGCTGACATATCACATTACACATTCTTGTGAGTTGTAGGGGATATTCGCTTGATAACGATGAATTACGTTATACAGAAAAACAGAAGAAAATAAGTGCATTTTTGAGGATACCAATTGAATTAGAGAAATTCTTGTTTTATGGCACATTGCAATGTCTGGAAGCTTTTTGCCACTTATCTACATTTTTGCCAATCCGTCTGCTGGTAAAACTTTTTCTTGAAGGATTTATGAGGCGCAATAACATCTTGTATACTGAACTATCATAATTCGTTTAACAGTCTGAATTCAGTCACTGGCTAAAATCTGAACAATGCTACATTTTTAGAAAAGAGATTGGGATTAAAGATAAGTATGAAATAAAGGATCGAGTTTAAAATTAAGCGTTGTCAGTTGCAGATGGCTGTTGTTGGTTCGTTATTATGCTTAAGAAAATGGACCCCATCCAATACTTGTGATTTTTTAAAAGCTTTTATTGTGGCAGTTTGTTCATATCTCATGACTTTGATTGACACATCAGTAATGTATCACCAGGTTATTATCTTCTAGTTTTGCGAATCTTTCAACAAAATAATTTTGTCTTTGAATTCTTAGATTTTGCCAGAATTTACATTATGCATTGCTTTGTACGTTTTTTTGAAGCTTTTCAGGTTGGAAAAAGAAGAGAAAACAGTAGCCTATACAGTATTTTTTTAGCTTATACAGCTGTATTTCAGATTTATATTCATTTACGTTACTGTACAATTGACTGTTATTTTCTCCTTCATTTCAAATTTGATGGATTTACGTAGCAATATACGAAGTATTTCACCGGATCCTCTTCTGAGATTGTTTTAGGTACGAGGACAAGGTGTTATCAAACTTTATATTTTTTACAATATGCTCGAAGTAGCCGACAAGTTGTTTAGCAGTTTCGGTCAGGTATGTGTTTTATTTCATTTTCTGCTGACTTTTGTAATTTATTATAATAAGCATTGAATATTTTAAAGTTAATCCGAAATTATGAATTGCAGGATATTTTTGATGCCTTATTTTGGTCAAGTACACATTCGTCATCAAGTTATGTACGGATGTTTGTGCACCTATTTATTGCAGTCATATATACTTGGCTACATACAATACTGGTGTTGCTGCAGGTATATTGAATATATGGCCATCATGTTGTTAGTGCTAATGAAAAATATGTTTTTAACAAAATTTCAGGCTACAACTTTAAATGTTGCTTTTAATTCGCGTACGCAGGCATTACTTGCTATAATGATGTCCAATAATTTTGTTGAACTGAAAGGATCGGTTTTCAAAAAATTCGCCAAAGCAAATCTTTTTCAGATGTCATGCAGGTATTTTTTTGCAGAACTTTCAGATTTTTTAATTTGTACATTTCATGCTACACAGTTCATTTCGTTAAAGTAGACAGAAATATTGCTTACATTATAAGTAGCGTTGTTTGATGTATTTGGTGATAAAAATAGATAAAACTTGATAGGAATGAAAGCAAACGCTTAATTTACCTCACAGTTATTAATATGACATAGTGTTTAGACCTTTAAAAAAGTGAAATTTCCAGTGATGTCCGTGAACGCTTTCATATCTTTACTTTATTAGCAGTTGTGGTTGTGCGAAATATGATGGCGGTAAATTGGAAATTCGAGCATTTCGTGGAAATGTTGCCAGATCTTGTTTGTTTTGTTCCTCTTATTTGCATAATTTTAAAATTCAAAGGTCATCATATTCATGGCTTTGAAATGCTATCTTTAAATTCCATCATGCAATGAAGACATATTACTTTCGGAAAATTCATTGGACACTTCTTAGGCCCTGGTGACGATTGCTGAAATAATTGTTGATTGGTTAAAGCATGCTTTTATTACCAAGTTCAACGAAATACCGGCAGAGGTATATCAAGGTATTGATTAATATAATTTTTCAGATTAACCAAGTTCCTTGCTCCATACTTTGATTATTTAGGGAATAGGTATAAAACCCTTCATCTGGATTCTCTTTAACTTCTGTTAATCATCAAGTAACAGTCGAAATATAAAGTGAATTTGAGGCTTAGACTTATGAAAAAATTTATTGAATATAATTTTTAGATTTTACAATAACAATTGCCTTTGATGTCGTTCGAAGTCGCGGAGAGAAGGCTTTTTCGGATTGTTCCGATCAGATATCAAGAAGAATGGGTTTTATACCTATTCCGCTAACAATTTTGCTGATACGCGTTTTTACTCAAACATTTGACTTCACCATTACATCTGTGCAGCTTGTTTTTTGTGAGTTGTGATTTTAAGTTCTCCTACATTCCCTTTTTTAAATTTCATTAGTGTTTTTGGATAGATTTGAACTTTTGAAAGCAGTTGAGTTATTGTGTTCATTAAATTTTCGATTATTTTTGATGTGGATGTTCAACTTTCAGTGCGTACGTTCGGTTTTGGGAATCCATTTTTTTAAATAACTAGACCGTTTCTTGCGGAATCAAACTGTTTAATCCACACTGACTCAGCTGGGTTCTATTCTAAAAATGAAGCTTTGAGTAGTCATCTGAATTTTTTCTAATCGCTTTTTAGATTTAACATATATACTTAAATGGAGTTTAGAACAATTACAGGTCTCACATGGCTGTTGTTATTAATTGTGAAAATAGTAAATGGTATCGTTGTGCTTGGAAAAGCATGTGGACATGTGAAACATTACCGTGAACTTCAGGAAAAGGCAGAATGTGAATTTTTCAGAAAAAGAGTGCTGATGATGAAAAGTAAAAGTGCTCCAAATTCACCACGAATAAGTTTAATTGATTTCAGTGGTGGGTTTTTTTCAAATCTATAACTATTGGTTTTTTTGCTCTTTTTGTACTCTGTTTTGGAAAAGATCTGTTATTACGAATTTCTTCGATTTTTTCTTATTGTTTTTCTAGATAACCATGTGTGCTTTTCCAGATGTTCTTCATCAGCCGACATCAAACAAAGGTTTTACTATATCAGATCTAATGTCCCATTGGGACGAATTAAACCGAGGTCTGGAAACTACGCCTACTCCGGAACCGCGAAGGACAAAGTCGTTGGCTATTTTCAAGTAATTATTAAGTGTTGTTGTAGAAGATTTAAGATAATTTTCTTCTGTATATTAATAGTACTTTAAGACATATCTTTCACGTCTATTCATTTTTCTAAAATTTTATGGGGATTTCTTTTTTTAGTTATGAAGAAAACTTCAAGCAAAAGCTTCAACGATTTTCAATTTTAATCTTCAATTGTAATCTAACCCAACTGTAGTGAATTATAAAACTCATCCAAAATTCTTGTCAGCACAAAATGACGAAGAAAATAAGAATGTTAAACCTCCAGTCTAAGGCGTTATATGAAACTGTCTACTCCAGAACAGTGCTATCATTGTCTTTTTTACGGTCATCAACCACAAAAATTATCCTTCCCTAATTAGTAAAAATATTTCAATAGCATTCTCATTAACGAATATCTTACCTTATTTTCCGAATTTTTCCAATTTACTTTACTATTATTATTTCTATGTCCCAGTTCGCAAGGTATTTCGAAGGTGATGACGCAAGGTATTTCGAATGATGTAGCTTATTGATTTTTCATCTTAAAATCATCTGGTTTTAATGTTTGAACGCTAGATAGATTGTGGATAACAGACGAAAACTGACTATAAAGTTTATTTTATGAGGAACAAATCAAAGTCCCTTTCGTTAGTTTATCAACCGATTGCATCCTTTTCTTATAGAGCTCGAAGAGATAATTCGTTGCCATCGCATACTATTAACGCTGAGAAGGATGAAAAGGAAGATGCGTCAGAAGTTACAGATCAGTCAAAGAATACTCCGAGAAGGCGCACCAGAACTACCGAATGTGAAAGTCTTTCTGATGTTCAGGCATATACAATGCTTGATAATGCAATAGAACCTATAGAGATACAATCATAATATCTCCTTCTTTCATTTCATTTATGAATGTATAATTTTCTGAATATGAATAGAAATTTCTAAAACTTCATACTGGTGCTCTGATACTTTGCTTGACATGATTTCCTTAAAGTTTTATTTTCTCAACTTTATATTCTTTTTGAAAAATCTGGAATGAATGTTGTGCGAGTTTGTTGTGCTTCGGTGTTTTGCCTCTCGAGAATGTCACTTTCCGATGCAATTTCGTCTTAACTCATCTTTACAGCATTTAGATAGTTCAACTGTTTAGTTCTGACTTTATTAATCTTAAACTTGTTTCCGATAATTGTGAAGTTACTTGTTACTGGTTATATTCTTATGTGTTTTATTTCATAAACAATTGGGAAAAAAACAAATTTGTCAAACGAAAATATGAATGATCGGGATTAACAGGAATGAATGAGATATGGATGTAATTTTGGGTTCACACATGCTAAATGGAATCAGTTATTTCTCACATAGCATCGGCTATGGCACTAGTCATTTTTCCTTGTAATTTTATTTTCCACAGTTGTGACAACTGCTTGTTTTCGAATTTCCAGTTGTGTCCGTCAGTGATGATTCTTTTTAAAACCACGTTAACAAACACGATGCTCCTTCATGCAACAATCTTTTTGCTTGAATACTAACAATCTTCGGGTATTTGGATGTTTTGAATTTTTATGCTTTATTCAAAATGAGGCAGCGCTAGCAATCTTTTTTCATTTGAAAATTAGAAATCGACATCAAGATTTGCTGTTTTATCCAGTGATGTCACTTCGTTCAGTGCTTTTTTATAAGCACTCACTTCAGTGTTATGTGTTGGATGGTAAACCCAACGAAGCTGAAATTACTTTGTACCACGTTGAAATTATTAACGCTAATCAGAGGTTTCGAAATTTTGATAGCATCACATGTAAGAGTGAAGAGTGTGATGTAAAGTGTGATTTTAGAATGAAATAAATGAAAATTAGAATATTTGCAAATTCAGAAATGGCATTAAAAAGAAAAATATTATCACTTTCAGGGATTTCCAAGCTCCAATTCTGCTTCTTGTAAAGCTACATTGTTTTCTTGTCGCTTTAGAATCGCGCAAAAGAGCCGAAATATCCTTCAATTATATAAATATGTAACTCAAAGTACTTGATAATCAAATTTCCCTAGTCAGTTTTTTGCATCATACTATCAGCAATAATTTTTTGAAAATCTAACAGTAAATTTCTAATTACCTTGTAATATTTTTGATCAACTTCCGGCCACTGGTCGAATCCTTCCGGCAGTGTTTCCCTCTTCCTACGCCGCTTGGAACCGGATGATTTAGTTCGTGACCGCTTTGTCTGGAAAATCTAATATCAGTGAAAAATCAAATCTGAGTAGTTTTGTATTGCGTGGTTTCTCACTGAAATATAAAATCGCTTGTTCAGTGTCAAATTCATCGACTTTAATTGTAATTTTAAATTCCATCAACATAAATAAATTTTAAATGCTTGCCGACTCGCTTTTCCTTTCACCCGCTGTGGAAGGTTGTGTTGGTGTCGGCGATGATTGTTCGACAGGTGTAGTACTTGCAGTACAGGCTACCTAAACTGTCGTTTATCTTTAAGCAATTGAAGATAAGTGTAAAATTGCTGATAATAACATTATGGATGTAATTATGAAAGCAAAAATGAGTTACGTCCTCTTTGAGCGAAATTCGTGCTTATACACAGTCCGAATTAATTAATTATATAAGAGAACGCTCCAAGACTCTCTGATCGTATTTACTAATATCGTTAACTGAGAAGAAACCTTCTCCACCGCCATTTTAATTGCCGACCGGAAAGTTTAGTCGTAGCTATGTGAAATGAACTTAAATACAACTTTAAAATATTAAATATATCTTCCTTCTGACTATACTCTGTCTCTCCCCCTCTCTCATTTCCAGACCTTATCCATTAATTTTATTTCGTCCATATGTTTATTCAAAGGATCAGTTTCATGGTCCATGTGAAGATAGGGAAATAAGGTGGTGTGAATCCACAATATTTCAGTCTCGAGGAAATGCATGGTGTAATTTATTAAAAGAAACAACAGAGGACAAAATAAAGCGTAGTAATCAGTCGACAAAGGTGAATTGGGCAAGCGTTAATAAAAATTCAAAGAATTCAAATTTCTGCAAATGTTCTTAATATTAAATGAAAGGATGAAATGACATTATTCAGTTGTCATAGCAATGAGAAATGCTTCAATTTCAGATCTATCATAACGTTGTTTTGCTTTCGATCCAATCTTCTAGGATCAAACCCTAATTTGGCATCCGTTCCTGCTATCCTTTTGCAAACACTATAATACTCTCAAAGTTTTCAGTAGTTTCATATAAACTGAAATTTTATTATTATGTGAACCGACTATCCTCCTCAGATTTTTGTCTATTTTACCAACAACATTGCTTTTTCCAAGTTATTCGTTTTTATATCTTAAATGATTTTACAAGAAGAGATTTTTTTTTCAGACGACCTTGTAATGATTCCTATCGATCCAAAACCATCATGTGAAGATGATAGAATAGCATGAAAGAATGTGGACATTGGTACAACTTTTTTAATTTATTACGCGAACTCGTACAATTTCAATTCCTGGATTTTGAAATTTGATTGAATGAGATGCTTTTGTTGTTTTGCTGAAATTGGAATTTTATATTTTCTTTCTATGCTGTTTACAATATTAAAAATGATATCAAAAAGACTCATAAATATGACATGACACTTCCAGATCTCACGAAGGACCTTTATCAACGTGAGAAGCAGGTGAGACTCATCGATAGTATTAAGTTCGTATTCAAATATTATTTTTGTGCTGTATCCAATTGTCAGCAAAATTTTCTTTTTAACATGTCTAATTAACGGTTCTTTTCATGTAAATGATTATAATTCACAGCCGGAAATGCTTCTCGAATTCCCTTCGTCCTAATGCAACTGCAATTCCACTATGCTTTTTCAGTAGTTGTAATTATGGCTCCTTTCCCTACTTATTTAATGATTATGACACAATGACTTCAATTCTTCAATTAAATTTCAGAAAAATATGAAGGATGAGAGGCATGCAGCAGTGAGTTTTAAAAATAACAATATTATTAGTAATTTTAAGTAAATTATTCGACACTTTCACATTTCAGATTCGAAAAATGAAGCAGGCGCAGCAAAAACACTTAGAGAAAATAAAATAAAATCATATGATGAAACCAAGAAGTGTTGAATGTCAAAATGATCTAAAAATAAAGCAATTAAAGAATTATATAAGAGGAATGGAAGCAAGTGATAACCTTATTTTCGAACTGATACTTCTAAATGCAACTGGAAGCTGGAGCACTCATTTTAGAGATGTTAAATTATTTTAAATTAAAAAAAATATTATTTTTCCGAAGAATATTTTAAATTCTTACCATTGTAGGAAGAAAATAAAATAATTGGAGATAAGTTAGACAACTGTGAAAGGAAACTGAGGAACACAGGGGCAAATATCATAAAAATGGAAGTGGAAGATTGCATGCTTCATGAAGAAAATCGGAAACTCAAACGAGATCTGGCAAAACTATATGTACGAATCAAAATCTTTATGTAGTCGATGGCTCTGACCTTTTTTTGATAATAGTTATTGGATTTATTTTATAAGAAGTAACAGTTCTATTATCAAATTTACTCGCTTAACATATTGTTAATTTAAATTTAAATGCAATAAAATTCTTTTATATTTCGAATGTCATACTGCTAAAACATCCTCTACTTTTAGAAGAGTGTATTACTTATCAGCTTAAAGACAAACTTAGAAAGTCCGAAAGAGCAAAAGAAGTTATTCTGCAACAATTTCGCCTCCTGGAAATAGAACGTGATGAACTTATGGAAGCAATTTATCACGGAATACATGAAGTGAGCTACCAACTAGAAATTTTATTTTGTATCTTTTCATACTTTTTTTTATGAACTTTTATGAATCAAATCAAATTTCCTTTTTCTGTAAAAATCAACATTAATAATTTAGGTAGAGAAAGTATATCGTCTAGGTGAGAAAATCCTGCCATCCGAAGTTACAAAAACCGAGAATCAAATAGAACAGAAGTGCGATATCAATATTTCGAATTTTGTTATCGATTTTTCACTTATTCGGTGAAACTTTCAGTGAACTTTTCTGTTGAAGATCCTTATAAGCGACATTATATTTTGAAAGAAAAAACTGACTACATGCACTATGAAACAATGTGCAGCGTGTTATATTTCTGAAAAATTCATTAACTCCTTCGTCTGTTTATATGTATTCTGTTTACATATTTGCTGGATTTTAACGTTAGTTGTACTTAACTCCTGGAAATGAGGCTAAATATGAAAGCAGCCGTCTTTCTTCAAAAATTTTCTGGCCCTGAATTTCCAGAAGTTGCATGTAACTTCTTTATATCAGTTCCGACCTAACTTCTCGAGAGCGGATATCTTGCAGCTCGATAAATGAACTCAAATTGTTTTATAAGCTTTGCGGTGAATGAATGTGATGACTTTATTAGGTTTTGGCAAAAGTATATGGTAAAAACTTATCAAAGAACCTTTACTGCATTAAAAACCGATGTCAGTGAAACTGCAATTACCTCTGCATCTGCGCTATGAATATCGGATAAAACAATCTTACAACGGTTTCATCGTCTTAAGCAATTAGCAGCGCATCACTGCGGATATGGTAATCTTCGAGCGAATTTAACAACATGTGACAGTTGTGGGAAACCCTGTGTAATTCGACACTATGCTGTTATATGGGTATGAAAAAAAAATGCTTTATGCTTAGCACGAGATCAATGGAATTTAAAAAAAAACAAAAAATGGATAGCAAAAAAATCCAGAGTATAAGAACCAAAGAAATTGAGCAACCGATCGCAAAATCATGAGGCATATCTCCACATTTAATTGATAACAATTACATCGTTTCAGTTAATACACAGGTCACTAAAATTAAGCAATGAATGAAATCAATGACATAGCGGTTATGATTTACAATCTAACATATTCTCATTAAACTGATAATAAAACGATTTTAGATAGCTCCATTGAAAACATGTAAGTAGTTCCAATAAGTGCAACAGCCCATCGTGACATCGCTTTATTTACAAAAACCATTCAACATTTTTGGATCCAAGTTAACATCTCTTAGAAAACGCTCCGTTAAATAACTTTCAACATCAAAGGGCACGAAATCTAAAACCAATCTTTGTAAAACTAGATCTCGCCCATAAGTTTTTTAATAGGATCCGAATGAGAAAAATGTCAGTGTATGACTTATTCCCAAAAAAATAAATCAACACATGCCAGTCAAGGAAACTTCTCAACGATTATCAACATCTTACGCCAGTATTAAATGTAATTTTTGAATTATTTTTGCCAGCACGGAACGAGAAGACGGTTGCAATGATCATTAGATAAGCTCTATACTGTGATCACTCAAAATACGTAGCTTTGCTTTGCCATCATCGATACCATTCATATTTAGGAAGTTTTGTACACTAAGTCAGGTATTTAGCGCATAAGCACCATTATTGCTAACTATATTTCAAAAGATGCGTCGTGTACCACACTTTCTGAAAATCAAACAAGAAAAATACCTTCTGGTAGCTGATTCTTTGGCCGATAATGTTTAATGGTTTTGTCGGGACGACCGTCAGGAGTACGAAGAAATTCTTCGGTTGCTGAAATGCAGCAATCAGAGCAAAAATATAAACTGAGTAAATACTGGTACCGTTTTATAACATGTTTAGCAAGAATTAACAAAAAAAACTGACTCCAATCAAACATTTCAATTCTTTTGTCTTACACTTACCTTTCATTAACACTGTCACTGTTTCCATATTTATACGTTTCGTAGCATCTGGTGACATGTGATGATGATTCCGCTTGGAGAGTGCTGGAATTTGCATATTCCTGGAATAGTATTCTTTTTTTGAAATAAGTCAATTAATACATATGTAAAATATCGAAGCTTCGTCCCGTTCCAAGTTATGGAGGATGATAATTTAGAATCATTATACCTGGTATGCAATATAGCTACTCCCGGCGATGTTCCACACAAAATGTTTGATCAGTCTTGGTGAACAGATGACATTTAGTCGAGACAAACAATGTTTTAGAAATTTTTTCTTCAGCCAGTAAAATTACAGTCATGTTTCTGAAATCTTAAAGTCATGGAATATTTACATTAACAACATACATTTCATTTCTGCGCGGTTTTTCACTATCAGCACCGTATTGATTCAATGTTCTTTCGTCTGAAAATATTCTTATTGAAGTGAACAACAATGTGAATAAAATAAGTTGCCAAACTGGTCAAACTATTCAAGTCATTGTCAGCCATACGCACGAAGCTATTTTATAGATGAAAAATGATCCCTTGGTTAATAATTCTGCTACTATCCATACCTCAATTTCGTAGAAAATATGATAGCATATTTACATGAAAAGTGGGAAGACGCAAATAATGAAAAATCAAGAGAAACAACTAACGGATCCCTGATCGAGCAGGCACATTTCGACGTCCATTATAAACTAACGTTGAACGAGGTACTGCAGATGAATGACCCACTTTGTACATTCTAAACAACAATATGTACATACCTTGGTAACAAGTAGTACCGTTAAAACACATTGACTGGAAATAGGTGAAATGATGGGAGACGCTGTTAACAGATCACAACATTAATTTTGGACCAGTTATGCACAACCAATAAATGATAATAATTTACATCTGTAACACTAAATTGTATGTCGACAAACACGATATGTATAAACAACTGAAATGTTTTCACGACAACCTATCCTCCGATTCTTATGTTAAATCCTATCAGTAGCAATATGTCGTGCGTGATCTACAGACATTGAACTTTAGACTATTCCCTTCCGACAATTTCGATAACCCATCATAACTTGTTTCACTTACACTACTTACGATGGACAGACGAACTTCGCAGTAGAAACTGATCTCAATAATTCCGAATGCTTTCTAACGTGGCCCGTTAAGAAAGTGTTATGAAATTTGTTGTGGCTTTTGTTCGTTTGTTCCTTTTTGAGAGTAAACATCCACAGTTATCTTCCCGGGAGGGGGTGCAGCTTCATAATATGGTGGGGGGGGGGGGGGTAAGCGTGGGAGGAGGAGGAATGGATGCATTTTCCTTTCCTTTCGATTTTTCGGCAGAAATGATGGCTTTGGTTGGTTTAATCTGCTTGATTTTCGAAATTTTGAATTAACATTTTAAATCAGAATTGTATCTTAGAAATAAGCAAAGATAACAGATAGAAATTGATACAAGATCATTGTGTTCCATCATGTTTAAGGTTTTGCCGGTTAGCTTACTGAATTCTACCGCTAGTAACAGGTGACATGTAACGACAGACCCAGCTAGTTTGGTCCCAAAAGATACTTGACCTTTTTATAAACTTTGCACCTCTTAGGCAGAAAGTGTGTAGTAGGAAGATTAGTGATTCTTTTGTGACGGTGTTTATGAATTTTTGAATGTCAGCTAACAACTGAAATGGGTCGTGATTGGCTTTTCACGGAGGAACAACTTGCAAACACTCCTTCTAGAAGAGACGGACTTGATCGAGTTGATGAAGACAAGTTGCGAAGGGAAGGAATCAAACTTATTGTCGAGATTGGCAGTGGTTTGAAATTGTAATTTAAAACTTTATAATGATGTTTTCATGTGTTAAATGATATTTGACAGACTGAATCTTTATGGTTTACATGGCTCGCGGCTCGTAAAATCTCTTTCTGGAAGGTCGAATCTTATTTAGACATATCAGCTTACCACCCACTTCATTTATTTCTCGTATAATTCAGTCTGTTAATTTCAGTTTGAAATTTATACATTTAAGTCTATGGGAGGTTAATTATTTCAGGCAACCAAATCCAACACTGGCAACTGCAGCTGTTTATTTCCATCGTTTCTACATGTTTCATTCTTTTAAAGAGTTCCAAAAACATGTAGGTATTTGCCTTTCTTTTATGTGTTGTCTTCGCGAAAGATCGAATTATTTCCGCAAGAAATTAAACGATGTTTTTAATCTTTTATGATCCTCATCTTTGAGCCAATAAATCAGTATCTAAAACAAAATTTTTGAAGACAGTCTGTTTTACCGTTTCTTCATCTCCTCTCTATGTTCCACATTTTCTCTGTGCTAGCTGTCAGCAGTAAGGCATACAATTTCCTGGATCATGTAATAAACGCGTTTCAGAGTAGACTACGTTTCTGTTTAGTTTCCGAGACACAGGAAAATGCATTTTTAAACTGGACTGGTACGGCTCTCAGTACACCCTCTGCTTAGATCAGTGGTACCGAATCAACCAAGTTTCGGATGTAAAAGTTTATTTTAGCTAACGGCTTTGGGTTGTTTATTTTTGGCTGGAAAGGTTGAAGAGACTCCAAAGAAATGCCGAGACATCGTGCTGATTGCAAAAGAAAAGTACCCCGATTTGTACAATATGAAAAATGCAATCGTAAGTGACTAAAGATTGTAAGACGAGTAAGGAAATATGAATTATGATCGCAAATAATGTGGCGCTAAAGGCGAAATTTAATTTTAGGAGGAGGTGATGGGTATCGAGCGAGTTCTGCTTCAAACAATTAAGTTTGATCTTCATGTGGATCATCCATATACGTTTCTTCTGCAGTATCAGAAAGTCAAGTTTTTAAGAAATCGATTTAATTTTATGTAACATAATGTCTTACGAATGTGGTTTTTGGACTCTTACTGTTAATTCAGATTTGATGACCTCACCAACAAGGTTTTAAGGTTTTCAAGTTGGATCGAGAGAAGAAGCAAACAGTACTACAGAATGCGTGGACATTTGTGAATGACTCGATATCAACAACGTTGTGTCTCATGTGGGAACCAGAAGTAAGAATCGTACTGTTTTGGGTACTGGTATCATTATATAGTTTAATTCATTAGTGGTATCAGACATCTTATGCAATATCCTAGGATCTTAGATGTAGTGGGAGTTAGGATGATTCGGATGTGGTTTTAGACAAAGTAGTGCTGGAAGTTAATCGTGTGAGGAGCAATGGAAGGTTTTCATTGCTGAAATGTTTATGAAAAGTTTTCAGCCTAGGCATGGAAGACTTAAATAATTTTTAACTCTTTGCTACATTTTGCATGATTGTTGAACCATTGAATCATTTGAGAAGGAAGGGAAGTATTTCTACGATAACTGTTCAGGTAATTGCCATTTCGCTGATATATATGGCTTTGAAAATGACGAAACTGGATAACTGTGACTGGGTTGATAGGCAGCCAGGTGAACAGTGGTGGGATCAGTTCGTTGCCAATTTGACTTCTGATATGATGGAAGATGTCAGTTTTCTTTTTGGTGCTTTTATCTCAAAATTTATTTTTATGAACACTAATTACTTTCTTGTTGCTTATCTTATTTGTTTTATGTTTTTACTTCTCAGAAATTCGCCTAAGACGATCACGTTTGTGAAACAGTGATAATTTTTTACCATCATGCCCATTAACTAAATTAAACGTGTACATCATAATATTGAAATATTTGTGGTTATTGGAACATGAAATGCGCTTCCCTGAAACGATCGGAAAAATGTTGTATTATTTGCTAGAATCTCAAATCAGACCATCTATATCAGAGAGATAGATTTAACTAAATGTTTTTACTAATAATCATGTTTATCAAACTTTTCCATTCATAGGGATATCATAATAGTTGATTAAGTCGTTTATCAAGTCTTTGGAAAACACAGATTTGATTAATATTTGAAGTGTTTCTAGGTTTGTCATAAAGTGCTTGATTATTATACGATTACGAAGACTGAAAATCGGTGATGATCGCCTCTATGTGTTGCTAAATTGGTGTTTGACACTGACATAAAGTTTCCTGATAAACGGAAGAAAGAATATCAGTTGGTCGCAGTTAAATGTTAATTTTTGTTGCAAAATTGTGTGATCCGTGCGCCATAATGATTTTTAAAGAACTACGGGTTTTGTACAGTTTTTTTGCTGCGGGAGTTGTTTATCCATATCTTTTTCATTTAAGCCTAATAATTTTTGATAGATACTTGTTTTGTTAACCATGTAATAAATTTTTATTCCCATTAATGTTTTCAAATAATTTTTTCATTTCTCACGAATGGAGGAAGGCGGCTTAGTGCCATGCAGTTTTTAAAATTTTTTCTGATTAAAGTTGAACTAACTTCGACAGATTAAATGCTATATTTTTCAAGAAATTAAGATTAGAAATGAAACAGCAACAATAAAAAAGCCTTTTCATTGGTACGGAATACTCATAAACTCACGGGTTTTGTTTTGTGCGGAGGAATATTTCATGACAATAAGGACTAAATTTCTGTCAAGCTTAAATTTTGCTTTTTATATCCAAGACATCAAGTGAGAATTATTGGTTTCGAAATGACTAAGAGTAAGAAGAGAAGAATAACGCGAAATTATTCACTTTTCGCTATTGATAGAACGGGAAGTGAGTTAGACTTTAACGTGGAACTATCAGTACGACAAGGTAACACGTACTCGAGAAGGATAAGATTATGGAAATGTCTATGACTTGTTTATGAAACAGATTGTTTTTGTTTTAAAGAAATAAATGCTACAATATGTAAACGGCTGCTACAATAATATTTGGAAGTGCAGATTTTGTTTCACTAAATTTGCTTAAAGAATTGTGGACATGTCATACTGTAGGTCAAACCACAATAAAATGAATGAAAAAAATACAAAGAAGATGGTAACATTTGCGGTGTATGCAAGTGTAGTGAGATTATGAGAACCTATGCAGAATACCCAAATACCTGTGACAAGCATTATACACGTCCATCCAGCGAGCCATTTCATGGATACATATCGGAAATATTCGTCCTATAACATTCTTCTATTTCACTGAAGTCAGTATGTAAATTCGAACTCCAATTTAAATTCTGGTATGTGGGAACTGTCTATGTGCAGGCTTTACTTTTTTCGATTAATTTTCTACCGTAAGAGTACTACTAATTTTTGTCAAACTTACAATCCTTCCTCGTCTTTTATATCGCTTCATACGACATTCTCTATTCTTTAATGGAACTTTGACACGTTCCGGAAGGCTTATCAATGTTTCTTTGGCCTTATTCCAAGATCCCGGACCTTCAAGTCGGTATATATATGGTGCGTTAGCACCAATTAACAATCGAAGGCAAAAAGTGGGATCTGTGAACAAGTACTGAAAATGGATTAGAGAAAATGGAAAAGATGTATAAAAGAAATTTTGAAAGATGTATAGATGTATGAAACTCGGTGCAAATATAAATTCAAAAAAATACCTTCTTTAAATTAGGCCTACAACCTATCTCTTCAGCAATTTCGTCCATATACTTGATGTAATCCACTTGAATAGTGTGTTTCAGACTTTTGAAGTATCTGAAGACATGCTGATTTGCTAAGCTCAACGATATTAAAGACTTAAGTCGTACTACTAATTTTCCAATGTACTTATCTTACAGGCATACGGTTGACAAGAAAATAGAAAAAAAAACCAGTTTAATATATGAGGGAACATAGCTGTAACCTTTTCTTAATTTGAGCTTGTTTAAGTTTAATATCAGCCAACATATCCTCATGAAGTGGTAATCTAACTCGACCACTAAATACAGCAGCAACCCAGCGGCATTGCATTTCAGATATTGGTAAAATACTTCCAATAGGTTGGATGAGACCGATTACTGCTAAAGAAGGATATTTCAACGGGAAAACATATTTGTAAAGTTCCACTTCATGATCCTGGAAAACATGGCTTGGAAGAGTACGATTACTGATTTCAAACTTTCTCATTGATTTCAGGGGCTATTTCGCGAATGATTAAAGGGGAAAATGTTTCAAATTCCAATAAAAGCATGCTTTTTCCACAATAACGCAAGTTGAACCAAAGATATTTGAAAATGCTTTATACACTTTTTATGCATTGATTTACACTGCAACGGTGGGTTGGATTGGATATTGAAAAATATTGCTACATACTTTCACTGGTATAATAAATTCCGGATGCAGAAATGGAAAACCAAATGTATAACCAGTCGCGAAAATAATCACATCAGCCGGGAATTGACGTCCTCCCTTGACTTGAACAATTCTTTCACCAATCAACTCAATATCTTCCTAAATGACGCTCCAATAAAATAGGGTCCAAGAAAACAATTTTCGTCATGATTGAAAAGTTACCGTAATAACAATCCGTCCGCTGCAGAGAAGGTTGGGTAAATCATCGTTGATAGTAGGATGCTGTTGTAGAAATCGATGATTCGGTCGAAGTCCATATAGATCATGATCCATTCGTAACTTAAACAGAAATCGATCATCAAAAACATCTCCAAAAAATTGTGAACTTTGCACGTGTCAAAATAGATGGATGTAATTTTAAAAAAAAAGTACATCTGCAGTAATCTCACTCGCATTTAACACATTTCCGTTGGAAAGTGTCAAAATTATTCATTTGTTGAACAAAAGAATTTGACAATTTTGGGTAGAAATATATTATGGATAAAAAGAAAAAAAAATTACCTGCCAAGTTGCCTTAACGAACAACTAGGATTTATGGAACTTAAATTTATTTATATCATTATGAAAGCCCAACAATTCTTAAATTTAACAGGTAAGTTAGAAACCTGCAAACGATGTTCCATGAAATCGTTAACAACTGACCATGGCAATTTATCCATCAAATAATTATATAAACGAGTCATCATCTTCAGATCATTAGGAATACCACCTTGACTTATACGATTGAATATCCATGAACCGCGTCGGGTGGAAACTACCACCTAAACTAGGATCTTTAAAATATTATTTAAGTATGTATTAGGTTATTCACTTGGCAACTGCTAGATAATTCATAAATTGTTGTCATCAGACTGGTTAGAAAAAATTTCAGGCCACGATTTTAGAATTCTGTCAATTACATTTGTGTTGATCAGAATAGGCAAATATATGGTTACATTTGAAATATCAATTTTTAAATGATTATCAATTTAGCTCCCACTCAAAAAACAAACAATCAGTAAAATTTTCCCTGTATATCCATAGGAGTACCAACCGATTTTGAAACTCCAGATAATTCTGAAGCGATGTCAAGAGCTGAATTACCAATCCCAACAATAAAGATGTCTTTCTCTTCAAATCCCTGATAATCACGATAGTTATGGGAGTGAAGAATACGCCCTTTGAATTTTCCACTCCCTAAATAAAACCCAATAAACCACTTGATTTCTCCTAAATCAACGCTGACAGCAAGCAAAAGTTATTTTTTGATAATCATATTTCAAGAAATTTCAACCAACTTTAAAAACCATTACAGCGAAAGGATCTTGAATTCTTAGTTATTTAAAAAACTAATAAAAGAATTTCCACTATTTTGATATCTGTAAAGCATTTAAATATTTCTCAAAGATTTCAAGGAAATAATAAGTACCAGGTATCTGAGGATATTTTGGGATGGAATGATGTCCAGTGCATATCATTACATAATCGAATAACATTTTATCACCATTACTTGTTTTTACTTCCCAAAAATTACCCACTCGTGAAACCTAAAATTGAAAGTCTGATTTCTTCCAATTTTAAAGACTAGATATTTGCTCAATGTTTTAATATAAATTTAAATGGTTTAAATGAATTCGGATGAAGTCGGATATATTGTTAAATAATCTTGTAAAAATTACCTGTTGTACTGTAGTATTAAAACGAACGTATTGGTATAAGTCATTCGCTTTGGCGTAGTTTTTTAAATATTCCAAAACTTTTGAATGATGCATAAAATTGCAGAAATTAGCAGGTGGTGGGAAATCAGAATAAGCTGACATTTCTTTTGATGTATTCATCACCGTTGATTTCATCACCGTACCTCCCTCCTAAATTAATTTTAAAATTTCGCCATGCTGAACTACCTCTCATCCCACCACCAAATTTCAATTAACTTCACCAGTTTTATATCACTTCCTGTTTTGCTGCATGTATACATATTTGTAGCTATCCTTTTACAATTCTGCTAATTCCATTAAGATAATAAGTATTTGTACAACTTTTTTCTGTTTTTTAAAAAAAATCCTTAAAACGATTTAATCGATTTCAATCCTCAAAATTTTAAAAAGAAAAGAACGACAAAAAATGTAGCACTGAGGAGTTTAGTAGGCTTTTCTAACAAATTTTTGCCGAAATTCCTCACGAAATAATTGATGTATTGAAATGGTCATTTCGTGTCATCATTTTATGTCATTCAGAATCGCAACAACAATTCAATAATTCTGTTTAAAGCTGCTTTCCTAATAGTCTTCACTGCCCTTGACACGAAACTACGAGAAAATTGTCGGATCACTTGAAAATTTCTATGATTAAATACTAAAGTTTCAAATCCAAACAAAACTGAGACCTTGAAATTAACTTACTGTTAATTCAGGTCGGTAATTCCACAAACCTCCGATATCGCTGGTACGTTCATAGGCTACTACATCAAGGCCAACAGCACGACATTCTTTGATGGCAGGCAAACCACTTACCCCGGTACCAATCACACAGGTTCGCATCGTGAAGACACAATGATCAGTATAATAGCTGCTAAGAGAGTTTCATGTGGCGATTATAATTCTACAAGATTCGATAATCTGGGACAACCGTTGTTTCCTTTCTCCGCCTTCTCTTTTAATCTGTTTTCCTCCAGTCCTTCAGATTCAACACAAAGGTCAGTAGGCCAAGAATTAATCTGCGAAAAGATGTACTTCAGAGTTGAACAAAATCAAGATTTTATGCTCTCATTAATACTATGACTGCGAAAAGTACGGATTTAACGCCCTTATAATTCTTCGTTTTATGGTCTTTGTTTATCATAATAAATTCTACCTATTTTTATTTATCTTAATGAGCATAACTCAACAGAACCATCAGAATTGCTGTCGCTCAAGCTCGGTCCACAAAGGGCAGTAGTACTTCAAGTAATCACTTTTTTTCAAAACTTCTTGAAGCAGCTTGCCTTGAAAATTCCCAAAATCATAATGAGATTCTGCAATATAATATACCAAAAATTTTCTTTGATGACCGGGAATTGGTATGAATGTTAAGAAAACCCCTCTCCCTTAAATATGTATTGTAAAATGCAAATCAAAATGGTTTTTAATAAAATTTATTAACTTCCATTTATGAAAGCAATATGCTTGAAATAAACATAGCATGGGCATATGTCCTCGTAGATAGATTGTTGAGCATAAAAATTAAAAAAAGCAACAAGAGACAAAAATGATAAAAGTCTAAGTTGAATTTGCAAACAATTGCAAAAAACAACTTTTACAGCAAATAAATTTTAATCAAAGAGAGATCTTTCAACTATATACTGTTTATCGATAAAACATCTCTCCAAAAAACAGTACGATTGAATAATGTATTGTATTTGATAGCAACATTTGACATTACTGAGGTGGGAAAAGCACGCTGAGCATGATGTGCGCACCATTCGTAAAAATTGTCCAGTAAAAAAGAAAAGGTAGCTTTTCGTTGCTGCGCTTTGTTATTGGAAGTGGAAGTGATGGACAGCGCACATCCACCGTTCTTCATCAAGTTGTCTGCAATCAAATAATCTTAGGTAATTCCTTGATAAACATTAAAAATTCAAAATTATGGTGTTGTTCCTAAGTCCTCTTTCCAATTTTTTCCAAACAAGCGAATTCAAAAAAAATTCGAATAAAACACGATGCGATGACCAGTAAAGTTTGATATGGAACTAAGAAGTCCTCCAAACTCACGTTGAATATTCGTTGAAATCACAATTTTCGGGAACATAAAAAGTGAAATAACTGCAGTTGAATAAACAAAAGTGAATGCAGCAAGCAATAACATTAACGGCTTAATGCAATCAGATATGAAATTGATCTTCGACAGAAGCACAGCTAATTCATTATACGTACAAAATCCGCGTTTATTAAAACTATCCTTTGCTATCCATACTTCCACTTCTTCCAATAATCGTAGAAATTCCACATTACTTACATTGGTATTCCAATTCTAAAAAAAGAACACCTATTACCTGCACACAAAGAAATTTCATAAATGGTCGAAATTTAAATAACTTCGAAAATTGCATCACGGATATGTCTTTCAACTATCAGATTTGCTTGAAAATATGCACAAAGAGAGAAAGGGGAAGAGAAGGAGAACAGGATACTGATCGGACTGAAGAAAACTATTGAAAACACACTATAGCGTCTAAAACGTTTAGTTCCACTTCATTAACTCGTTTCAAGGTCATACTGGCTAAGGCAGCCCATTCGTCATTGTAAATATATTCTCGCTGTCCAACGTCCTGAAAAGGTGTTAGTAATGAATAATATATTAAACAATTTATGTGCAGTCTATGATCTGTGCTGCAAATGCTACTAACGAAAGCCATCTATCCTAATGGATAAACGAAAAAACTAAGTCAAAGCCAAAGTGATAGCAAATGTTGAAGATAAAACAATCTGATATACTTTATCATCGTGTTGACTTATGTATGGGAAAAAGAGCAAAAATTACCACTCACATGAAGATATTTGCTTGCAATTATAATTGTCGAAAGATACAACTCGCCCGGATGAGAAAATTCAAAACAGGTTTTATCAGCAGTTCGTATGCGGTCAAGATATACCATTGCTACTAGAAATGTACATGCGTCCACGCATCCATGACTGCAAATAAATTCTTATAGATTTTAAAATTAAATTTCCTTGGGTAGCACAATCAAAATAACATCTTATCATGTAATACAAGAGAAACAGCACAAAAGGTTTTGTATCTCAAAATCTTTTTGTAACAACCTATAATGAATCTCCAATGAGCGCTCTTATAAATTAATTTAAAAGGTTAAATTAATTGACACTAAGCTATAAACAAAATTTATAGTAAACATGCACCGTGATATAGAGATTGCTGACTCCACACTCATATAATCATACGGAAAATGATTATCGAAATAATTCATTGCAAGTTCCAAAACATTTTGAAACATAGACGTATTATTTAACACGATACTGAATTGCTTTTAAAGAATACGATGCAATTAAGTAAAAAATTGGACTAACAGTGAGATTTTAAATTCCTAATCTATGACAACCTTTATTTACCACATAGTATCTTCAAGTTCGTACCTCAGACCCAAAAATTTTTGCAAAGAAAACACAGCTTCAAGCATGAGGCATATTGGTCAACATAATTTATTTCAAAATTTGATTGACTTAAAGTTTCAAACTGAATGCCGCTCTTACCGGAAAGCGGAAACGGTAGTGATTTCATTTGTCGACTTCCATAACAAAGCGATCTTCGTAAACGTTGCTGTAAACGTTTAAACGAAAGCGACACCGGTGACATCTTTCCAGTTTGACTGCATGGGAAAGAGCCAATCGAGCAAGCGCGTCCGTTCGCACTTTTCTTTTACACAATTTCAATTCCACAACATTTAAATTCGCGCGTTTTTTCCATATTGATTTGGAATGGCTTGCGAGCATACATAGTTGCGGCTGGAGTATCGCTGCCACATCGCAGAGTGGGTAGGACGCGTGAAATGAGCTGATAAGCAGTCAATGAGATGAGTTGATGTTTTCGGTGTGGGGAGGTGGGGTTGGGGGGGGGGGGGGGGGGGGTGAGGGGTTGCGGTTCTGTTGGTGGGTTTCCAGATGGTACCCACCGGTTGTCGGCTTGTTGTTGTTGTTGTTATTGAATTTTCGTTTGAAAAATATTACGAAATTGAAGGCTTAGTTGCATATTGTTCCAATACCGACCGGTTTTTTTTTTATATTGCCCTTAATTGTTTGTTAAATCGATTGTCTTATGTTTTTCATTCATGTAAAAGTTGTTTTAACAGTGCTGACGTAGGCGTTGAGGTCATTGTTGCGTTCGGTTGATTGCGTTATTGATGTTAGCTGTGGTGATAGTTTTAAAAAAAAGAGATTGAAATAATTCGATAAAAGAAGAGTGGTAATGTGCCAGGCCAATTTTACTTTATTAAACTGTATGCCGTAAGCGTCATAATTTCAGTATTTAATTACACGCTATTTTGAGAAAGTCCCTTGTTTTCACTGCGACCATATATTTCTCGATAGTTGTTTTTGTCACCCTCGCTCTCTTCCACCCTCTCGTTGCTTGCGACTTGTAGCTTGTTGACAATAAATTTGCACTCTCTCCGCTGGTGTGTGCGGGAATTCTTGTTGTCAGGGGTTCTCTTGGACTTTCTACTTCTCGAAAGTAATAGTAACAGTTTTCAATTTTGAGATCTTTATCTGCGATTTTTTTGCATCTTTTTAAAATTGTCATCTAATTGATCTTTCATCTTCCTCTTGTTTCTTATCCATTCTTCGTTGCGTTTTTTCATTCCACAAATTTTTTTATCTTAATAATCTATTCGCTGCTGCCTAGTTCGAAGTTTTTTAAAACGAGACAGTTCTTTGGATTTTAAGCACTTTATATGGTGTCGAGAGGAGTAGGTTTCCTACTGTGTGGTATGAGGTAAAGATTTGTGCTGTATATATGTTAGGCATGATTCCGTATCTGAGGAGAGTATTGAGTTAAACCTTGAAGTATAAAGTTCCTACTCTTTCGTGAACTTATGACAATTATTATCATTATTGCCGGTGTTGAAGTCTTCTCCATCTCTGCTGGTTCATCTCTGCACTTTTTGTTGTCATTGATTATTGACGTTTTTACAGTCATGCACATTATTGCGTAAATGGTATCTGTACTTCTTTAAATAGCCATCGATCAGATTTCTAGTTCTTTATTATTAAATTGTGTCAAAAGTATTCATATTGTTTTGCTGTCTATGTCCATTCTTCCGTTCAAAGTTTGAATCACCATTTTGCACTTTCCATCCTTTTTCTGGTAGCAGGAATAATTGTAATTCATGTAATAGGTGGTAGCAATTACCTAGGTCGGATTTGATAAGATTTTAGTCAACATTTCCTTTAAGGAGAGTAGGACATATCATATCCATTCGGTGGATTTATGCCTTGCTTTCGCGAACAGTTTTTGTACTTGAAAGAATGGTGCAATCAACTGGTCATTACAAATTGTAAATTGTATAACCTGGTAAAACATGAATGGTATTTGTGTGCTCCTTTACATGCTAGATATTGTAACTAATAGAAAGTAAAGGGGTAACACACCTTTGATCCATATGTTTTCCTACTCTATGTGTTGTCAATATTTTACTTGCATGATTTCATGGTATAATTACAAGTATTAGAGATAACACTCAAATGCGCGAGGAACTGCTGCTGTCTGTTATCGGAAATAGTTAATATAATGTGAAATGTCTCTGTTTATTCGAGTCGTACACACAAGAGAACTTTAAAAACAATTAAAATTTTCCGAATGTTTTCGGTCGTAATTTTTTTTACATTTTCCTAGTGTTTTAGTAATATCGAGCGGACTTGGTTCAAACAAAGAATCGGTTGTGATTGTAAAGTTCAATGTCGTCAATGGACGCTGAACCCTCGGAAAGTTTTCCAGGAAGTAGTGACAAATCGGTTGACCATTCCGATGAGTCGGAAGCTGTGGGCTTTTCACACGGTAATTTTTGGATTTCTTTTGCATCATTCTGCTTTTAAATTCCTGAAGGACTAAAATCAACACTTTGTTTATAAAAATTGACTTAGAAAGGAATTAAGAGTTTGTTTAGATGGAATGTAGTTGTAAATTCAACATGATCAGCATTTCTCATTTATAGGAAGTTCAGTTATAACAGATACGGTTACAAATGGTGAAAAAGGCATGGAACAGAACCAAAAAGGAATATGTTCGCAAATTTTAAATAGCGAACACGGAGACAATCTGCATCTGCATAGCGAACGTGGAGATACTTTACACAGTGAACACGGAGACAGTCTGGATAGCGAACACGAAGACAGTTTGCATAGCGAACACGGAGACAGTCTGCATAGCGAACGCGGAGAAAGTCTGCATAGCGAACGCGGAGAAAGTTTGCATAGCGAACGCGGAGAAAGTTTGCATAGCGAACGCGGAGAAAGTTTGCATAGCGAACGCGGAGAAAGTCTACATAGCGAACGCGGAGAAAGTCTGCATAGCGAACGCGGAGAAAGTCTGCATAGCGAACGCGGAGAAAGTCTGCATAGCGAACACGTAGACAGTCTGCATAGCGAACGCGGAGACAGTCTGCATAGTGAACACGGAGAGAGTCTGCACAGCGAACGCGGAGAAAGTCTACATAGCGAACGCGGAGAAAGTCTACGTAGCGAACGCGGGGACAGTTTGCATAGCGAACACGGAGACAGTCTGCATAGTGAACACGGAGACAAACTGCATATTATTTCGGAGGTTAGTCTTTTTATTAAGTTATTCATATGCGGTTTTTGTAGATGGTATTTGTAGTTTACAACAGTAAAAATGCGATTAAATGTGTGCATTCGTTTAATTCAGGCTTCTTCGGAACAAAGGATTGAGGAACCCGCAGAAAATATAAGCGATGAGGAGGCGTGTAAGGAGGTCACTGAAGATCAAAGAATAGAGGTTCGTTTTCGTATTTTTCACGAAATTATTTAAAAGCATCATTCATGAAAGTTACTCAGGGATGGAAGTAACTACTAAGATGTAAAGTATAAGTTAAATGCTTTGAAGTAAATACACATTAACAGTAGAGGATTAAATACGACTGTAAGATATATTGTAGTTGCGAAGGAAAATTAAGTTGTGCTTATCTCGTTCACTACAACTTAGAAGAAAATATAAATTGTGGCGAACGAAGTAAGCACGAATATATAATCAAGTATGAACTGCGGGAAATACTAAAACATTGTATTTTAAAGATTAGTTTCAGCTGAAAGAAGGATCAAGCGAAAATACAAGCGAAGCACTTGAATCAGAAAAACATGACAGCGTTGCGGCTTCGGCAGGTTCATCTCCTCCACCAGTAAGTTAAAGCTGTCTTCTAATTTGCACGTTTAGCCACTTTAGAAGAGTTTCAATTTGAACGGAATGTATCATCTGTTGATAGTTTGCGTATATTTGTTTCCTTTATGCTGCAGCACTCGATAAATTTGAAGGCAGAAATGAACCAAATGTTAGACCTTTACCTCTCATTAACAAGACAAAAATATGGTATCCTTCTTTATGGCTGTTTTCCGTTATACCCTAGAACTTCGAGCTTTTCACTCTTGCGAAGTTAGGTTTGAGCAGTCTTCTTCGCGTAATTGCTTGCCATGCTGTGAGAGTTCGAAGCTTGTTATTCACTGTACTTTTTGCTTTATACTCTGAAGCATTTCATTTTTATAGAGCAGTGCTGCTCCGGATGAATTGCACTTGGATACGGATACGAAGAGTAATTCGGAAGAACGTGATCATAAGGAGGCGAGTGAGATCAAAATTGATTCTGGCAAAGAAATTGATGGCGATGGCGATGACAAAACTGATATTGAAGAAGAAACCGAGAAACAGAAAAAGGAAGAGATGGAAGATATGGATGTTTCAGACAAAGCAGATGATAAAACAATTGATACCACTGATAAAAAAGAGGAAGTAAGTAGAACTTCCGGGATTGGTGATTTACGTTTGGAACGGACTAAACTTGTTGCATCTATTACTTGAGAAATTTTATCCATTTAAAACATATTTCATTCGCTAAGTATTGAAAAATACGAATTTCAGGGAAGTGCGAAACGTGTGTTGCCAAAATGGATGGTGCAGGACGCAGATGCACCTCCAAGCCCAAAAGAAGAGATGGATGAAAAGGATGTGGCAGTAGCTGTTACGGAAAATGAACCAGCTAGTGGTGCTCGAGGGCGAGGACGTGGTAGAAAGGGACGTGACATCACTCGAGCAGTAACAAAACCCCATAATGTATGTCAAAGCTGAAAAATTGAAGTTCATCAATTTACAGATCAGCTTGAAGGCTGTAATACTGCTAATTTTTGTGTTTTGGCGCGAATTTTTGGAACGCTCAAATTTTTAAAACGATTTTCGATTTGTTATAATTTTACGCTTTTTATTAGAAGTGGTTAGTGACTTGCAAGTAGCCATAAATGGCAAATTTGTTATGGCCATCATTTACTCATTTTGAGAGGAAATAATTATAAGATTTAGGAAGCTGCTGTAGAACAGCCAGAATCATTGGCAACTGGTCGCCCTCGTCGTTCCACGCGGTCGAACGTTGACTACGCCCATCCGGATGTAGCAACTGTAGTTGCTGAGCAAGAAGACCTGGAAAATGAGGTACTGTACTAGGAAATGAAGATTTTTGTAACTTTCTAATATATAAAATTCTAACGCTTTTTACTTGTAGGGTAGCTTTCCTCTGTGTATCTTAAAAGAGAAATATTCATCAATTAGAATAGTTTATTTTTTTTATTGCGAAGGAGATTTTTCTTTATCAGTTAAAAACAGTATCTTCGGGCATCTCATTGTGTGGTCATAAAAGGTATTCGGTCCTTCTCCAATTAGTTGTTTTGAAACATGTGATGACTTCATTGATATGACTATAAGCTTCTTACAGTTTCAGCTTCAACAGAAAGTTAGTCGAAGTCGTGGCAGGGGCCGTGGTCGAGGTCGGGGCGGACGAACTGGTGGACGTAAGCGAGCAGCAGCTGGCAGCGATGATGGAGAAGATAGCGATTCTGAGTATGGCGGTAACAAGAAGCGAAAACGCACAGGAAGTAGTGGGTCACGGGGTCGAGGACGGGGCAGAGGTCGTGGAAGACCATCTCGGAATTTGGGTTTGTTTTTCAAAATTTTTTTATTTCTTATGTTTGTACAAGGGAAATGCATGACTACCTCCCATTTCTTAATTTTTCAGTTTTTCAGAAGATAACAAATATCCGAAGTGCTTTGATAGTTGCTCTTGATGTTGATTAATGAATTTTTGCAGGAAAAAAGAGTAATAAAGATGAGAGTGACGATGACGAGGAAATAGATTTGTCGGACAATGATGCTGGTGGTTCATTTGGTTCTGGTGAGGAATCCTATAAGCCTGCTCCTTCCAAGCGACGCACTTCAACTTATGCTGCCGAAGCACAGTCACCAAAGACACCGTCTAAAAAGCGTGGTCGTGCTCCAGCAGCTAAAATGCACTGAACAGTAATATTTTTATACATATTCTTTGTAGTTAGTGATATTTCATGGCTTTTCTTTGTTTTTTTTGAACTGGGACTTATACATGGTTAAGAATGCGGATGTGCAAAAAATATTTATGGAGTAAAATTTATATAATTCACCGCCATTTTCATGCCTTCGTTTTTTTTCATAATTAAATGGACGGTAATCGCGGAAGAGAAATTGCTATCTTACAGAAAGTTCAAGTTAATTATTTCAGGAGGAGGCGGATGAATGAAGAGAAGTTGATAATTAATTCTCATTATTATTATTATATATGGGGTTACTTGACATTGTTACAGGTCAATTCTTCATTTTTCGGACGTTTTCGTTTTATGTATAGGTTCATCATGAATTTTTTTCTTGTTTCCATTTTTCGAAAGTGCAAAGTTTACCGCGCCGATTTTTAGTAAGCCTTTTAACCTCCTTGCTTCACTTTTGAAATCTGATGCTATGGCTACAAAATGATTCCGTTGCTGCCCTTCTGGAGGGATGTAACTGTTATTATGCTTAGTGGTTTTTTGAATTTACCATCGATACGGTGTATGCACTAGTGGTATACTGGGGTCCGTTTTTGCTTTATTGAGTGATGTAATTTTTTGTAAGATTAGGGGATCACGAAGGCAATACACATTAGGGCAACAGTGTGACGTCTAAGGAAGCATAATGGAATATTCTTCGTCCCCAAAATTTCGACTTTAACTACCTGTATAACATACCATAATTCCGTAAGTTTAGACTGATTAGGGACAAATATTTTGGTTATTCTCAAGAAATAGATTTTTAATATTTTGCGGGTTGATTTAGTGAAAGGTTAATTATATAAGGTACACCTGAGGAGAATATTTGATTATCGTTGCTTTTACACTGCCGGCAGATAAAATCACGACTTGTTAGTGTTAGTGGAGGAGGAAAAGACCATGCGTTAGTGTTAGTCGGCTATTTTTTTTACTCATATAACACAAAATGTTATGTATCTGTTGCCACACTCATCTATCCATCATCGTTACCAACAAAATTCCTTTTTTCGAATGTTTATCTACCTCTATGTGGAAAGCAGTTGTACTTTGAGTGTTTCGTGCATATTTGTCTGTTTAATAATGTCTTTTCCTCCCACTCTTTCTCTCTTTCCTTAGTCCACTTTTCTTAGATCATCCTGCTTTTCTTCCTCTTTGACTCATTCTTTAGAATATATGCCGTAGAATTTCCTTATTATTTGAAATTAAAAAAAATTTTACTGTATATAAAATAACATTTGTAATTGTTTTGTTTCTTTGTTGTTTCGAATTAATCATGTATCTTAAAATTTCAACTTCTCTTCGTCGCCGATTTGTCCTGTTACTGCTTTCGTTGTTGGAATACATTTTGTAGGGAAAATTTAGCTTTCAGGAAAGGAATAAGTCCTGACATCAGTTCCTATTATGCTGTGTCCGTTTTATTTGGTATGTGTGATTTTTTTCTCCTGGCTGTTATCTCGCAATTAATTTTCAATTACGGAAGCGATTTTTTAGCCAGTCTTTGCACATTTTCTTCGTTCGTTATGCTTGATAAAGGCAAAGTAGCTGTTCAGCGTTATTCATTGTTAACAGCGTGGCTTGTATGTTTTACGATCGAGGGACGTGGTTTATATGTTGGCGACATATTTGCCCTCTACAGATTTGTTTCCTGATAGCAAATATTAAAGGAATTCTAAGCTTTTGAATAGAACGGTCTGTTTCATTTGAGTTGTCTGAGGATATTATTGTCTATGCAGAAATAATCATTTTCCTTGAAATTTAATACTTACATGTAGGAACTGAGAAATTAGAATGATGCAATGTGTACTCTGCGGCCATTTCATGCGCCGCAGTTGTTGAGCAAAAGTACTGCCTGTTAATGAGTTAGTGGTTTTAAGGTAGGAAGTGAGGAACATCGAATTTGCTGGAGTGGTGTGGGAATATCAAGTTTGGTTACAGTCACCCGCAAATATCTCTCACCCCTAACTAACGATTTGTTAAGAATTTTTTTGGGCTTTGCTGAACTAATGCAGGAAAAATTTATTTTGGTTGAATAAAAGGGTAGTTATTGAGTAATTCTGGGATTTTTTAAATATCGTTTTTTCCGGCATGTTCGATTCGATTTGTGCGAATATTAGTTTTCTGTAACTTGCAAACTATGTCCTTTTGTTGAAAGCATTTATGTGTTGCGTTTCAAGGGCTGTTTTAATTGCGATTATCATTAATGCCGCCGGTACATATTTCCTGTTGTGCTTTTAAAAATTTTAACAGTTCGTAATATCCTACTGTTGAATTCGAGCTTATTTGGCAGCACTTTTTGCGAATAAACCTCTTACAGAATTTGCCATATCATATAGCTCTGTAGAGATCGCAAATTTTGCTGATTGAAATTTCAATTAAAATGAGATTTTGTTGATCTCTTTGCTGTACCTTTTTCTACTTTGTCGATGATTAATGTGTCGTCCTGTTTTCATCTTTTCGATTTAATGCGTTCTGTTTTTGGTTTGTTGTGCGGCACATTTCCATTTACTTTTTGGTATGAATAATTGTGGCATTGTTTTGATTAATGCGAATTTATTTTAAAATATGACGAGTATAAGTATTTCTATATGTTTGCTGCAGTTGAAGAGCATTCAGTGATTCATTAAAACTGATTCTGTTGGCTGTACAAAAGAAGTCGAAATATAAAAGGGTCCGGAATGACAACAGCGTGGGAGGTTAGTTAATTTAATTGGTGACAGTTACGGAGATCTGAAGACTGTGGTCGTTCTTTGCGTAAGTTAGCATATCTATATTATTTGCACAGTTCATTCGTGGAAACATGCATTACAGTTGAAGGTACTGAGAAACAGCAAATAAACTGAACGAATTGTTTGCTGTGGCTACCGAGCTTTTGAAAACTGAGAAGCGTTCAGAGTGTGGCATATTGTTGAAGTAGCCACTTCTTGGTAGCGCATTTCTCATTTGTACTTTAGAAACTTCTTTGCATTCAACTTAATGAATGATTTCCAAGTTACAGTACAGTTGGTATATACGTAGCATGACGGAAGTCATTCAGTGTGCAAGTCATCTGTTTGATTTCTTGTGGTGAATAATTGATGTAGAAGAGAGGGAGCAAATGAGGTGCGGTTCTTATATTGATCTGTTACCGTTTATGCACTTAAAACAGCGTACCAAAGAAGTGTAAGTAGCTCCTCGTTTGGGGGCGTGAAAAACGAACACCAAGGATTTCATGTGAGGAATGACGGAAAATATTACAGTGAATCTCTTGCCGAAGCCACTTTCAATTGCATCATCGGCTGAAGAGGAAACATATGGTTGCATTGTATCAAAAAAAAGGAATGTTCGTCTGGTGGCTTCTTTCAGCTAGTTAGTTCATAAGCTGCGGATGTATATTAGAAATCATTAATTCCTAAAACTTCATCAGCTAGTAGCTCGTTGTGGTTTTACGGGGAATAATAATTGTTTACTCGCACATTATATTCTGAGTGATAAGTTATCGGAAGAGTTCCACTTTCTGTGTGAGCAATTCAGTATCAATTAATCAATGGTTTCATCGATTTATTTAGTTGGAAAATTAACTGTTGTAAAATTGAGTAGTTAAAAGAGAGGAAAGGTAAAGTGTATGGTTTGTTTATCAAATTATAACCGCTTGAAAAACATTCCTAACGAATGAGATGATGAGTGAACTTACCTGGAGCGAGTGCGCTGTTTTCTAGACGAGCGCTCATAGCATCTGATCGTAATGGTAGTGAATTCAGTGGATGAAGATGAAATTGTCAATTGCTCCTTGTCAATATGGTACGTAATAGATATTTTATTGCAACAATTGCTCTATTAGACATGACACTATTGACTAGACTTCACTGAACTGACTATCTGAATTTATTCTTGCTTTAAACCTAATTATCTAAATTTAATCTTCCTCTATTAAATTTCCGTGAGATGCTTTATCCGTTCGTGATCTAATCATTAGGTAGTGAAAAAAAGATCCAATTTACAGTCAGTATAGCTAATGAATGGAAAAAAGCACATACTGCCTAATAATTAGATCATAAAATATGAAATGGTTTTCATCGTCGTACTTCTTCACCAAACACTTTTTCCTTTTTAGCAGTACTAAGGGGTGGGTGTCGCTGAACGAAATAGGACGCTAAAGTTTCTTATACTTCGATAAGATTCTAAATTTCGCCGTAACATAACTAACGCTTGTATGCCTCATGCTATCTCCGACATAAAGAATACCTTGTCACTATTATAATGTAGTAATTCGCATCGTCTTTACTTCATCGCCTTAAACTTATTCAAATAATCTTCTTTATCAGAAAGCAATAGGTAGGAAGACTTTAAAATTTTTTAAAACACATTCTTTTCCTTTAATTGCTTATAGAATTCGTCCAACACCATAATTTGAATCCATGAAATTAGACACATTCATTGTAAAGTAATGGATATGAGTGTACTGAAATTTTTGTTATCTGTTACTGTTCTTTTTTTTGATTTGATATCTATGGCAGTTAAGTTTGAAACAATTACCTACTACTTCTACTAATGTAATTACTACCGAACTTTTCTCTTTTGGCATGATTTAGACCCAGAAATCTATCATATTCTTAGCAAATATTTTACGTACATTTATTTCTTTTGCTACAAACAGTTCAATATTTTTTCTGATATTGAATTATAGTGAAGTTGGCGTGTACAAGTGAGTTCGATGACTTTGGTTTCGCTTTTCACAGTAAAAGTTGTTAGAGAAGCTTTTTTTTGTTTAATTCGGAATTTTTTTTTAATTTGGAATTTTAATCTTTTTTTCCTTACCTCAAACTGACTTTCTTTCAATTCGATCACTGCTCGATCACTTAATACATAATTGTAGGAGCAGTTGATAGGTTTAAAGGTAATGTCCACATTTGTTAAATTAGCATTTCGAAATCAGTTTGATTTCATCGTGTACTTCTCACACAATTCTTCACTCTCTGACCTGTAATAATAAAAGGAAAAGGCTTAGTACTCTTCTCATAAATCGATCACATATCAACGGACTTCCTCCCTCTTTCTAGGTAGTGTGCCATTTCCCCCCCTCCTTTTTCCAAACACTGATTTTCATTATGACTCTCTTATTACCTCTATCACACAACACACACGCACACACACACACACACACACACACACCATCCATACACACCACCCATACACACGCGCACATGTATACATATATATATATACACAAATAGTAGAACGATGCAGGCATACGCATCAACTCGACTGCGCACCTCTTTACGCCATATAAAGTTGATTTTGTTGAATGAGGTTGAGGTGGTGAAGCGCACTGATAATAGCGATGATACCGATTGGAGAGGTAAAGTTTTCAATTTTTCATTTTCATTGAATCGAACTTCCATGAAAGATTTGTTGAAGTGAAGCATATAAAAAAGGTATATCAGCTTATTCCAATTTTCGTTTAATTTTTCATTGCAAATCTGAAGATCGCAGTTAATTAAACACTTAACATCGTTTCACCCGTTGGCTTGTCTTCTGCTGAAATTAATTCATTTTCTAAATTTTTTTTTAACACAATTGTTTACATTTTAAAAAATTTTAAAAATTTATAATTATCGTTTAATGGTATCCCCTAACTACAAGATTTTCATCAAAGTTATATGTTATTATTCGTGCTATACGCTTCCCTTCAACTGCACTCTTAATTGTACCTTCGAACAGAAAAAAAGACATCCGAAGGAATTTAATTGTAGGTATGGGAGCTGTAAAAAAGCAATGGATAGATTATAAGGAATATGAAGAGAAGGTACTGTTGTCTGAATAGTGAAAGTAATTTTAGGCAGACATACAGTTCACAACATGCAAAATATTTGGACATTATTTAATGGTGCACGGACATCTTTGAGTTATAAAACGTGTAGGAATATGTAAGTTCGCTTAATTCCATTTGTAAAATCATTTATAAAATTTAAATTTCAGACGCAAGATGGTCGTGCTGACATGACCAATTTTGAGATGGACCTGTTTGATACAAAGATGAATTCATACACTATGGAAAAGGTCTGTCTTCATTTTTACAAAAGTAATGGTAAATTGAACTATTAATTTGGGATCCTTACCTTTCTGATATTCATTAAGTCCCCGCCAGTCTTGTTTTTTTTAATTCCACTACTGCTCAATGATTACAGTAGGAGGGATCTATAACTACAACTCGAATTTTATTAGGCAATTTCAAATTCTAAGCACAACTGGTTTAGATTTGTTTGCTAGTTTTTTTTTTGATTTAAAAAAGTCACAACTGATAGTAATTACAACTGTGTTGTATGTTTGTTATTTCTTATGTAACTGGATCCACAAGCTTTAATTCAGGCGAATTTATGTATAAATAATGTTTACTTCTGGTAATGAAATCGTCTTTCAGAATGAAATGAGAAATAAATCCTCTTAATCTTTCAGGAAGAAAGTGAACAATGTTGTCAACATAGTATTATCAAACCAGCATGTGTTCCAGTATCGGTCATATCCTTGATCATATTTTTAATTGTGTTTTTCCCGCTATTCAATGAAAATGGCTTTGATATGACATCTCTTCGTTACGATCGAAGTGGTTATTGTACCGATCAGTGCAGGCTTGCTTTTCATTATTTTTCAAGGGTTTGGGATTTTGATTTTTAACAAGTACATACTCGACTTCTAAGATGTTTCCGAATTGTTTTTTAAAGTTGCTTAGTAATTAATTGAATATTGGGTTACAAAATGAAAGATTATAGATATTCGGATCGTTCTTCTAAGAGAAGGTTAAAAATACTGATGCAGGCAAAAGCGCATTTCACATTGAGAAACGAGAAGAGTTGTAGTACAACAAAAAAAACGAGATAATAATAAAAGCGAATTATTATTATCTCATGTTAACGCGAGTAGAAACACTGTTTGGCTTTAAGTTACTGATATTGTTAATCATCTTGCTGTAATTTTAAAAGAAGCATAAGCCTACTACTCTAGCTATGAATACTAAACTAGCTGAGATGCCCTTAGTCTCTGCTTCTAGTTCTATTTGTAGTCTGTTTGATTTCTGAAAGCCTTTGCACTTCAATTTATGTCTAAAAACAATATTGAATGGTAAGGGGTATTTATTTGTTTGTTGATAATCCACATTCTTCATTAAAAGATCTTTCAGAGTGCAGTTAGTTGAAACTATACCATCGGTTCTTGTTTTTGACAATAGTAGTGTTATGAGTTTGTCATCCTACGACGTTTGGAAACGATTATTGGATGATGCACAAGTTTCGATTGATATTGCATCTTTCTACTGGAATCTTCGAGATCCTCAGGCTCATCGAGTGTCTTGGCAGGTAACTTCAAATGTGTATTTTACATACTCTGATTGCTCAAATGCTCTGATTACTTGATTTACTTGACGTCAACCTTATTTTTTCCTATTAACATTTTTTGCCATTATTCCTTAGTCAACTTTTAATATGTACTTTCGCTATATCAGGCCAACATTTGTGATCGGATTTGTCGTTTAAATATCAAACCTACTGTCAAGTTTATGAGCCCTCAAGGTCAATAAGTATGTTAAAAGAGACAGAAAAAACAAACAAGAAAAAAGTAATAAACGAATAAAAAACAACAGTAACAAACAAAAAAATACATGCAACAATGACTTGGGCAATCGCAGAGGAACAGGGAATAAACTTCGTATAAGGTTTTAAAGATGTAAGCTCATGTGCTACCAAAAAACAAGCATGCGATTATTGAAGTGTTGAGACCTGTTGGTGGAACAAGAAGGAGGAGAGATAAAGAAAACGCGAAATCGGATGACTGCTTCCTTTGATTTAATAACGAAATCTTAAAACATCAATTACATTAACGAGATAACTTTATTAATTGTTTGTAAGGTTTGTTTTTTGTAGGGAAATGATACATTCGAAAGATTTATTGAAGCCGCTGAGCGCGGTGTTCGGGTTAGCTCTTTTTTATTTCTGTCAGTTGAGGTTTTAATTTTATGCTTTTAAAGAAAGACAGTATTTTTTATCTCGCCATCTCGTTGTGACTTTCAACAACGACTCTTTATTATCATAATCGACTTAATTCTGCAACATTTTAAATGCTCTTATGGCCGTTACTATTCTATAATAATGAAAACGACTCTTCCTATGTTATAGATAAGAATAGCACAGAATCAACCAACTGCAGTATTTCCACAATTCGATTCGGACTACCTTGCTGAAAATGGTAAGATTTAAATGTTCGCGCATAAATACTTATAGCTTCCTGTGTTACAAGTGCTTGAAGTTTCTAAAAGCAAGCACCTAATCATTGAAATTGTATTGCATGGTTTGCAGTTCAAATTGTTTATAAAATCTTCTTGATTTCAAATCCCCGTTCCTAATTTGTTTAATTTTGATCTCCCCATTAATTCTCTATCATTTTTTGGCTCTAATGAGCGATAGGTACTCAATCAGATATGAAGGTGACATGCTTTATGATTTCGATTTTTTATTCTTTTAGAATGACCCTTGTGCCTATAGCCCGTACCGTCAGGTCAATAAAGGAAACGGTTAACACGTCCGCATTTGAAATTTTTTTGTGCTACTAATCAGCTATGCTCGAGTGAATGAATACATTTCGTTATTATCACAAACTATATTATTGAATTGTTGGCATATCCAATAATTTCCGTTTTTTTTTCGTTATAGGTTATGCAACTGTACGGAGTCTGGATATCCCGAAATTGATGGGTGATAATGGGGTTCTTCATACCAAATTTTGGATTGTTGATTATCGGCATGTTTACATTGGATCAGCTAATATGGATTGGAAATCTCTTACAGAGGTTCTCTACATGAAAGTCTCTTACAGATTCTAGTAGCATTCTTTTTTTCATATGTTTCCATGAGCTGAACCTTCGTTAATTGAATGGTAATTATTTTAAGGCAAAAGAATTTTTGACAAACTTTTGTCCTGTACAGGTGTAAAGAATTGGCTTGGTTAACGATTGTTTTAGGTCAAGGAATTAGGAGTTGTGATCTGGAATTGCACATGCATAGCAAATGATTTATATAAAATTTTCACTGTTTATTGGCGTCTTGGAGTGAAAGGAGCAAAAATCCCACATAAATGGCCATTGAATTTAAGAACTTATTTCAATTTCTCACATCCACTTAAACTTCTCAATGCTAAGGATACCAGTGCATTCATATCGGTACTCTCCTATTAATTGTCGATAAATGTTGATTTTTAGATCGCTGAAAATAATATAGTAGAGGTGTGACAATCAGTAGAATGTTGCGACACCTATCACATCATCTTTTGAAAGAATTGACTGCATTTCTGCTGGACCTAGAATGAACTGAATTATTATGGATCTTGATTTGTATCATTACAAATGATATACTTTTTAGTAGTATGAGATTTTTCTCTGTAACACAAAATTTATGAAGCAATAGCTTGTCGTTGCTTACTTCTGTGCAAAAAAATGAATATCAGAATATATTTGTTGCTGGGCACCCGTTAATTTTTGTTCAGAGTTCTCCTCGTCAATTCAATGCAAAAGGACGTGAAGAAGATAGTGATGCTATTGTTGCAGCGATGGATGATGCAGACGAATTTGTCCATATATCGGTGATGGATTACATGCCTGCAACAGTTTATAGGACTTCCAACAACAATGTGTTAGTTCCTAACTTTCACGGTCTGCAGTTCCAACGAATAGCAAGCTGTAGTTCCTATAGCGGGTACTCTTACACGGTTACGGCTCTGTTTACTCAGAACTTTTGTTTTCCCCTTGTTTTTGTAGTATTAAATTATAGTGCTCCATATTTCTGTAATATAATTCCTGTGGCAAAAGAGGATGCTGATAGTTGAGGACAGCGTATGATTGACCTGGAAGTTCTGCGTGGAAGAAAGGTTAGGGAATGAAAAAAGAATAGTAAAATCGTGTGAAGATAATTACCAATTTAATTTTGGTATCAACCTGACTATAGGTAAGAGATAAAGGTGAAAGTGAAAAAATTATTCTTTGCTTTTTGCTGTCAGTAGCAAGTAATCACTCGAGGAATAAAAATCATCAGAATTCTACAGTATTAAGGCAGTCATTTTTATGACCATATTTGGCATCCGACGGCAATCAAGCACCAAATAATCTTTCTGTGAAATTTGCATTCGTGTTGGTCACAAATCCAATAATTTTGCAGATATTGGCCGAAATTAGACAATGCAATACGTGCAACAGCTTATCGTGGAGTAGATGTTCGGTTGCTGGTGAGCCATTGGAGATATTCTCGACCCCAAATGATTTATTTCTTGAAATCACTGCTTGAAATTAATGATGGTATGCCAAGAATAGCAAACCGTTCTGGAAAAATAGAAGTGGTAAGGTTTTTTTTAGCAGGATTCCATCTAATTTTTTTTACTTTCTTCTCCACTGCAAGATGCAACTATAATTGATTCTGTTTTTATTTTAGTAATAGAAAGGAATATGATTACATAATATATTTATCATCTGCGGTGGAAACTATGTTTGTTTATCATAAAATAGAATAGTTAGATTCCGCCATTTCAAATTCCTTTCAAATCACTTTGACATTAACTGAAAAATCGAAGATTTTTGCAGAAGTTATTTACGATTCCAATAGATCCATCCCACGAAGAAATTCCACATACCCTTGTAAACCATAACAAATATATGGTTACCGACAAGATCGCTTATTTTGGTGGGTTTTTAAATTTCAGTTATGTTTGAAAAAGTTAAATCAGCTTAACGGTGTCATTTTCAGGGACATCGAATTGGGCTGGCGATTACTTTCTCAGTACTGCTGGTATTGGGATTTCTTTCACCTCTCCAGCACTCGTTAATTCGTTAAATGCTATTTTCATGAGAGATTGGGCATCTAACTATGCCAGAAGTATCGGGGAATTCTCTTAGTTTTCTTCAAAAATCAAGTTTTTTGTTGATTTAATCTGTGAAAAGATAATTCTATGGCATTATCTATTTTGCTATTAGTCCTTCATAATTTCTATACATTCTATTAAAGTGGTTGGAAGAGACTTTCAGTATTTCTCTCAAAATAATTTTATTTATTGGACGCTGACACTTTAATGGAATATTGTACGAAATGGAATATTGTACCACTGTGAATTAAGATATCATCATGTATGTATCTCATCAATGATCTCATTTTTCTCGCTCTTGCATAAAATGTCCTTGGCCATGCAGTCGATTATTATTGGCTATATTAAGTAATATTAAATGAATCGTGCCATAATAAAATTTTTTCATATTCAGATAATCTCGACTTAATCAGAAGCGATCAAGAAATTAGTACATATAAGTTTCTTGTAAAAAGCAATTTGACGATTGCAACCATTAGCAGAGAAGAGAAGTTTGCATCAACTATGGCCGAGATGTTTTGTCAAACTTTTATCAATTTATTGAAATATTGTTAGGAATTGCGAAATTGTTTTCCGTGCGTACGGCATTAACTGTAAGTAACATAACAGCACAGTGTCTTCTATGTTCTTAACTGCCAAGCATGCTTCCTGCAAAAAATGAGGGGGGAGTATTGATGTTAAGTGGGTCTCATTTTTCAAGAGCTTATAAATGTCGTTGAAAGTTATGTTTGAGAAATGAGAGTTATAGTTTCATGAATCCGTACGTTTGAAAAAAAATGGTTACCGTTGCCTATGTATTCTTCTGTATCGGTTATGTTGTATCGGACACAAATGATAGCAACAAGATTGCCATGGTCTTAAATCTAATTTCGGAAGATGTGTGCAAGAGCTGTAGGATTGAGATTGTCTGCCGACAAAGGTGAAAACGTCTTGCTGAAAAAAGTAGGTAAAAAATCAAAATGGATCTATCGTCTAATGGAATTCGGGATTGGTTAACCCCAGTGTCTTGCATACTGTAATGTATAACTGAAAATGAACAAGGAAAAAAGTGACGAATAGGAAACTTAACCAAAGGTCATGGAAAATTAGTAACGGTAACGCTTACTTGCACATTAGTGATATTATCAGCATTGTCACAGATAATCCGAGCTAATGATATCTTTTTTATTTCTTCTCTTTGAGCTTCACTGAATACGCCCTTTTTCTCGTACCCAAAAGTTGTACTTTATTTTTTTGCGATAATGAACAGGGTGATAAAATCGAAAACGTATTGCTAAAATTAAAGTGTATTTAAAAATTCTGACAAACCAGAATCTATCACCATCACGTATACGTCTGAATTGTTCACCCATGATACATGAGAATGTTGGACCGACCAATGCTTCATCATATCGTTTTTCTGCTACGCCACCAACGAACAAGTCGATGTTACCTGATAAGTACGAGTAGAGAGAGATATCTTCTTTCCGGTCAACAGTGTCGTCAATTATTCTATCATCAAATCAAATAAATCTATAGAAGAATGTTATATTCATACACAAATTAAAAGTTTGTTTCTTTTAATCGGAAAAATTCACTTAACAGAATCCATCATAGATAATCAGAAGCTCTAACCTGGATGACCATATAAATCTTTCAGTTTGTTAATTATTTCGTGTGGTATTATTTTTTCCAAATCATCCCAGTTTTCAACTGGTGATAGATTACACCATTTTCGAAATTCAACATACCTCGAAAAATGGACATAAAAAGTCTATTCAAAAATACGAATTATTGAACACATGTATTAACATGTTTAAATGACCTATTTTATGATTCCAAATCGCAAAATTTTCTCGTCAAAGTTGTCATCAAATAAAATGACGTTTCTCGTCCTTACCCTGGAAGAGCATGATCACGACCTCGCTGTATATTTATCGCAGCCAAATCCAATGATACCGAAAACAAAAACGCTCAATATTCATGCGTCTTCTCAATATTAACAAGGCTATCACTATTATTGATGTAAGCAAGGGCTATCACTACTACTTATGTAATCGAGGTCGTATAAAAATTCTACAGTGTCTCAACAATTACTTTTTCTTCCGTCTTTCTGACTGCTCAGTTTTAATCTTCTTTTGCTAAAAAACCTTCATATTACAAAGATCTGAGGAAAAAACAGAAGTTAGTCAATGAAGAAAACCAATTGACCTTTAACCTGAAATTTACTATTAATTCGTTTACGATCGATGAAATAACTACTACTCCTATTAAAACTTCGCTTCAGCCAGAAGCAATTGCATCGTACTTATTAAGTTAGGTTACAAGTTACACTTACGTCGTGCGCTCGATTGAATAAATTCTCAGTAAGTTCCCCATTCAACAACTCATTCGACATTGGCTTCTTCATCGGTGTCGCAAACAAACCGCGCAAATATGGATCAATACTTCCCGTTGATAGCAATATTTCGGGTGCAAAGAAAGCATCTCTCAGTAGTATATGCCCTTCTATGATTGGTTTTAACTTTTCGTCAAATCTAAAATACAAGTGTAATCCAAGATTTAGGAAACTTAAATATTATTCGCAGAAAACATATCACACTGCTCCACACTTGAAATCTGAAATCTTATAAGTAATCCATGTTGTTTCAACTATACCTATACTTCGTACCGCTGAATTGCATGAATTCTAAGTCCAGCTTCAGATTACTATATCATAATCATGTCATCCTTTCGAGCTTGAATAAGTGCTTAATAATTTGAACATTATTTAAAATGTAATCGTACGAATTCACTTAAATTAAATAAAAATCTTAATTTAAGCTATAATTTGCATTACAGTGCGATGAAAACACAAAGCAAATAAAATATTCCTGAAAAACTAACGAAAGTGTCAAAGTTGCGAATACCTGTAAAGGACCGGATTAACCAATGTATGTCCAAAACGAAATGCTGCTGTCGCAAATGCATTTGATATGCTAGCATCCAGCAATGGCTGATAGCCTTTATATGGTCCAATCAAATTATCAAATTGCTTCTAGAATGTTTAGGTTCATTGGTATAGCCTTTTGGTGATAATCAGTTCAAGGATCTGACAGGAATCTGACGGTTATCAAGTTTTATTTCAGTCACAGTTACAATGATGCCTTTTTTTTTGTAAATAAATCTGAATTTGATTCATATTTAGTGAATTAGCATGTTAAAAATAAACTTTTCCAAGAACTTTTGGTAGCCAATAATTGAATGTAATATGTTGCAATTCAGCGCCAACAATTTTGCGCGTTTCATGAAAAATCGTTTCACCATCCAGGTTAGGATTTAAGTCGGCAATTTCCATTGCTATCCTATTATGCTCTCGCATGAAAATTGTGTGCATAGTCAATAATCCAAGCTGTAAAAAAATACAATTTTAGTTGTTGAGTTTGCCAACAAATGGAAAACAAAGCAAATTGCAAATAAGATTTTAATATTAATCGAACAATGCTCTAAACAGACTAAATCTATTATTTACATTTATAATCTGTCAATAGGCTATTTCCTCTAACCTGCTCGTTAGCTCTAAAATCACCAGCCAGAAAACACCGCACTGGATAATCCAAAGTCCAATTTCGTCGACAATCAACAGGTGAATCGCGTTCAAATGGTAAGTAAGGCTTATCTGCTGGTGATACCATATCATACCTATTTGTGTCTTTTTCTCCTTTATATGAGTGAAATAAAATAGCAAAATCCTTTTTAAGTAAAAGCACAAGAAATAAAAAAATTGCAACTTACTATACAAGACGATGTGATAGATATAAATATTCTACTACTATTCCTCCGCTTACTAATCATTGACTTTAGGCAGCTTAATGTATTTTAGACTTTCAATCTTCATCAAATAAATGCGTGGAGATATTTTTGACGAGATGTGAAATTAGTATAGCAATATTAGAATATCACATTTACTACCTGAGCAAGCCTCGATCCGGACTTAAGTCACGCAAATCGTACGCATCTTCTTCAGTACTACCGTATATTCCCGAAGCATCAATGTAACTCGTAATCTGCAAGAAATTTTACTCCTTTTGATGATTAAAACTTGCGGTAATAAACTTGCTGAATGTCAAAAACTTACAGTATTCATTTGTTCACGATAACTAACATGACGATAAATAAGTGATGTTTCACCAGAACCGCATACTGCACTTGAACGTTCAAATTCGATACACGGATATTGTGGACTGTAAAACGATTCAATTGGAAGGAACGGTACAGAAACAGAATCAATTATTATCCAGTTTACATTGTTAAGTACAGCCGTTCAGAAATACATAATTTGCGCAAACTTTTATCGATTCATTGAAATATTGAAGATTACAAAGAAAATTTAACCCATCCTTTTTTCCCCTGTAGAAATTTGCTTTTGACAAACTTTGCAAGCATTTTTGGATCATCGTGCGCCAATGGTATATTGAAACACGGATTGAGATATTCACAGGTTCGATTACAAATAGCACCTGTTGCAAATGCATGACGACTGACTGCTGTTGCAGTAAAGTCCAAATCATGATCTAAACTTCTTTTTTACAAGTTACAACTTTTTAGATCAGATATTCTATGTTTTAAAAAACTAATACTCTTAAAATTACCAATAAATTGCCCCCATTGCATTAGCATTGTTGAATAAGTTTCGTGAGGAGTGACATGGTTGGTTCGCAGAAGCTGTAATACATTTACACCAATTCAACTTCTCTTAGGTAACTTCGTTATTTCTGAAATTGTCCAACAAATAAGCAAACCTTCATAGATACGGTTCGCGCATTAGGCTTACGGAAACCGAAATATAACTTGTTCGGATTCCAACCAACTGGCGTATTGAAGCCATTTTCGTACACTGGCGGTAATAAACGTCGGAAATGCGTATGACTTGCGCCCCACATTGTGTGAATTTCATTGTTGCACTGTCCATCATAAGTTCGAAAAATTTTTAACATTTGCAATTTTTATTTGTTGGAAGTGCGATATTTAAAGTGCAAAAAATATTCATGCTTTTATCAAATAGATAAATGACGTCAAGGCAAAATTTTTTAAAAAGTCAAATCAAATAAATTATGCTCAAACTGACTAAACAAACAAAAAAAAATCAAGCTATTCAACCTATACAAAATCAATGAAAAAAAATATGCCGATTACGAAAGAAACTTCAATTTACTTAATTGAATCAATAAAATTAATTAGAACCTGTAACGTGAGTGAAAGCACTGTTCATCGCAAGGATCTCGAGTTTGTGTTCCCGAACAACCGGCTAATTGTATCAACATGTCAACATGTGATTTGGCAAGAACAGATTCAATCGGAACGTTTGATGAAAGTTTATGAGGGTACAAAGTCAAACCTATACAGTTTAATCCGAATAGATGTCTTTGAATTGATGAAGTGAAGTGTTCTAATTTTACAGCAGCCAGTATCTTTGTTACAACAAATGAAATCTAAGACACTCGCAATTTTGGAATTAAACATGTCGTCAAGGTAAGTTTTGTGTTTATACAGAATTTGAAATTCTTAATTATTACGAAATATTAATCCAATAAGAAATAATTACACCTTTTTCGACATGCTTTTGAATAAGACGTATACTTTCCTCATAGATTTCTCGTGCACGACTAAGTTCGATTGTTTGAGGAAATGAGAATTGAAACCATCGCAATAACTCATGTGGATTAGTTACTTTTGATAATTTTTCACGTGTTTGTTCGATAGCACTAAAACTAAATTTTGAAGTAAATTTATGACAGATACTTACAAGTTGCGGGCACTTTTCCTGAATATTAAGTTTCCCAAAATAGCCAACGATTTATTATTATGATCAAAGCGCTTTTAATTTTAAGCAAACCTATCAACATTTTGTGCTGCCTGTTGAAATATGTTATGAATAAATTGGTCGCTCATTAAACTGTCTTGAAATCGATTCTGGTCAACTATTAAACGAGCTTCAGCAATCATTGAGCCAACTGTATTGCCAGCCATACATGAATACACACCACCATCGTGTTTCGTTACTCCCGAAATGGTCAATTCCATTTCATTATCTGATACCTAAACTTAGAAATTGATTTCGTCTGGAAAAAATATACAAAAGAATAGTGTTGTAACATGAAATTGCTTACGTGAAAATGTCCTTTCAATACGTTTATTTCACCACCATTCAAAAACCACGTAATAAATGGACGAGGTTCACCGTCAGCTCGACAACGAAATGTCACAGTTGAGCCCAGTGATACTTTTTGACTTTCTGGACCTTCTATAATAACAGGTGGAGAGCTGGAAATAAGACGTGCTTCTGCTGAGGTTTCAATTCGTCCATATGTGTTCTCCGCAATGCAAGTATACCTCAATAATTTACAAACAAGTAACTCAATTAATCAGTCTGACATAGCTTTCTATTCATCTCAGCAAACTTATCAGTAAATTTTAGACAGTGAAACAATTCTAAGTGAAGAAAATTCAATAAACTCACTTTCCGACATCTCTTTCAAGAAATGGATAAATGTTCAAACTGGTCTGTTGATGATTTAGCTCATACTTCTGCGACCTTTTTATCTTTTTACCATTAAAATACCAAGTTACAGAGGGTCGAGGCCGACCAGTTACCTATAATATTTTACATCAAAAGTTTTGTTTATATTCGATTAGCAGAAACCACAGATTATTGGAAGAGAATTGTCCTACTTTCTAAAACTACTTCAAATTAAAAAGAAATTAGTAACGAAAAAGAACCTCACAGCTAAGCCGAACATTGGTTCCTTCACGATACGAACGATCTTTCGGTTTCAGAGAAAATTCTGGTGCAGAAGGAGCGTCAAAAATTTGACGCCGAGGTCGAGATTTGCTAAATTTATTCTTTAAACTGAGTTTTTAAAATGAAGGAAAAAAAACGATGTAGCGGAGATTGAAGAAATAGAAATTCTATTTGACAGAAATTTACCGAATGAAAGTCGTATTGTAATTAATAGCGCACTGTAATTCGCTTAGTGAAACATTCGAATTTAACAAAACTACACCATTTGATAGTATTTTGATTCCATTCGTACTCCTATCATCCACTTTTTCTTTCCTTCAAATTGTCGTGTGAGTTGATATTTGAGGTATTTTAACTAATATTTCATACATCTCACATATTTTTTTCTCATCCTGCATCAGTGCTACGACTGTTTTATGAGGAAAAATTGATTTCTCGATTATTTCTATTTTCTTTAATATCCAGTACTTGGCATTTTAGGATAAACATTTTAGGGAAAGAATGGGTCGAAGAGAGAGAGAGATTTGAGAATTTTACTTATATATGAAAGCAACTGTTGCGTTGGTGTCGACTTCACATTTCGCACGACGTTCATTATCAAGCAATTTTACTTCAAAGCATCGAAAATCGTTGCTTTTGAGTGATAAGAATTGTCGCTGGCGAAGTATGTTCGGATAGTGACAGACCGGCGTTATGTTGCAACGTTGGTGAATGAAGTCGATGAGTGATAACCATCTAAAATGATAGCAGTTACTATGTATTATTTACTTCTACCTTTCGAGTGCACACAACTGTTCAGCGATGCTTTAACACTAACGTACACACATCTGAAATAAAATTCCTAAGCAATGCATGGTTGCATTTCACATATTTTTGCACTGAAAACATAAAAATACTTTACCAACTATTATCTTCAAATCGCAGTTATTTAAGAATATTGCAAGAAATGTCCATGAAACGCACAAATACAACTTCGAGAGGAAAAATTGTTGGGAAACTTACACTGTGTATTTATAATATATTTCGTAAAGAAGTTTAAAAAAAAATTTAACTTATCAAGGGATATTTTCTCTCCTCCTCTCCTAAATCACCACAAATTAATTTTAATTATACAGTAATAGAGGTGATCTCTCTGCTGTACCTGCAATCACAGTTCACTGGATTATCGTTTAGAATGAGTGTTTTCAGTCTCCTCGAGTAGTCAAAAAAATGTTCTGGAAGAGTGTGAATAGCATTGTGTTCCAAATTTAGTATTTGAAGATTTGGCATATTCCATAATAGTTGCTGGTCAATGTAATCAATGTTGTTGAATGATAGATCGACGTGGTATAGATTGACAAGATAATGGGAACTGAATTTAGGGATTGTTTCCAAACGGTTTCCTGCCAGTACTATCCTTTTAAGGTTTAAATTTCCATCCAATGCTTCCTGAATAATTACTATAGTAATTCAAACTAGTTATGAAAACAAATTTGCTTACTGTCACTTCAATTATTTTCATAAAGTTTATCTTAAAAGAAAAAAATGAAACATTTACTATTTATATTAGCAAAGAAATGGAATTTGACAACTTGAAATTCTAAAATAACTCAATTAAGAAATGCCTTTTCAAAAGTATGGATCCAATTCCATGAAATCAGCAAAAGTTCTAATTTCTGCAAATTTTTGAGGTCATCCTTGGAAATCTTCATTAAGCGATTATTTCGCAAATCTAATACTGTGGTATTTGCCGGTAAATGCCGAGGTACGGCAAATAGTGATTGTCGACGACAATCAATCAATCCCTCAAGGCACAAGCATCGATCCGGACACCGATTCACCGCCGCTCCGCAGCTTATCAATAGCAAAAGAAATGAAGCAAAAAATAACCACAACATCGATGGAGCGAGAATTTTGTTGCCTAAGAGAGGCGTGAAGGGCAGGTTATTTATGCCTTCTTTGCGCCAACACATCTGCTATTGAAATCCTTAAAATAAGGCTGTGCAGTAAGATGATTTACCTCATTCACATTTTTTATCACAAATTAATTTTAATTACGCAGTAGTAAACAGAACCTATAGTATTACCTGCAATCACAACTTGACAGATTAGCCTTGCTTGTACTTCGTACTTGCTAATTCAACTGTTTCTAGTGTTTAAAGGAATCGAAGTGGGAAATGATTTTGTACTAAAGGATGTGTAGTTCTCAGAAATGTAAACCTACTTCTAAGTTCGAGGAAAATTTTTAAATTCCTTAATGTAGAAATTGCAAAAACTCACCCTCAATACTAGCAGCAGTGAAAAAGATGTAACTAACTCACTTCTTTCACACTCAACAAATGGCTGTGAGCTATTTCATAGAAAATGAAGTTGAACATTTAGTTCTATCAGTTTAGCTGTTCACTATCCTTTGATTGATATTCTTTAATTAACAAAATCAGTCGCTTTCTCTCTCTCCGTCCTTCTACTTATTTCTAATCTTTACATTTAGCAAAATACAACGAAGGCAATTGCAGTGTTGTTAATACACTTCACTGATTGGTCTTCCGTGCTGGTTAACGGTCATTTTTAAAACATTAAAAACATGTTATATTTAGATTATTTAGAAGAGAACACTTACTCGTACTGATTCAGTAACTGATGTTTGGAGAAATCTACCTTTCCAAGCATTTCAAACCTACATCATTGGTAATGAGGTCAGCCTACCCGATTGAGTAACACTACCTCAAATTCTTAATTCATCAAGCTAACAGTGCTGATCCCGCTGGTATGCTCAGCCGAAAATTTTATAATATAATAGTTATTACTCATTAAAGGAACTTATAAAAAAGGCGCAGTAATGCAAAAGTGAATAATGCACAGCTTCAAAACTCACATATTGAGGTTTTTCAGGTAAATTTAGACCACGGAAGTGTCGAAAGTATTAAGTGAGAATATTAATTACTATGGATTATTTTTTACGATATAAAAAAAGCATTCTTCAGTTTACAGGCATTACGAGTATTTAAAATTCATTATCAAATGTTGTGAATTAAGACTTTCTGCGTTATCCGAATAGTTTGTGTTGTCAAAGATAATTATTTTATCGAAGAAGCTTATCGTTAATAGGACTTGTTCGATGATATCAGAATTAGTTTAGAATGTAAAGCGGTACTAGAGTACTGCTTTGTACAAGATAATAGCAGTAACAAGGGAGTAAGGGAGACTAGTTGTCGTACAACGACGTATAATAAGTGGGCCAGTGAACACTGGATTGTTAAGTATATATATAT